>JAFBJW010000077.1:2940781-3388631 GCA_016785235.1 Pseudorhombus dupliciocellatus
TGAAGCTCTGATGCTTTTATGAAAAAATGACTCTGCTGCTATGGCCTGTATCTACATCCTTGTTTTGCACATTGTCTCAGTTAATGCAGGAACCAGGACGTCTTAGTTCTCTGAGTCAGCCATGGCAACGTGACGTCCTCCAGTGTGAGCAGAGTAGTTTACCAAGAACATGCTCACGTATTGATTGACAGCAGTGAGGTCCCACCCCTGACTTTGACCGTCTCTTTGGGAATATCTCTGCTTCCAGACTGCTCAATGACTCTGAGCCACAGAAACATCTGACAGCACCTCTCCACATTACGATCCATGTGTTTCTTAGTATAATTCAACAACATTTACTCATGTATTTGCAGAGTACTGCTGTCACTTCAAACAAAACGAGAAGAATAATACCGCAACTTTGGTTAACTTTCATAGTTTTAGCAGAACATATGATGTTGGGGTTGGCAAAGTGTGACAAGTATGAAATACTGTGTGTCCCTATCAGTGGGCCTTTAAAATGAACTGAAAAGCTACATTAAGGGGATAAGTTGCAGAAAATGGGCAATAAGCATTAGAGTGCTGTAAAATATGCCCTGAAAGGAAAACATGTGGTGTTAAATACTAAACAGAACATCTCTTGATGTAAATTCTGCCCTTAGAGCTCAGTGCAGAACTCTCTACCTTGTGTACCCATTGACAGCATAACAGGGTGTAGCACTGCACACAGCAGCTCTCAGAGCTGTCGAGACCACTAATCCAATCAATCAGCAGTCAGAGGCGTAACCTTAAAGACTCATGAAGACACATTACATGCCTTTATGAAACCTATTCCCGGCTTCTGCACCTCCGCACTGATAATCACATCACTGGATACCTAGATTTAGGGTGTGGATCAATATCTCATTATTGGAATGCAAAAATACCCTTGTGTTAAATCGCCCACTGGGGAAACAAAGAAAAAGGTATAAAGGGAGGAGAAAGGTGAAAAGACATGACTTTGGGAAAGTTGTTTGTCTTAATTGAGAATCAGATTGTATTTGTTTTGATTCATGGCAAAGCTAACGTTTTTTTCTTTATTCATTTCATGCATGAATTATTTTCATACTTCCAGAATACACAAAATATACAAAAAACAAGTTCTTGATACTGCCTCTACAGCACTTGATGGATGTCTCCTACACTCTCAGGTCATTACCATACATTAGTTATCCACCTCTAAGCTGCTGTATTGTTCACAGTTGTACTTTCATTAGTCTTTGCCTTCTCCAGTAGTTAGTTAAAATGAATGTTCAATCTTTAATCATTTAAGATTTTTTTTTATTTATTTCATTTACTTCTTGATTGAGAGCAATGATTGTGAGCAAATAGATTTCTGAGCCTTTCGTCAACATCCGCACTTCTCCACTGGATTGAAAACAGACAGCAGCTCAAACTGACCAAACACAGCATCTTTAAAGTGATCTCAATAGCTCCAGTAGCGATATTTACATATGTATCCAGTTGGTAACTTCAGTAATTTGGCCAATTGAGCAATTCACTGCACATCACACCAGTTTTAATACAATTAGGTTATTTGTGTTCTATATGTGAATTCTGTCAGTGAGCTTTTATAGAATTTAATGGTTTAAACAATTGGCAGCATGAATCCTTTTCAACGCTCCATGCACATTTTATTAAATAATGACTAGCCACAATTTTCTGCCTGAAACTTGTAAAAATCCAGAACACACAATAGAATCTCAAAACAGAATACAAAGTTGAATAAAAGTCATCAAATAACTTTCCAAAAGGCTGCAGTGATGTCCTAGCACAAGCTTGATAGCACAAACCCGTTAAAGTAATATTAAAATGTCAAACTTGAAAGTTTTCAAGCAGTTTCATTATAATTTTGAGGATTGATCATGCCTTGCTTGCTAACCAAGACACAATGCGGCTGCAAAATAACAAAAACAGAGTGAGCAACAGAATACAAAAAAATAATAATAATAATAATCATCTTCCCTCACTGAGACACTTTTATTGTTTTTTCATCAAAAACTATTTCAATTCCCACCAGGCCTCCTCTTTGGTTTATAGCTCTGAGCTACATACAGATTTCACATCTGTCAACTTGATAAATTATTGGCAGAGCTAAATGTTTGTCAAGCAAAACTCTGGAAAAAGTATTTTATACGTTACTTTCAGGTATTGTGAACGTTCTTAAATTCAGGTCTTTTCTTTATGATATGGTTACTATTTTCTGCTTGGGGAGTTTTTGCCAGTATTTAGGGTTGACACAGATTTATACAGGCTCTGACCAGCGCCCATGTTTGAGTGATTCTGTCTCATACAGAATGCTAGTCTAATCAGAAACTTTCACCCATCTATGTACGTGGTAGCACTTAAAATAAATCAACCCTCTCTCCATTTGGGGTGATGCCAGCATAGTTCAAGACACCAGGAATCTGAGTAAACTCAGATGCCTAGCACCTAAACTGCCCAGTTTCCCTTTGGAAAGTACACAGAGTACAGCTCCCCACTGGCTTCTCCTGCCGTCCATCAAATATAATGTGTCTGTCTGGAGAACCAGACTCAACTGCCTGAAATATGTGTCCCTCCTCTGAGATAAACACTATCATCTGTCATTGGTGGGAATGGAGGAAGTGACACTGTGACAGACGGCTACATTTCCTCAGAGGAGGTGTGAAGTGGTGGCGGGGGTGTGTGCTTGTGTGTGTGTGTGTGTGTGTGTGTGTGTGTGTGCAGGAAGTGGACGGTCCCACTTGTCATGGGATTGCTGTGATGATGAAAAACAGATGCATATCTAAGTTGCAATTTATTTGTTTGTCAGAACAAATATTTTCAGGTTCATTATGGTGGAAGATTATCAGAGTAATTTGTTTGCTTGTTTTATCTCATTTAAACTCGGCTGTTTGTGGAGCTTATGCAGATAGCGTTTATTATGGTTTGTTTTCTCGAGGAGAGAATTTCATGCGAGCCGGTTCCTCCTCACTGAGACCTGTACAAGACACAGAGGCAGCTGTTGGAGTGAGATGATTTCTCCTAATGACTGCTGAACCGTATTAGTTTTTGTGACAAAATCTGCCCATGAGATAAGAAATGAACAAAACTGAACCTTTGTGAATTAGCAAAATCCAGATATGATATCAGAGATATGGTGAGCAGAATTTAATGTTCACTTTATGTGGTTTTTACAACTAATTAAAACTGTTTCATACACAACACAAGGGGAACATTTTCTCTTGTAACCCTTTCCGGAAAGTGCTATGCCTGCCTATTTGTCTTATTAGTTAGCAGTATTACACAAAAACTACTGGATTGATCATAGCAAAACTCCCTCAAAGTATGTAGTAAGGGTCAGGGAAGTTAGGAATGAATCTGGAGCCTGGTGTGGACTTGTTTTCACTTTCTTCATCACTGCAAGATTGTTTGACATATTCACAGGAATTTCCGAGGAAATGATACATGAATTGAGATTTTAAACCACCATGGTACATCAAGGGGACAGATGAGATGACACTGCATCAATAAAAAATTAAAATATGAACAAGCATGTGCACTGAAATAGCATGATGTCACTGCCAGTTTTCTCAATGTAAATGGCCGTTATTTCAATTCTGCTTTTGTCTTTCCTGCAGAGAAAAGAAAATGTCTCGAACGAGTGCTCTGAAGGTGCTGGACCATGGGATGATTGGACCAGAGGGAGCAGATAACTGCCATAAATTTGTGGACATCCTGGGCTTGCGAACTATCTTTCCACTCTTCATGAAAACCCCGAAGAAGATGAAAAAATCTGGGGCATCAGAGAAGGAGCATGAAGGTCAGTCACTATTGTTGACATGCTTCATTGTTTTTTGATTGAATGTAAACCCAACCTGTGAGGTAGAATGACTCCAGCGTTACTGTGTGGTAATGACATTTATTTTCATAATCAATGGATTTCCCAGGTACATGAAAAGAGAGTTTATTTCCAGAGTTCCTTCTTGGGCTGAGAAATCTGGATTCTGGGGTAGTTACAGCAAATAACTCAAATCTTTATTTTTATGTCAACTACTTCAACGTAACATGAATGAGTTGCCAAGATTCTGTGCCTGATTTATCAGGTTAAATTAAATGCCTATTGAAACTTATAATCCTTAAGGTTTTAGGAATTTGATTCATCAATTTGAATTAATTCAGATTGAACAAGGAAGCCAGAGGAAAACAAGGCACGCATACAACATAGTTTCTGCAAAAAATATGCATAACTTAAAATGACTATGCTAATCATGACAGACGTCAACTTTTTTCATTGTCTTGTCAAACTCTTCTCCTGCAGGCACCTTCAATCCTAATCTGCTCATGTATCACAGTCTGCTGCCTCCTCGGCCTGTCACTTAACTATATCAATCCAATCTTGATTGATTTTCCTTCCTGTGCTCTAAAACCTCTCTTGGTCATTCTCTTTGAGTGAGAGATAGGAAGTGCAAACAAGAGCTTGAGAGAGAGAAAGATTGGATGTCCATATAATACAGGAATTGAAAACCAGAGAGTAAACTGAAAGAAAGAGGCCAGAACCTTCCCATCTCATTGCTCTGTGTGATTATCTTGTTGAAAATGTAAAACCCCTCCTCTGCCTCTGTCTGATTAATTCCGTTTGATACATCGGGTGGGGCTATGCAGAGTATATTAAAGGCACTGCTGTCTCATCCAGGGACTGAATTAATCAACCGTCGACCTCCGCAGGAGGAGTGGGGGAGTTGACTTGCCATTATCTTCATTACAGTTACCCCCCATTATTTTTATTTCCCTTTATTGGACTGCACAACTTTGTGTTGTTGCTGCAATGCTGACTTGGAGAGCTTGGGTCTGAAGATTAGTGCAACTGCTTGAAAGAGCTCTAAAATAACCAACATGCATTGTTTGAAACATTACAGTTGTTCAGTCGGTCAATCTCACATATAAAAATAACTAAGCTAATTATGTTTCATTACAAAAATAGACTGTAAAATATTCAGAACATACTACACACAAGCAGTAAAAAGAGAACTGATTGAGCAGGAATCATTCTGATGTAGAACACAAGAGAGAACAGAACATTTCATTTGATTCCAAACAGGCATTTTATGATGGGCACGGCAGCAGTAGTTTTAGATATGTGTGAACGTACAAATAAATGTTGCCGTTGTTTTTGATGAAAATTTCATCCCATGCCGGCAGTGCACATAGTGTCTCTGCTGATCTGTGGAGCAGCTATAAGCTTAGTGCGATGCCTGTCATAATAAAAGGTGTATTGAGTGAACCCTCCCTCTCAGTAACACTACTAATTGAAAATGCAATGAATCAAGTGGTTCTCCAGAATAACAGAATAACACAGTAGATTAATTAACCATCAGCTGCTTCAAACAAAAGTAATTAGGAGGTAGGGACTTTTCTGTCCTATCCCAAGTGCTCCCTCTTTCTCTCTCTTGCACGCACACACACACTGCATGGCTCACTCTATTATAAATGTATGTGCAAAGATTCATCCCCTAAAATCCTTTCTGAAATTGAAACAGTACAAATGACTAGGGATTTTCAGAGTGTATTAGCACACAGAACGACATAATTAACGGAGACATTGTAAATGAATAGGAAAAAAAGCTGAGATAAAAGGGAAGAAATATCAGTTTTCTCTGTATTTCTGCCTTATTTGAACAGCCTGCACTCACTCCTCAGCACTGGCTCTATACTCGGTTACCAGGACACGCTGTTCATGAATATTCTTGTCATAAGGCTGCCATTCACCTTGCTCACAGGTCTCGGTTTATTAGTGTATGTACTCTACCATTACCAGAGAAATGAGATGATGAAAATTGGTGGCAGCCGGTTATTATATTTAGGTGGCTAATGACGCGAGCAAACGGGAAGGAACAGAAGTAAACAACTAATTTACATGGCAAGGCCAAGTCAGAGGAGTGTTTCTTTGTGTGCATGTGTACAGATGGGTGTTTGTTTGGCAGAGAGAGAGACAGGGGGGAGGGAAGTGGATTTATTTTTGTTTTCTAAAAGTGCAACGGTGCTACACAAATACCTTGAGTGCCAAGAGTGTCCTTATCGTGACCCTTATCTTTTAATGATTGTAATAAAATAAGTTATGAGAGAAGATGTGGCTGTATAGCTCTATTTATGTATCCCACAGTTACAATGGGGTTACACCCGGGCCTGGCAATGACAGCTCTGTTGACCGCAACATTAATAAAAAGTGTTTCGGATGAAGGAGGTGCCATACACAAAGAGCTTAAAATGGGGCCTTTATAGGTATGTACTGCAGAACAGAACAGGAGGTTGGAAGAGATGCAATGTTTTCCTGAAAGTTTGATTGGCAGGACTGAGACTGATCCAGTGACAGGAGGATATTAAAAGGTAATACTCCTGAAGTAATCAAAGAATAAGCCGCTGACAAAGCCGAGGTATACATGTTTTAAGTTTTATAGTGAGGAATTAAATACCTCAACGTAGCCGACAGTCGGATGTCAGCAGGGAGGTTGTTCTAGAGTGAGAGGGCATAATTGGAAGAGGCCCTACACTCCCCTGACTTTTTTAAGGTTTAAGTTGCTCTGACACTATGAAGAGGCCAACTTATTTGTTCTTTTTATTTAAATTGAAGCACTGCCACAGATGAAAAGAGAGCCCATCAAGAGGACAGAAAAATTGGTGCAAAATTTTCTGAAATTGGTTAAAATTGTAGCTGTGGCGGTCTGGACCATCCAAAGGCCTTGAGTACAAGCATGTGCACATGAGCACACAGCGAGGGGGAGAGATTGAAAAGGAATGCTCGCATGAAAAACTTCTCCACAAATTAAAACAGTTTCTTGACAAAGATGAAATGTGGACTTTTATCAGCCCATTACTTAATCACCAGTATCTCTCTCCTGTTATTAACGAAAGCAGATTTAGAAGGCATGACTGTAGCAGAATGCATAAGACCAGATAAGTGTCTTTAATGGAGAAACTTGGTTATCTGGATTTAATGATGAAACTTTCATCACATATTTCAGTCAAAAACAGATTATCACATAACGCTCTCGTTTAATCATCCCCTCCCATCGCCTGGCGCCTTTGGAACAGATTGAGATTCATACAATTTTACTTGATAAAAGTTATCATGTAATCTGTTTTGTCAGACTCATGCTGTGTAATCCTATTATTAGTGTATTTCACAGGGAGAGATTTGCCGTAAGATCCCTGTGTAGAGACGCATCTAATTAACATCTTCCTCACGTTTGGTCTTTCCTCTGGTGGGGATTGATGATCATGTTCCATCTCTGTAAACTCAAACCCTAATGAAATATGCTGATGTATATTTAGATGTACGTTCCATACCACTTGATATTCTGTTGACACCCTCATCATTCAGGGGAAATGCATCACTCTGTGGTAAGAGAAAAGTAGGATAGATGAATGGCATAAAACAAAATTGCAATATGTTGCATGTTTTATGAGGAATAAAAATAAATAAAAGCTGTAATGCCTTTTTGTATTAGAACATAAAGAAATGTGTGAAAATACTTCACCATCTGTTATTTAAAACTTCAGCTATACCAGTGAATGTAGACTCAGCTTGTATTTTTGCAAAGAAAGTGCAGTGTTTTGTTTAGAAAATTGCACCTTATACAATCTCCCAACACTTTCCTGTTTGCAATCAGGACTTTTCCAGGAACCTTCACCAGTACTCGGGAGCATTCATTTCCTACGTTTTGATCACAGGAATCTAATTCCTGTTTGAGTCCCTGGGCCGTTGTATCAGTCTGCCAAATGTTTCTGTCGAACTCAAGAATTTAACTAGGGAATGAAATTCCTTGTATGAGTTGTTTCCATCTCAATCAGGCAAATTAGATTTAGGACTTATTTTAAAATAAAGACAAAATGCAAGCAACATTCATTCACTTTATTTACGATACCTCTCTCAACTCCTGCTCTCTCATTCTTATAGCATGGTGCCATGGTCTCACTTTCTTTAACCCTCTGGGATCATTCGGGACATTTTTGTCCAAATGAGCCTTTTTTCACTTTTCTTTTTGCAATATCTTTGGTTGTGTTAATGCATATGTCATGATTTTTTGTAAGAAGGATGTTTTCGAAGTATATTTTGATTTTCCACTTTCAAATTTTTGAATAGGGCTTTAATATGCCCTGTACAGATTTACTACCCTTTCGTGTCATTCGTGGACAAAAATGTCCACTAACTTTAACCGCTATAAAAATAACACAGATAAATATTTCTTCCAAATTTTTTTGATCAAATCTTTCAATCAACTTCAGCCCTAACCAAAACTACCAAATATTCAATTATTTGTCAGGATTTTAACCCTTTTGGACATCACACATGCATCTGTACGTGCTACAGTTGCGTACAGAAACAACAAGAAGGTCCCTTCTGCAACAGTCTGAGACTTGAGTCTGTGCAGTATGTGATGAGCCTTAAGCTGAGCTGTTTAGTCTCTACAGAGGTCTTTCAAATGTTGCAGTGCATTTAAAATCATATTTGTTAATTGTTAATAGCTCCCAGGAAAGCCTGTGTTAATGTGATTGGCATGTACAACAAAGCTTTATTGTTGTTTGACTTCCTTAACCGCATTGTTCGGCACATTTATCTTGCTTGTGCACATTGTGAATATACATTTAAGCAGTTTTTTTTTTTAATGGACCTTTTCGTGCTTTCTTTGTCATGGGCCTATTCTCCCTTTCTTCTTTTCTATTTGTTTTATATCTGATATTGAAGTTTAAAGCAAAGCAAAGCATGCAAATTAACTATCGATTGGGCACCTTTCAAAGGATAAATGAGGAAGCTGTTTTACTCAGCCTCGCCGTCTGTCTTGTAGCCACAATGTAATCCCGCCTCCACCCCTTCACAAATCTAAACCAAGAGCTCACAATTTAGTTTTAAACTCTTTCGCAGAGAACGTTCCACAGCCAGCGATCAATATCCTCCTCGGCAGGGCGTGGAGGTGGCGACATCAATTACCACTCGGATCAACTTGATAAAGTAGTGTCCTTTTGGAAATGGCAGTTAGCCTCCCTGTCATTGTGTACAGGAAATACGGTTGCCTACATGAAAATAAGGGACTACATCTAACTGAACCCAGAGCTTCATGTCATACCTGTCATAGCAGTGTTCTTTGCATTCAGTCTCTGCCTCTCTGATGTGATTGCGTGGAATAGTCCACATTTTCATTGACTTAAATCCACTCGTTTGAAAAAAGGTCCGAGCTGTCAGATTTAACATCGGTTAGAGATGGGCAAAACTATTTTCAGTTCAACTTTAATGCATTGTGTTGAAGTGCAATTTGGTGTGAAGGATAACTGTGTCTTCTAAGATTCAAGAATGACATGGGTGTTACAGCGTTACGTTTTGTCAGCGTTCAAGTCCTGTGGGCGAGGTTGTGTGGGTCGTAGAGAATTGCACAAAAGGAGCCGACAGCAAACACGACCCCTTTTAAAAAGTAGAAATGGGATTGATTCCTGTACTCTTGTTGCTTAGCAACTGCAAACCGTTGTTGAGAGAGAATATTGACCTCTTGTTGATAAAGTCCAATTACATTTTTTTCCCTCTGCTCTGTTTATACAGAGATTTTACAATATCACAATCTGCTCTCCCAGTGTGTAGAGTGTGCTTTTCATTCAATATCAGAGAGAAATATTACACCAAGGACGCAGCCCGTGAGAAACAAGGCATCTGAATGAGGTCCTACGTAGCATGAAGTCGTTGGCAGGGCCACTCAATAGGGCTAACTCGTTTTCTAAGCTAATTGTATTACATTGCTTTTCGACCTCTCTCTCTTGCTCTATTGTCCCAGAGTTGCCACAGACACGTGTCCATCACCCTGATAGATGTTATTCCTCCGGCAGCCACAGCCATTACATATGTTCCACATGAAAATTGATTCCTAAATTTCAATAACATTTTCCCCTCTTGTTCTGTGCGCTCTCTGTGAGAGTGTCCATGCCTGCTGGCTGCGTGCTGTAATTTAAAATTATCGTATGCTAATCGATTTGTTCTTCCTGAGATCTGAGGATGTGACCGTTTGAGACTATTTTCATATGGAGGATAAACGTAGCTCATGTGCTAGTTTTAGCACATTGACTTGTTGGGTTGTATTGGTCAGAGTAATAAGCTTTTGGGAGGGGGAACTGAACTCCTTGCTTTTCTCTCCTTAGAACACGTGTGCTCCATCATTGCCTCCATGCTGAGAAACCTCAAGTCCCAACAGAGAAGCCGACTCCACACTAAGTTTACAGAGAACGACTGTGAGAAGGTACGTTTTCTGCATCTTGTTGCTTTCCTCTTTAGTCCTTACCTTCTTGTCCTCTGCTTCGTCACTCTTGTTTTTGATTGCCAGCAGATTGCTTCATCAGTATGTCTAAGCCGAGGTATTTGTGCATCTGATACGCATATGCTTTGGTTGCTGAGGATCTGCTGCATATTGAATCAGAAGCCCCTACTAATTCAGTACTTAAAAAAGAAATGTTTTCATCTTATAACAACAGGCGTGTGGGTTTAACACGAATTCTTTATTTACTGCTAAAAACGTTAGAACAGTGATGAATATTTCACAAAAGCAATTTCTTTTGTTTGTGTGTTTCTCTGTGGTCTCTACACTGGGTTTGAAGTGAGCATCTGAATTCGATTTTACACGCTCACTGCACCAATCAGTTTACCAGTTTACCAATATTTAATTTTACAATTTTCTCATGACTTTATAAAAGATAATATTTCAAAAAATGCCTTGCTGTTTGTCTCTGAACTGTTATTGTTTTGGTGTTTATCAGTCATGAAAATGCAGCTTACAGAATATAATTACTACTATTAAAGCGTAACACTTTTTCTCCCCTCACATTACCCAAGAATGAGATCTACAGAAAAATAATATTTGCCTAAACTAAAAGAAGTACTTTAAGCAAAGGTGAATTTTTCTGCATACATAATATTTTGTCTTCCTTTAGTCAATATAATGATTTCATGTGTAATACTGCAAACCAATTCATGTATTTATCTCAACGTTTTGTCTCTTCTTTGTGCTCCTGCACTGTTGCTCAAATCTGTCCATATTCACGGTCCTCTCTGGTGTGCTGCATCACTCACTTTCTGTATTTTCTTCTGTTTATTCTCTCTTCAGGTCGACCGCCTGATGGAGTTGCATTTTAAGTACCTGGAAGCTGTTCAACAGGCTGACAAGAGGATCGAAGGAGAGAAACATGTAAGTGCCTTTCGTTGTTCTTCCATCTCTCCCTCCCTCTGTCCCCCTCCATCCTCCTCTGCACTGTGTCTTTGTGCAGTGGCTTCATATTAAGCAGCCCGTCAGATGAATTGATTGATGGATTCACATAATCCACCAAGGAATTGTGTCTGATCAAGACATTATGAAACATACTCACGCTCTACAGGATGTTTAGAGTATTTTAGCAAAAGTGTTTGAACACAGCCAGATAAACAGTTTGATCCTGCTCTGACTGTCACCTGTCTGTCTGAGATGACATCACTGCTGCTAGTATTGATAATGGTATCTCTGATTCAAATTTTTAACCATAACTGTGTGAATTCCTCCATTCAAGAAATTGATGAAACACATTTGCTTTTACATGTCACTTTTTGTACATAGGAGCAATACAAAGGACCTTATTTAAAGAAATTAGACATCATACTAAAGTGTTGATAATAATGTAAATTGTCATTGTTATTAAATTCACAATGATTTGTTTTTAGAAAAAAATGAATGCGCTCTTAAATTTACAGATTAAGTTATAAAATAAGTATAAGGGTCTTGAAGATGATCTTATATATTTTTTTAAACCCCAAATCAATACACAGTAACAATAACCTGTCATCAGTACAAACAAAATTATTTGACCAGAGATGCTCAAATATCAGTAACGATAGCCCTTATGAAGGGTTGGATTGTGTGATATTGTCCGGTTTGGTAGATAAGATGCACAGTTCCACACAGTGTCACATTTAAAGCCATGAAAGAGGAGGCACGAAAAAAAATCACAACCCTGACAATATCAATATGACGGTATATTCAGAGGAATGGAAAACGTGATAGCTGTGTGGGAGAGTCCAATCAATCTGTCTGCATTGTGTGTATGTTAGTGCTCTTTGCTAGACAGAGCAATGGAGGGATACAAATAGAAAGTACGTGGCCAGGCAGGCATAATAGCTCCAACTGAGAGAGAGCGAGAGAGAGAACAAGTCGCCTGTCTGCAGAAAAGAAGGAAGCCAAAAATAAAGGCAGATATTGTAAATCACTGGACAGGAAGTACGGAGTGGACTTTTAAAAAAGGGATATCCAAGAAAAAATGGACAAAGGAATTTGAGTGAAAGGGAATGATGAGGGTGGAGGTGGTGCGTGTGGAGAAAGATAAGTGTGAGATTCCTATCTTCAGATGACAGAAGATTAATTTCTCAGACAGACTTCGTGGTGGGATTGTCGAGAAAAGGCCAGACAGTTTGACATTTTCGCCTCCTCTCTTTTTCCTCTCTGCTTCGTCCGTCTCTCTCTTGTCTCTTCCCCCGGGATGAGCAGAGTGTGACTGCGATAACCTGGTGATAAGAAGCCTTGTCTGTGTGGGCCACTATCTTTGAAACCAGACGGTTAGCTTCCCTCAGTTCAAAGCCACACTGTGAGCTGGTAGATTGGAGGCAGAAAGTGATAAAACATCTATTAATGGCAAAGCAACAGTATTCAATTTATTACAGATTAAAATAGACTGAAAAATTATAGCTTTAATTAACTTTTTGACCAACAAATATTTCAAACCCAGGAAACCTGGAGAGTAGAATCTTTGGAGATTTCTAGAGATCTATGAAAAGATACATGAAAATCAATTTTCTATGAACATGTGAATAGAATATAGTGGAATAATATCCTGTCATTTAAATAATCCTGATACAGGTCACGCAATCACTGGCAAAGTCTGGCAGTAACAACTACTTAGATTATTCCCATGTGAAATTAGTGTAAGGATTTAGCGATTACAAATGCTGTCTCAGTTAGGTGAACTCCTCAAGGTAGACCATTTTTCTTTTCAGTATTGCAGTCTCCCTCAGAATCAGTCAGTGGCAGTAGCACAGGTCTGCAGTGCAGCCACACCTGCATGCAGTTCACGATCGTGCAGAACAGAGTCTGAATCACAGGGCTCATTGAATAAGGTGTCTAGAGTGCTGCGATGAACCCCAGTCAGGGTTACGTACACAATCGCAGATGAAACTCTGAGGTCAGTCTGCATGGATTATAACAGCTTCATGGAAAATGGCACAAGCAGGCGAGAGGCAGTGACTGACTGGGTTCAAGGTAAAAAGCAAGGAACATCTTGCGTCATCTGGCGAAGGACACAAGTGTTTTGAGTCAAATCTGAAAAGAGAGAGAGAGAGAGGGACTGATGGCCTCAGATGATGGTTAACGTTTTTGAACTTTATCAGGGTAACATATGTATCCCTCTGACTAGCTGCTGCAGACTTGATTTGTTTTGATTCAATAATTTCACTTAGAGCTCGGAGTAGAGCTAACAGGACTTGATGCTTCAATCCCTGTAGTAAATCAGTACTCTCGATGGGATTGGCTTTAGAAGGCACTTTTTTTTTGACAAATTGTTGATTGGCCCACAGAACCAAAGGGCTTAATGGTAAGACCATGGTATCCTCCAACCCCCCACCTCTAAACCCTCATGTCTTCATCTCACAGTTCTATTGTTTTGTCTTTGTTTGAGGGAGTGACCCCTCACCTCCATCAATCGTACATGTAGGGTTAAAAGAATACTACTTCATATGAAGTGTCTAAATGTTGTTTCTCCAGAGTGGGGCTGTTCTAATGTATTTAGTCTGCTGTATATGACTTAAATAATTATTATACGTACAATTACACCAGCATGGCTGATATTCTATGGGCCTCTACGTGTAGCTCGATGGATTGAGCAAAGGTGATGGGGAAATATTCCCCCGAAACTTTTAATACAGAAACCACTTCGTTGATATTTTAAATCTGTGTGAGTCAAAGTTTGCAGCAAATGTCACATGATGTGTTTGAATTAGATCACGTAGACGGCAACCCAGTTCCGTCAGTAGCGCTGTTTTATCTCTCTCTGCTGGGCCCTTCGGTTTTCCCCAGTTAAACCTGTTTTTAAGGGGCGGTAAGCAAGATGTTTTTCCTCCGCAACACATTATCCACAGATTTCTCAGGAGGATAGCGAGGAAAAAGCTGCTGCTGCTTTTTCGCTGCATCTTCAGCTCAGTCCCTTTAATAAGCTGCTTATTTTCCTCCCACCTCTGCGTCTCTCTTCTCTCGTTCTATCCTTCTGAGTCACTCCTCTTTCTTAAAGCTGCTTTTCCGTGTGGCTATACTTTTCATTTTTGACTGCAATACTCGATCCTCTCTTGCTTCACTATTCCCTCTTTCCTATCTTTTATATGCCCCGATGACCATTTACCTCTACCTATGTGCATGTGTCATCTTTCTCTCACTCAATGTGGTCCCTTACATTTACATATTCCCTTTTGTTACACAGTCATTGTTTCCTTTTTCCTGCATCGTCCCATATAGGTCTTTGCATTCCCCTCTCTCCACCTCTTTTCCTTCAGAACACTCTTTCTACTCTCTCCTTGTTCCCAACAGCTCCTGCAGATTGATGAAGCTCAGCAAAACATGGCCAAGGCCAAACCTCAATACTGTGAAATGCACAGGAGAGTGCAGTTTCCCAGTATCAAACAACCCAGCCTCTCGCTTTATCGTGTGTGTGTGTGTGTTTCTACTTAAGCATCACTGACAGAAAACTTTTTCAAAGAAATTCTGTGTTGTGAGAATTGATTTTATTCCAGGATGACATATTTTTGTTATTTTGTTTTGTTGAATTTGTTCCCTCTCATTGTCTGACTCTTAAGCACACCCCAATCTCGGCAAACTGTTTTTCTCTGTTGAAGCTTTTTATCCTCCCATCATCATCGCTCTCTGTCTTCTGTCAGTTTCTGTTAATTAATTCATCCTTTCATCGAGGATGCAGCAAACTGCAGCACTAGGCTCCAAAGAGATTCTGCCCTTATAACTCAAAGCAGCACATTTGTGTTTGCGGTGGTTTATGGTTGGTGTTAAGTGCTTGTACCTGTTAAGTCCAACTCATTAGCCCAGCTTTATGATTCTTGGATTGCACCAAAATGCCTCTGTGCTCTTTAGTCTACCTCCTACAAATAATGCTTGTGTGCATCTAATTTGTTATTGGTAAATGAGCTTTGGAGGAAACAATTTCATTTGTAACAAGCAATTACATTACAGGGTAATGTGTTCTGTTCCAGTGCAGGAAGCAGTGTCAAGTATGGAGTGGGCGATTGGAACCTGTGTCACTGTCGTGAACATGGTGAACATTTTGCCAATGTATACACACACGGTGTAGTTAAATCGTCCACGTGTACTTTACGATCTAGCAAAATATAACTACCCTGCTGCTTTGCTCAGCCCCATTTTAAGAACAAACCCTTTAATTGATGTGCACCCAAAGCACGGGGCACGGTTATTTCTTATAGAGATCATCATAACTTGGAATGAGCATGTTGTCTCAGGCTCTCACTAAGTTCTTTTTTTTCCACTCAAAGTTTACCTCATTATCGACCTCTGTTTCTCTGTTTTTAATGAGGATATCTAACCTCTCTCTTTTCAGCATTTGCTTATGCTCCATGAAGCATTACAACACACACACACAGATAAACACACACTTGTCCACACAGAGTCACAGTGGGGCTTTGCAAAGTGCTGACAAAGAAATAACTTTAATTCTGCATCTAAGGATCCCAGCAGAAAAGAAAGCACATGACTAACAACCACAACACACACACACAAAGCCTCTTGTTAAATAAGCACACTTTTCTTAAACACATGCATGGGCACTGATACACATGCTTGGTTTAAAATGCCCACAACAGCACTCATGCGCTCACAGCCTTAATCATAAATCATACACACCCCATTGCACAAGCTCTCAGGATGGAGCTAAGTTACAGTAGAGGGACAGAGACTGAAAATCACTGCTTATTACTTTGTCTGTACTGTAGCCCGGCTGCCAGGCTCCCCTGAGGTTGTAGAAATTGACTTGTCCAATCCCGTCTTTAAACACGTTATTCTTCCCCGGCTTCTTCTGCCTGGTGTTTGCCAGAGGGACCGTGCTGCCAGGTAAAAGATATTGGCCGCAATGTCAAAACTCACCGGTGGACAGAGCTCCGCCGCTGTAATGAATACTGCAACGCTTCTCAGAGCCGCTCAGGTTTTAATATCCCAAACGTCCTCTTCCTCTGCTCCTAATAATGAATATTTAATGCACTTGTCATTGTTTAAAATCTTCTACTCTTTGCTCAGACTCAAAGGTCTAACTTGATTCATCATTCTCTTACTGCCTTCACAATGAGGCTCCCTGCGCAGTGTAGCAGTCCACCTGCGGTGTTTAGCCATTGACTCATCCTGTTTTTGCCAAGGAGTAGCCTAATAAGAGTCTGGTCCTTAACTATTTGCATCGAACACAGATATCAATATACAGAACTAGGTCCTGCAGTAGTGCTGTCCTAATTGTGCGTTATAGGGCAATTCATCGATTTATTCATGGTCACCATGGGTTCAACTTTGACCACGACCTATTGATTTTCTCATTTCTACAATACCACATGACTACAGTTGTATTGCATTATAGAGTCTTTTTGAGTCGGCTGCAGAAAGTGGCTCACATTTTACTCATGGGCATTTAATAGATTTTTTTGCAAAAGAGTTGCAATTGATCACATAAATCAGTATAGATCCAATTACAGGTTTAACTCATTTTTTGCATCAGCAGTTTAATAATGAATTACTAAATAAAGCTGTCATACTCATCTTCCATGAAGTTATGACTGTCCACACAGACAGAAAGACCTCTTAGTTTTAGCTGCAGTTGTTCGTGTACCCAGAAGTGCATAGAGTTTTCTTACAAGCGAGAGTATCATTATCACTCACTTGTTTATGAACCTGACACTTGGGCATGATAGTCGCAGAACCTGAGGAATAGTAAGATCCCCCCATACACACTCACTCCACTGCTCCTTCTCTCTCACACACTTAGCTAACGTTTCTGAGCCGCTTTAGTTTAAAACATTGTTTGAAATGACGCCACGATATCAACACAGATCATCACATAACGTTGATATTCCGATTCCTCTATGAATTCAGTCACTCTTCAGAGCAGTGTGTGCAGGATATTCACAGGTTATTTCTCTTCCAGCAGGTAAACCCTGATCAAATTGTCATCCTAATATTCCTAAGGTTTTTTTTTTCTCAATATTGTGCAGCCCTAGTCGCCATAGCTTTCACCGTGAAATGCTTTTTGATGGACGAGATGCATATAATTGCATGTCTGGCTGAAATGTATGAAAAAAATGCATTAAATGGGAGAGAGCATAATTGTATTTTACACTTGCATGTACACTTGCAATTAGCCTGTCGTTCATGTGCGT
Source organism: Pseudorhombus dupliciocellatus (assembly GCA_016785235.1). Classification (NCBI taxonomy): domain Eukaryota; kingdom Metazoa; phylum Chordata; class Actinopteri; order Pleuronectiformes; family Paralichthyidae; genus Pseudorhombus; species Pseudorhombus dupliciocellatus. The sequence goes on from JAFBJW010000077.1 coordinate 2,958,246, forward strand.
TCCAAACTGTTGGGCTCAACCAGAACGGGTTCATTACACCACCAGTAGGCATGCATGCCTGTATCATTTGGTTCATATCATTATTTATCTCCTTCTTGCACCCCATGAGACAGACTAGATGTTTGTATACATACTAAAGAGCATGATTGGACGGTAACGGCTTAATTGTTCGTTAGTTGCATCCCCCAGTTGCACATCACTGGTCCAGATAATGGCAACACGGATTGCTCCAAGAGAGTAAATACCTACACAACACTAAACATCACAACACAATGTGACCAGTCTTTATCCTGCGTTTTGTTGATATTGCCTCATTGCATTGATGTGTCACCTTCCTCTAGGAACTCATTTCTGATAGCAGACACACATTGCAGTAAAGCGTACTGTATTCCTTCTAATCTTGCCAGTACACACATCATAGGCTGCACCGTCGTCACATGGACTCATACGGCTGAGATGAAGTCCCATTCTTCTGCAGCTGATGCCTGTAATGGAAACATGTTGATATGAAGTAATTGACTTGTCCAAGGCCTTCTCAGAAAATGCCTCCAGCTCTTCTTCGCTGCGGTGGCCAATCAGCAGCATTGAGGATGACAGGAAGTTAACTTGCCCCTCATGTGAAACAATGACAGAAAATGCAAACGCTGTGTGCGCACATGCTGTTTTTAACTCTCCCCCAGGGCTCGCATTTATGTATTGCGTCCTATTAGAGAGCGAGGCCTACATCCTGTGTTTCGTATCTCTGCTGAAGTTGGATTGGAAGATTTGTGCAACTTTGCCGCCAGCCACTATATTGCCTCTGAATAATGAGTCGAGTTGTCCTGGAAACAGAGAATAATCTTTTTCTCCTACTGGAAATAAAGAGAACACAGTTTATATTCAGATATCTGTGTTTCAAGTTTTTTTCTCTTTGCATATTTAATAGCGTCAGTTGACAGCAAGGCCAAGCTTTGTGAAAACTCTCCTGTTTGTAATAAAACAGAATTCTGGACCAGTGTTTTACCCAGAGGACACAGAAGAGGCAAATGCCCTACATTCAGTGGCTATGAAAGGTTCTTGTTTTAATAATCTGCCTTATTTGGAATCTTTAACAAGGTACAATTCACGTTGTACAATAGCTCTTTGTTCTAAAGTTGTATCTGCTTGTCTTTTCTTCTCGCAGGATGAAATCCTGCTTTGAAAACTCTGTCCCATATTGTGCTGTGTTAAGTGTTATTTTAGCGGACCACAATGAAAATAAGCCTGAGGGCTTTATCGTATTTTTATCTTTTGTAATTTCTCAAACATGTAATGACTGTGTAGCACTTTTATAGGTGTCTTTAATATCTAGTAAATATCACAGTCTGTTTGCTAATCACAGAAATTGACATCTTGTCTTCCATCCCAGATCTCAGGTGGTTTTCCCAAGCTAGTTTAGCTCTAGTGCTCACTCTCTGCCCTTTTCATTGTTGCATGATAATGAGCTTAACGTCACAGATGTTGTTGTGTTTAAGGGTGTAATTGATCCTAAAGGACAAAGCCTTTTTGAAAGTTTTAATTTTCCCTGAGATTAAATCATTGGGATCTAAATGTCATGTGTAGTACCCTTTAACGTGGCACGGAAAGCTATTTGTTTTCATTAGGAGCGGTTTGAAACTTTGCCCTTTTTCTTCATCTACCATGTAACATTCCATTGAACATTAGAAAATTACAAAAAGAGTTATTGATTCCTGTGGATAATCCTTTCATTCAATAATAATAGATTATAGAGTCATCACGGAAAAAACCCCCCACTTGTATTGCTTTTTGGTTGGAATATTGATCATCAGAATTGAATACTACATGGTAAATAGTTTCAGCACTGCTCACACTATGGAACTGTTTCGAGTGTATTTGCGTATTACTATGAGCTGTCCATGTTGAGCTTGAATACAGTATAGTAATTTATCTTCCTGCTGTTCATATATAGAGTTGAAACTGTGGCAGTGACAGTTATACCCAAATGTCTCACACTGCAGAGTCCTCTCTCCCCCTCTGGTCTGCTTCTTAATCTCTAATGATGATTAATGTGGGCTGTGTGTGTATTGGCAGCTCTGTGTTATTGGCATACTGACAGGGTTGTTAAGATGGATAACTATGTAAGTGTGTGTGGGTGTGGGTGTGGGCCTCTCTCCTCCCTTTTTTGTTTTGCAGCCTTGTTGTGAAATAAATTGATTTGTGTGTCTGGTCAATGGAGAAAATGGATTCGCAGGAAAGGCTGAAAAACAACTCCTAAATTAAACTTAGTCTCTGATTTTTGGTTTGTTGAATCTCTTTGAAACGTGCAGTGAACAATGAAAAGCCACACAAACAAAACCCTGTTTTTAATGAGCGTGATGCAACTTTGTGCCCGTGCAGGAGATGGTGCGTCGGGGGGAGATCTTGGATGACAGCATGGAGGATGAGTTCTACCTTCGCCGCCTGGATGCTGGACTGTTCGTCCTGCAGTTAATCTGCTACATTATGGTGGAGATAAGCAACTCTGGGATCGCACAGGTAAACACACACGCAGTCTGCCTGGTCAAATAGAACATCTGATCAGACAAGGTATAACTCTGACAGGAGTCAGATGGTTTTTATAGCCTCTGCAGTCAAATGACTCGTTCCCTCCGCCACTAATTTGGGTTTCACTGGTGTCCTGCAGTGCTTTGGTGTCTCAGAATGGACGCACAAACCATTTATTTCCACAGATTAAATAGCTTTAATCAAGCTCTGCTCACTTCATGATATTTAAGGAATAATCACAAAATATTTGTTTCCTCTCGAAATTACAGTTCAGATAATCCATCATGCCTCCTATCTGATATTGTAACTGATATTGAAATTCTCCTCACGTCTAGTCAAGGAAATATGAGCTGTAATAATCCTGTGCATATTTTTTCCATTTATTTCTAGTTTGCCTGTGAATAAATATGAACAAAAACTCAGCTTCGAGGTGTTTGAGTGGGCGTCTCTGCTGGCAGTGACTGACATCTCTCAGCCAGTGTTGCCTGGAGACATGCTGACAGTTTCTATGGCAAGCTTCTGACTTGAACAGATCATAGCCTCTCAGTCCTGCGCAGCCTACAAACACTGATACGATACCAATGTGTACAAGGCTAAACCATGGTCTGACACCATGCACTCAGCAATATCACTGAAATAAACTGCACTGATGTGACCTGATACAGTGCTAATAACTGCATGAGAAAATGTGTGGAGTTTGCAAAAGCCTTAACTCACAAAATAAATGCTATTAGCAATGATTCTCACTCGATGTTGCAGGATTGGCAGCTTCCATCGAGCACTATGTTTGTCCTATGTAGAAAGTTGCTAACATTAGCTTTTTTGGGTCTAATTAAAGAAATGACTTTGAATTAAATGACATTTGAATTACCGTTGACTCTAAAACGCCAGCATTTTTTCTGATCCTCTTTTTCTCTCCACGTAGCTGCAGCAGAGAGTCCATCAAATCCTCAACCTGAGAGGAGGATCTGTCAAAGTAGTGCGCCACATAATGAGAGGTGAGTACTAAAATAATCACATCACTTAATAAAAAGCATTTGAGGACCATGTCCATGATCTACACTTCAGGCAATTCAAAATGCCATTTTCAGTTCAAACACGATGATGATGCAAAAGCAAATGTATTGCCACTCTATACTCTATTTTTAAGTTGGGTATCCTAAGACACACTGCAAGTAATGTTGATACCAAGTGTCCTGAAAACCTGATGAGTGCAATGTAGTGTGTGAAGAAATAACCAGTTCACGTAGAGATTAATTTCTCCTGCTCATCTTAGTTTCTTTCTTTTAATATCTGATTTCTCTTGCCAGTTAATGAATTATTGTGTCCTGCTGGAGCCTTTTAATGTAAAACAGGAATTGTGAGAGAATTAACTTGGCTTCTCACCAAACTAAGGTGACATGTAGGTAAATAATGAGGCAGGTTACAAATCAAGATGCCTGTTTCAAATAAGCAACTTCCTCCCAATAAAGAACATAATTAAAGGTTGATATAAAGGTGCCATCCATATGCAACTCCTCAGTCAAAAATCGAATATTTCATTTCATTTTTTGTCAGATTCTTACATGAATTTCAACCAGTAAATATGATTTATCCCCCCTTAACAAACCTGCATGGTGGTCTAAATAATACCTGTTGTGCCTTTATCAGTTCTTAAGGTTGACCTGGATTCACCAGAAAGTCAAATAGAGAAGATATAAGGTTTAAAATATGTGGGTTTTTTGTTGGATTTTTGCAGTATTTTGTACTAAAGCAGACCGTATTACTTTCAGAGAAAGATTTTATTCACACATTTTTTTTAAACTTCTGTTTTTGAGTGCTTCTCACACTGGCAGGGAAGCAACATTTTGGGGGGGAATGTTGGTATAATCACTGCTCTTTGGCTGTGGCACTCGTTTGATAGCAAGCCCATGCTGTTCGCCTGCCAAAGCGGTTGCTGGAATATAATGAAATACTATGAATAATGTCATTCTTCCTTATTCTCTGGAACAAAGAAGTAAACGTGGGCCAACTTTGGAGCCTGGGTGTCAAAATTCAGCTTTCCATTTTTTAAGGTTGAGTAGGTTTTGTTTTTTATAATCCAATATAAGATAGCGTGCCAATGTCAGCTCAATACATCCTTGCTTTGCAGAGCTGATTACACCGTGCTGTTTATGGGGACCTCCTGCAGCATAGGAATAGAGCTGGATGTGTAATAATGATGGTCCTGACTATTATTTAATATAAAAGCCAGATTAAAAGGAATGAAAATGAATGACATTTAAATTTATTGCAGCTGTAAACACAGAACACAATGCAGCATTTAAACCACCCGGGTAAAAAAAAAACAAAAAGAAGAAAGGCCTCCTGGTGTGTGAATATATGTTATTATTGTCACTTATTGTCACTGTGAGAGCAGCACACATTGTCACTCATTGCTTTTTTTCCCCCACTGCCCCATTCTGTCCCGTCGTCTTTTTCTTTTCTTTTTTTTTTGTTTCCTGTTTGCTTTTCAAAACCCTGGCAGTGGTGTTATATTCTTCCCGGTGTGACATCCATCCGTCCTGTATCATTGTCGGATAAAGCCCGAGGACGCGGCTCCACTCACACACCCTCTGGCTCTCAGTGGCATGTAGCACTGTAGATAAAGCCATCCGTCACACATGGCGGTGCCAGCAAACATGGCCATTCTCCAGGCTTTATTTTGTGTGTGTGTGTGTTTGTGTGCGTGTGCGTGTCAGTGCATTCACATATTCATTTGCATATTTGCATAAAGGTGTTCATTGCTCGTTTCTGTACTTTTTGCTTACGAACATGATTTTTTTTGTTTATATGCGCATAGAAGTGTTTGCCTGTAGCATGTCAGCATGTTTCTGCGTGTGCCCTTGCTTGTTTTCATGAGCATATATTTTCTTACATGCTAATGTATGCAGATGTTGAGTTTGCTCCTTTGTGATACAGTGTGCATATTGTGCTCATTCCTCCCCCTACATGTTTTTACATATTAATGGGAATCACACTCGTCCTTGATCTTCTCCTGGACTTAGTTGTCATGCAGTGTGTTGTGTTTACACACCTCGAACGTCGTGAGGCTGGTCCCTCCTTCCATCTGAAAGTGTGTGTGTGCGCGTGCATGGGTGTGTGGTTCACAGAGGTCTGCCCTCATCTTTTTTATTAGGCCACACTGTGGAGTCCTGGCCCATTAGAAGTGGCCCACCCGGTCAATGTGAAGCCACAGAAAAAAGGTCAAGCACATGCAGAGTATTTCACCGACACCAATATCTTGACCTGAATGACGTTAGTACGCTGAATGAAAAGCAGGTCTGCTGGAGCGGAGGATGGAGGAACATTGACTTTACTGACTCTGTGATAACCCGCAGTGATGTTTTCCCTTGAAAAGAAAGTTCAGATAGGTCATACCACAGGTAGTTTAACTTTGTCTCATGCTACAGAGACCTGCTTTGTCTCTCATCAATAAGCTGATATGTTGTTTCATCCGGTTATGTTCAGCACTACAGTGGGGCCTCTGGGTAATCCTAATTGAGCACTGACATGTAGGAATGAGGGATGTCCAGTTCATAGTAATTGAACATAATGGTCAAACAACGCAGGATGAATGATGCAATCTCTCATAATGGATCATGTTAATTCACAACCTTTTGCTGAGTAACATGAATCAAACTTACATACATTGAGTCCATACATTACCTCATCCATCATCATGTGGTAGATTTCCATTACTGTTGATGACGGCTCGAGGCTGAAGTAACCATTGGTTGCCTGATGGTGAAAGTGTTGATAGAGAACCGTCAGGTGGTCGTAGGAGAAGAAGAAATAATTTTGGAGGTTATATGAGGTTTTCTCCATCTTTAATCTGCGACGGTGTAACAGCACGATTCGCTCATTTCACATTCAGCACTGGGAATACTCGAAACCCTCAAAAATGCTTAGATTTGATGTGCTTCAGCTTCGGCTCTTCTTCTCAAGCTCACGCTGCTTCTGTGCGCAGATGAAATGTCTGCTCTCTGATTCCTCTGCTGCGCTCGCATTTTTCTTATGTGCTTGATTTTTTTTTTTTTTTTCTTTCCTCTTTTCTGTTTTTTTCCATATAAATCTGTCAAACCCCCCCAACCAGTAAAATAGAAATTGTACGAATGAGACGTAGTTTTGTAGCCTGGTCTTAAAAGTTAGCAGCATCTGCCTGACACACAAGATGGATGCATCGGTGATAGTTTGGAAACGCTCTTCAGCTGATGGCTGGCTGAATGGCGCCACAGATATTAGCTGGTGTTTTGTGGCAAGGTGTCCTTTTTAATGTTGTGATGCACATATTTTAGGGACATCATTGCACTTCACATCTGTGTGTGTGTTACTGAGACCTAGATGTTAAGCCTGGGTTGGTCTTAATGATGAGGGCACATAACATGACTCCACAGCACACGAGACAGGACGCTCTCTGTGACGACTTCTGATGATTCGATTAACACACAGTGGGACACTTTGTGAAGCTGCTCCGACTGTTCTAACAGCCGCAGCTGTAATCACACTCGAATGTCCTGGAGTGCCACTACCCGCGGCTGCTGCTGCAGTGGCAGCTCCTGGAAATGATTCTCCTTGTACTCATGGCAGATCAGTCCCAGTCACTGACCTGAGTAATAGCGATGCTCAGTACTGTATTGTCCCTCCGCCTTGTTGCCGTGGAGACGGCAGAAGAGAGTAGCAGCATGCCAAAGAAAAGGTTCTGCAGAGAGTTGAGGTGTCACAGAATCTCTGACCTTTCTGTCTGTGCGGCTGCCTGCACACCCATTTATAGTCTCACACACACACTGGGACGATGGCAGGCGAACAGTGAAGAGAGGCTGTAGGTTTTCACGTCTCTGTTCCACTCCACTTCTGTTCCTCCACGTCCCCAAAAACCTGCTTTTCTCAGTCAACCTTAAAATTCAGCCTATTTTTAGTTGAGTAGCATCCCACACCTCTAGGGATCACATTTAAATCCCCCGAGCTGCCATTCAAGGCGGCTGGGGAAGCTGCATATCTCTGTGCCAAGGTCCAAACAGAACCCCCCACCAACACCTCAGAATACTGGACTTACTTTTTGAACTTTACTCCCAATGCTTCGGCCTTCCTCAGCCAAAGAACACGATGGAGTGACCTCTGTGTGTCTCCTGAGCTCAGCCACAAACGGCTTCCTTCCTTACAACTCAGAATGTGACTGATGCTACAGACTGTCAGATCTATTCCGGCACTCCTCTGTCATGCAGTGATGGAAGGGAGTGCCTGATTTATAGAGGAATTTTCTATTTTCGTTCGCTTCATACTTCACTTTGATGACATTTCAGGGAGAGATGTTTTCTTCCTCTACATTTGAAAATCAAACATAGTTTTACATTAAAAAAAGAACATTCGTAAAGCTGTTCTGTTTATTTTGGGCAGTTAATTTACAACATTCATCCAACATTGTGGTGCCATTACTTTGAATTGTTATTTAATATTCTGCACCCTGAAAGAATACATTTACTGTGGCAAAATCTCGATCTACCTTTTGTAGGTTTGATGTCATTCCTATCAGTGATCGTAAGACAGTTTAATCAGCCAGTGCATCTTGAGAATCAGAACATTTCCAGGTAACCCCTATTCAAACCAGCCTAATATGGGGTGTGGGGAAAATAAAAGGAGCCCTGCTTCACCCTAAGCCCTGCGGGGCTCTTGTCAGGAAAGCCCCCTTCATGCACTCCACCCTTCCTCCCGTGTCTCCCGGCGACAAATTGTCTTTTCATCTTTCTGTCTGCCACATCCTCAGGTTTAATGTGTAATCCCTGTGTCGGCACAGAGGATGGCTGAGAGACAGAGCAAATGCCCCGCACTCCACCGGGGCTGCAGCAGCTGCAACTTTCTCTTTCTGCACATTAGACTCACAAATCGACTGTCGGTGGGGGGGTGGGGGGGGGGCGTCTCAGAGGCCTTGTGTGGGAGGCAGACGCGCAAAATGAAGAAAGCGCTCAGGAGAGCACGATGAAGTACGAGCGCGGCACAATACACCTGGACCGATTATCTCAGAGGCCTTGTGTGGGAGGCAGACGCGCAAAATGAAGAAAGCGCTCAGGAGAGCACGATGAAGTACGAGCGCGGCACAATACACCTGGACCGATTACTGCTCATAGCCGGAGGACGCGGTTGCTGTCGTGGGACTTCTCACGATATGACAGCAATTTTTCAAGGAAATATCTTGTTATATGACTTTTGTTCCAAAGAGAGAACTTGAGACCGTCTAGACTGGATTATTGAATGCTCTCTTTAAGCTTTCGCACTAAAAAAAACAGAGTCATCAGTTTGCTCTGTTCCTCCCAATAACCTGATTTCTTTGTTTAGTTTTTGTGTATATGTATTAGTATATATTATAAGTCTGCTAATCTAATTTTACTCCTCATTTGTGGTTATCGGGTCATTTAAGGTCATTCCTCTGTTTTGCTCTGAATGTGTCCAAACATCATGTGTCATCATTTGTCTTTCATTTTGTGGCGGCAGCGGTGTATCTTGTGTGTTTCTGGCTCAGAGGATGATCGCTGGAGCCCCTGCAGTCAGTCGAGCCTGAGCTGTCAACTCAACTAATCCTCCTTTTCTTTGTCTTGTGCAGAGTACGCAGAGAGCATCGGAGATGGGAAGAGTGACGAGTTCAAAGAAGCCGAGCGGAAGAGGATCATGGACCTTGTCGACAGCTTCTAATCTCACTTTTTCTGTTCTTCAAATACACAAACAAATCTGTTCTTTCTCGTGAGAACGTTGAAGCCCCCTCCGGTTCGGATCTGGGACCAGATTTGACCGAGACCTCGACCCAGTCGTCTGTTTTTCTGTGACATTCCGAAGGTAAACTCACTGAGGACATTTACATGCACGAAACTTCTGCAAAATACTTATCTGCCATGAGCAAGCTAATGTTTTTTTTCATCTTCTCCTTTTTATTAATTTATTTTTAAGGGAATTTAATTACATGAATTACCTTGCCTCAATCTTTCACACCCACTTTTGGGAATTGAGAAAAGTACATTTAAAAATCAAACTCATACCAAGATGTTTCTTGTAAATCTTGGTTAGACTCGTCTTTCAAATCCAATGAAAAGCGTGCATGTCAAATGTTCTCATCATAGAATCAGTAGGAGATCAGAGTGTGACACACTGACTGAAACACAGAAACACACAACAAACACGAGACCTCCTCAGAGCTGCAGATTCTGGTGTCCTCTCTCACTCTACCCGGTTTGTTTGTTTTTGAATTTTGTGAGTAAACTATTTTCTAAAAAAAAAAACACTTGGTAATAAATTCCTCGATTGTATCTATTGTGTGCTTGCTCTGATTTTTGTCACTGTTGATAACCGTCTGTGCACATGGATCTCATTATAGCTGCGCTTAGTTATTGTTGCACATGGGAATCGATGGAGACAACAGAGCTGTATCTGTAAACACACACAATCCTAACACAAAGACTGCTGCTGCTTTATTTGTGTCTCCACTGCTGCTCTGTGGTGGAGGTGTATTGTGGTTGATCCACACGCAAATTAACTCGGATTCCTCACACTTTTAACAGTGATGGCCAAAGACACATTAGATAATAAGAAAGTTTCTTCAGATGTCCAAGACTGCATATGTATGACCATTATTCAGTCACTCAATGACGGTTGTTATGATGGATTTCTTGTTATCACTGTACTGCTGACTTTTCCTTCCCTGCTTCTGAATTAGGTGTCAGTGATTTGCTGTTTGCATCTTTAACCCCCTGTCAAAATGGAAAAAGACCTGAGACAGGAACTTTAAACCAAGCAGGTATTTGCAGCTGTGAAGGTGGTTTCCACAGGAGCTTGAACTGAATCTGATCTGGTGTCATGTCACACTCGCTGGTACTCGTTTTATTTGATGGGTACGTATTTGTGGTGGTGTAGTGGTTAGCACTGCTGCCTCACAATGAGAAGGACCTGGGTACTTCCCATGCTAGCATGGTACTCCAGTTTCCTCCTCAGATTCTTTGGTCAATGTAAATTGACAGCCGTCCCATCTGTTGCCTTTTTCTGAATGTCTTCACAAACTCTAAAATCGCTTAGTAACAAGATGGGTAAAAACGGCGGGGCGTCGTTTGCATATTGTATTGGCAGCAGAGGCTTGGCCCCATGCATCTCTTATCAGTGATTATGACTGTGGCGTGTTTAACAGCAGTTGTACAGCAATTTCACAGCCGAGGGGAGGGAGAATAATTGTATTTTCCGAATGAATGAGTGCAAACACTGTGCACCGCTGTGCTTTTGGGATTCTCTCCTTTAGTAGGGGACTGAGAGGAGAAGATATTCTGTTATTGAGTAAGCACACTTTTGAAAGAAAAAAAAAGTGCACGACAGGGGCATAGCAACTTAAAGCTTTGGTGTATACACAGGGCTCTCGGATCTTTCTATAAAACCTCTGAGTATCTGAGCCTCCAGTTTAGAGATAACTGCTCTTTGTAACCACTAGTGCAGTATACTGTATATACTACTAGTACTGATCCTGATCGTGGTAGTGAGCCCTCAGAGGTAACGTATATCTGAGTATTCGTCCAGTTATTCAATAAAGAGGACAGTGAAATAAAAGAGGACGAATGAAGTGTGAAACAGCAGCATATTTGTGGCTCATATTAGACCTCACAGGACCAATCTGAGAGGCCCATTCTCTCCAGCTAATAGGACGATAAAATGCATTAGTGCATCCTTGTAAATTAAAGACGAAACTGGAACCTACGTGACAATGTTACCAGGGCTACCGTGACTGCGTGGCATCCATTCAACACTGGTATTTTTAATTTCAGCCCAGGTCCTGGGCCCCGCTGCTGTGAAAGTTTTGGCCACAATCTTTGTGTTCATGTTATCTGACAATGCACAAACACATTAATTTCCCCTGACTATTTTATTGTGGCATAGGAAAAAAAAAATCCAAGGCGCAAGCTTCAGTTAATGGGGCCTAATGACGTCCCAGAGGTAAACTGTCCACCAGTTGGTGATCATTATAAAGGCTTCACTGGCAGCATAAGAAAAAAAAAATCTAATGCTGTTTTGTTTTCTCACACAACACCCTCTGCATTGTTTCCCTGTTCTGATGTATTTAATGGAATTCTGTACTCATATCATCTTAGCTAGTTTCCTGTTTAGGGTTTCATGGACACTCGTCTCTGAGACCGAAAAATGCACATGAACCTCTGCAGTAATGGGGCTAATTGAAAAGGGTAATTGGAGTCAGGTAATGTGATCAGTGTGTTGGAGTCCCTGGCAAGAAGAATTATCAAGTATCAGTGGAGTTTAAAACCAAGGTTGTACCACCAGCTACAGGTTTACCTGAGAGGATTTAAAAAGTAAAGGAAATAAGATGCATTTTCATCTTGTTAGGCATAATGTCAGAAAGTCCATGTAAACAATGTTAATGTAATTGGAGCATCTCCGTGTTGCTGTTGAAATCTGTTGACATTTTGATGTATGTACACACCATTAATGATCCATGCTCATAATTCTGATGTTTGTTGGTTTTTGGTCCAGATTAAGGTTAGTGGACGCGTGCTTAATATCCCTCCTCTCATAATTGATATTCCTTCATCTCCAGCCGCCGCACTCCCCGTCAGGGAGCAGTGTTCCTCCGCCCCGCGCGGAGCGCAGCGAGGAGAAGCAGAGCGTCAGTCAGTGCGCTGGATGCAGAGAGAGGCTGCGGCTGCGTCTCCTCTCAGGCACCTCACTCCTCCGCCCCACAGAGACTCACCTGGATCTAACACACTTGAGACGGGCAGGCAGACAGCACCGCACTCGACGTGTCCTCCACCCGATGTGAAGAGAAGAGAGGGGCGCAGAGCTACACCAGAAGAGATGGGAGCGTTCCGGCTGCTGCTGAGGAGTTTGCATTACATGGTGGGACTCTACCTCCAACTTAGTGTCTCCACGAGGCAGGCAGGACACGGGGAGGTGGAGAACCACATCTCCGGGAACGGTAGGTCCATAGCCCCCCTCCTCTTCCTCCTCCTCCTCTTCCTTCTCCTTCCCCACGGTGCTTCAGGTGCTGATGCTGCCTGAGAGCAGAGCAGGCTGATAACAACTGATGCCACTGTGTGCGTGTGAGTGTGTGTGTGTGTGGGGGGGTGTAAACACGAAATGCGTGTGGTTTGCAGCCTGTCATTCAGTGATCCATCACACTCCAACAAGGTTTACATTTTTTTATATACGTATATTTGTAATAATATTTGTAGTTATTTGTATTTGTTTTTCTACCCATATCATATATATATGTATATATATATATATATAATATTTTCTATCTATCATATATGTTGAATTGAGATGCCGATACCAAAAATTGTAGATGAATTGATGTCTCCCCCAAAAGTGGAGCCAGAGCGTCTCTATTTCCACCTGATGGCGGGCTGCAGTAAAGGTCATAAACCCCACCTCCTCCATGTTAGTTGATGGGAAATGGATCGGTTCCTCTCATTGCTTGTGTATAAAGTTTTAGTTCTTTATGTGGTAAAAATGGGCTGAATTGACAGCTGAGACTTGTTATTGGCCGAGTGCACGCATCAATGTCGTTTCTCTACCACGGCTCCGACCCTGATCAGTTATACTTCGCAGACTCTGACTCCAAATGCGCAGGATGGCAGCGATGACATTCAGGATGTTGTTGCTTCTGAATATTTGGAGGAAGTGGAGACATTTTGTCCATCTTCATTTACAGGCTATGGTAAGAACTAGGGCAGTGAACGGCGTGTTTAAAGAACAACAGAACATACGTTTTCATGGATTCTGAAGAAAACAACTAACTTGGTTACGTCATATCATCTTAACACAGAGGAGTGTGTGTGTGTGTGTGTGTGTGTGTGTGTGTCTGTCTGCGGTTTCTCTGCTTTGTCCAAGCTACTTTGCCGATCTCCACAGGTGTCAGGCTGGCAGACGTGCTGACGCCACTGAGTTTGTTTGAAAAAAAATCCGGCGAGGAGCAGAGCGAAGGGAGATGGAGTGGAAGTGATGGTCAGCAGGTCTGAACGGCTTGGCGCCCTTGAGGCAATGACTCTCCTTCCGCCGATCTGTTATCAGCCTCTCTCGCTCCATCATCATCACACACGGCTCCCTCACGCTGTACGACACCCACGTCTCTGTTTGCGTCCCGTAAACACCATCCTGCCCTGCACGTCCACAGAGGACACTTCAGCTATATTCAATGTCCTGGACGAGACTCCCACTCCTTTTAGCATGAGACGCACGGGCATGTCCGCACCCACAGAAGATGATTCATTGAAATATGAGAAGAGTGAATTGAGTTAAGAGTCATTTTGCGAGCAGCACGGAGCGAGTGCATCCTCCAGAGGAAGCAGGGATCGTAGGAAATGTTGGCTATTAACCAAAGTTTGACATTTTGGGAAGTGTTCACTGTCATTCTGAGAACGAGGTGAGACGATGGACGGCATATCACTCTGGCATGTGTTTATTCAATCGGAGAAGGGGGCGAATGAGAACACTGTCACTGGCCCTGTAGATGCGCTGATGGCTTTTTGTTGTCTGGTGTTGTACGTTCACCTTGTTCATTCCGTCCCTTGCTTGCGTCCCTGATGCTTCTCTGCTTCGCACTTAGGCCTGTCACATGTGATTTACTCCAGCGCTGACGTCTTCTCACTGCGAGGTGTGTGTCTTCGGGCTGCACCAGCAGAGACCTGGAGGTGCTGACTGCTGTCTCACATACGGAACTGGGTCCCACGAGGATGCATCTGTCTGTGTGTTGTTTAGCCCTGTCCATTAATATGATCAAATACTATCCACTGGAGCCTCTGTCCGGATGTCATGTTAAATAATGGATCCAGGTGTAAAACATTCACCAAGCTGTTGCTACGTGCAGTAATATGAGTAATATCTCATGGCAGGTTAGTGGATACATAACATAAAGGCGCTGAGCTAATGTGCTGCTGGGAAGAGATGTGTTGCATCAGTGTGTGTGTGTGTGTTTGAAGCTGAGGGCAAAATTCAAATGTTTTTTTTTTTTTAATTAGCAAGCAATGAGTAAATATAATGACTAGTGAAATGTGGTATAACGTGAAATCGACAGTCGGACACATTGTCAGATGATTTTCACTTTTCATCAGGTAAGAGGTGAAGCTCGCCTGAACCCCCTAACATCGATGTACAGCATTCTCTGCAGTTTCGTTTAAGTTTTAACGGCTTTCCCTTTTTGCTGTCCGCAGATCTGATTTGAATTCACAGGCTGAGCTGCGCCACAGTGAGTCATATCAAACACAAGACACAAGGACGGGGTCAGCAGCCTTCTGCTGCTTCACTGGAAACAAGTGCAGAGTTTTCCACTGGACATAAAAGCCTTTCCAATCCACTGTTTCATCATTAAAATGTAAAATAATTGGGCCCGATGCAGGATTTAGTTATTTAGTTCAACATTATCCAAAAAGTGTCTTAAGTTGTTAGAGGCAGGAAGCAGAGGAACCTCCTGAAGTCCTCGCTCTGCCAAAGATCATCAAGAAAACACTGACTTTAAAGGTGAAACTGCTTCAGTCAGTATTTTTACTGGTTTACCACACACACTCACACACACTCTGTTTTCATCCAGCTGGACATTGTGTGCATTAGTGTCTGACTCTAAATATATAACAATTTGTGGTGTGTTTGTGGTTCCCCAGCCCCGGGAAGTCATAATTCATCCCATCTCCGCACTGGCTCTCCACCAGCTGGACGACAGGACAGGGAGGGGTAGAGAAAAAAAAAGAAGTACGAGAAACTAAAGAAACTCTCTTGAATTTCACAGTGGTCTGGTCTACATCTGCCCAGCCGTTGTTTTAGTCATTGATAGTTTTCAATTACCTCCTAATTAGAGCGTGGTTATCCAGCGAGGAGATTGTTCCAGCTAATCAATTGGCTTAATTAATCGGGGAAGGGTATATTAGCTGTTCGGCCAATGAGATGGTAGAAGAGTGCAAAGGAAAAGAAAAAAAAGGAGCAACAATAAGAGTTTGCATTTCAAATATACCAGAGCCGTCCCTTGTATTCATCGCCTTCAGGCTCCAGGCGTGGCTGCTCCTCTCCGCTCTGACAGCTTTTGAGGAGAATGCAAGGAGATGCACGAGTGCTAACTTGGGTCTGGCTCAGATGCAGTCACAGCCTGAGATGGATGAGCCTCCTTGTCTCTTTGTCACCATCTCAGATGCCACTGGCTTTACTATCTTTGTACTTTGGGTGAGTTGCATGGCGAATGTCGTTGTGGCGCAGGAGTGGGAGGACAGAGGCAGCGTCACCGCTCTGCCGTTAGACTATTAAAAATGTAACAGTGGCCAACGCAGCATCGCTGGCAGAGCTTCAGCGGCAGCTTGTGGGGTTTACTCGCGTCTTCTGCCGAATCAGACACCAAATGTTCACTTCCCCTCCTCGCCTCCCACTCGCTGCCATGTACGAGTGCCAATCAGGTGCACTGGCGCTCAGAGTTTCACTGTTATATGTGCGGATGAGCAGCACTGAATTAAACACTGCGTAGATTTGGCATTTCTAGGAATTTCCATAAATAAATTATTTATAATTTATATATAATTCCACAGATACTCTGCTCTCTCTCTCTCTCTCTCTCGCACAGCTGTACACAAGGTCAGGTTATAGGTAAAGGACCAACCAACGCTACACTTAGAGACTTTTATATCTAACTCAGATGGTCCATGTTCACCTCTTCTGCGTATTACACCAGTATCCAACAGGATACAAACACCTGCATGTAACGTAGAGCGTGACAGCAGTTGTAGCCATGCACTGACATGCTGTTAGAATGGGTTGAAGGTCTAAGGGGACACTGTGGGAGACATCTTCAGACTTGGGGGTGGCAGTTGCTCATCTGTCAATATATTTAGTTAAATTTTGAGAATTTATTTTCTTTACTTGGATTATACGGAAACGAACAGTTCTCTCTCCTGGACCGGTCGCCAGTGTCGCACAGAGCCACAATTGAATACACAAACATGGAATAGCCTAAGAGAAACCATTGATTCTTTTTGTTTGTCAGGCCTTTGTTCAGCCACCATGATAAAGTAGCAGCAGCCTGGAAACCTCAAGGTTAAAAAGAAGTGTCTGGGAAATCACTGAGCCTACCGCTTCCCTTTGTGTGCACGTTTACCAACAGGTCTTACCATCTGCTTGCTAGAGCTGCTGTCAGACATGAAGTCTGAAGAGAATCCGCTAATGAGCCTTACCTGGGATCCACCAAAGGGAAGTGAATGACACCTGGCATGCTGGTGGTTGGGGACCTCTTACGGGGTTGTAACACAAAAAACTTGCATTTGCTCAGGAGAAATCCAGGAGCAGAAGATTCACATGCACAAAGAGAGCAGCCAGAGTGCAGAGAAAAATGTGAACAGAAATTCAACCAGTCATGCTCATGTTCCTGATTAAAGATTGGGTTAAAAAAAAACTCCTATACTATAAACATTCGCTCAGACATCCAGGGAAATGAATGAGGTCAGTGCTGTGGTCCATCTTAAGTCTTTGGTCTTTGGTCTTAAAATGACCTGGCTGGTTTCAGTAAATGTACTGTAAGCCCACACCTTCAAAGCACCTGGATATTCTTTCCATATTTGCTTTTAAAGCTCTCTCCATCATGTGATGTAAACCCGTTTATTTTTCTGACTTGAAACAGTTGGAGCCCTTTGACACACACACTGTCAGTATCTATGTTGCTCAGAAGGAGACATGAAAGTAAGAAGCAGAGTGTCAGAGCCAACAGGAGGAATGGGAGAGGAAGCGGAGGAGACGGGGACAGGCTGACAGTTTTAGAGCTTGTTGGTGCTCAGCAGTAGGTAGAGCCAGTGTGTTTAGGTCCTGACCTCGGCATATACTCGTCACTGCGAAGACAAGCGCTGCAGGGCAGCCTGGGATAAACTGCAGAGAAGAGAGAAATGAGTACTGTCGCACCTTCCCGCTGCTCCATACGGAAATCAATATTTTGTCCCCCCTGCTTTGTCTGCATATTCTCTCACGTGGACTTAAAGATACGACCCATGACCTTTTCTAATTTAAAGGTGTTGATTTGGTCAGTGTCAAACTTCCCATAGATCAAAACCACGTGACTGAAGTTCTTTGAAATTTTTCTTGCTGGTTCCGTTTCAGAAATACCTTTCACTCCTATAGGAGCAATTTAAATGTATCTGCCTATGAACTCCCGCCTGATATTGTTCCACACAGACCTGAGGTGTGTGTGTGTCTGTGCTGTTTTCAGTCCATTCAATGAATATATGAATGAAATGAAATAGTTCCATGTTTCCATTTTTTCTCCACTGCAGCCAAGAGTAATAAATGTCCCCCACATGCTTATACATATACATTTCTTTAATGCAAAAAAAAAAAAGACATTCAGCGTGAAAACACTTGCAGCTCAGATGTTCCATCCTATTCAGCCGTGTAACAGCTCAGCAGCACCGTGCGTTTGAAAATGAATAATGACTTTCCAGGGAGATAAGAGAACAATGCAGAGAGTTGATAGAATATGCCTGGAGCGTTAAAAACTTCACTCCAGCTGTCGCCGACAGTTGTTCTGTCGCTGCGGTCACAGAAGAAGTCATTTGAGTGGACGACACTAATCGGTTGTTCCTGATTCAAGCGGTCAATTTATCATCCTAAGCAGTAAAGGAACATGGCAGCAGTTCAGGTGTTGACAATGTAGACTCGGTGTCCTCCATCATGCCCGCCTCCTCCTCCTCCTCCTCCTCCTCCTCCTCCTCCTCCCTCCTCCTCCCTCCTCCTTCCTCCCCTCGCCCGCTGCCACTCACTGTGCTGTGTGTAATAAACTCTGAATCTTCCTCCTTCCCCCTCGATGAGAGCCGCTCTCCTCCAAGCCGGCACAAACAGGCTGTGGGGTCAGTTCGCAGTCAAGGACTCTCACTCTGTCTTTCTCTATATGCTCCTCTACATGAGCTCATCCTTTGCTCTCACGGGTGCGCGCGTGTGTGAGTATGTGTGTGTGTGTGTGTGTGTGAGTATGTGTGTGTGTGTGTGTGTGTGTGTGTGTGTGTGTGTGTGTGTGTGTGTGTGTGTGTGTGTGTGTGTGTGTGTGTGTGTGTGTGTGTGTGTGAGTATGTGTGTGTGTGTGTGTGTGTGTGTGAGGGGACACACTTTGGAGGAGAAATGATTGCAGGCAGTTTTGAGCGTGGTGATCCAAAGGTGCACTTTCTCTGAGGTGTCCCTCTGTGACTCATCTGGGGACTGATCATCCAACCCTTGTGTGTGTGTGTGTGTGTGTGTGATGATTAAGACAGCTTTGAGACAAAAGATCCAAACCATCACATTTTGCACCCTATGTGTGTCTTTGTGTTTTCTCGAGTGCACACTCTAAGACGTGTGTGTGTGTGTGTGTGTGTGTAGCGATGGAGGGGCATTGAGTATTCCCTGGGTTGCACTCAGCATGATGATGTTGGGGAAGGTGCTTGGCTGAGAAGACTTGTCTGAAAGAGGGTTGCTTATCTTCTATTAGACACATTACTGCCAACGCTGCCGTCAACACGAAGACACACGCACTCGCACACTCTCTCGGATTTAGAGAGAGACGCGCGCACACACTCTTCTCCTGGGGAGGCACTTGGCAGGATTCATCTGTTGGCAGTGTCACTGAGGGAGGGAGGAGGAGGAGGAGGAGGAGGGCGAAGAGGGGAACGTGATGTATCCATGGTCCAGGATCAGTCCTGCTCGTCAGCCTCCGACTGGCTGCCACATAATGGAATGAAGTGTCTGTGCTCTCTGGAGAGTTTTGTCTGAACAAGACTTCCTTTAAGACACGTGTTTGTTTGACATTGATTATCATTATTTTTTCCACTACAGTTCTATGTTCATTTGACACGCATGTAGAAAAAGATCTCAACAGAACCGTGTCTCTCGCCCGTTTTCACGGCACTGTGTGCACTGTGCGGAGCTTTGAAATTGCACAATGCCTCAACTCCCTGCAGGGATTCTGAGAAATGTAAAATGAATCACAAACAAGAAGAAAAAAGAGAAGTCAATCTGGCACATTTGTTTTGTTCCATTTTAAAAAGAATCAAGGGCACGCTGCAAAAAGCTGCTTTCACTGCTTTTTAATCACATTTAATGGAGCGATGTGACGCTGCCTCATCAGCCAGTCGCACTGAATTTATAATTCAAGCACTGCTGAGACCATGGAAATAATCACCCAGGCCATTGTGCAGATGGTGAAATAGACATATCATAGGCCACTGTATGTAAGTCCTGTTATTGTAGCGCGTCCTGTGACACTCACACACACACACACACACACACTGGCAGAACGCCTTTGGCTAAGCTCCACCATGAGCAAGTAATTATTGGAAAATGCACCAGAAAATGTTTTTTTATTATCTTCATTCAAATGCTGGCAAAGTTTGTCCGAGGGAAATCAACTGGGTAAACAAGCTCACTCGCACATTACTGCCATTAAGATGGGACAGAATTAAAAACATGATTTAAGATGGAAGATGTGTCTTAGTTTGCCATGCAAGACGCTGAAACCTAACTGACAGTAACCTTGTTCCAAATTAAATGATATATATATTTATTTATTTATTTATTTTTTATTTTTTTGACAAACTAAATAATTTTAAATATAAAACATGGACAAACATTAATGTTGATATAACTGTGGAAAAAAAAACCCTGTTGAATTCGGCTCTAGAATCATGAGAATGGAACACAAGACATCAACCTATAAAATCTTGAAAATTTTACAGTGTGAGTTGCTGCCCCACTGTGTGCTCCTCATTAGCTTCTATTTCCATGCCACTGGTCGTACATCACTCCTCATTGTTTTGAACAGCCGCCCTCTCTCCTAACCTCCTGCCTCCTCACCATGGCAACCGTCTCTGCTGGGCCTCCTCTGTTCTATATGCCATGATGTTATGCTCTCGTGTCATTCCCTGGGAATCCACTCGCCACGCCATCGGCAGGCAGCGTCCCGTGACTCGGAGCATATGGGGAGAAGCTGACTTTGAAGATTGCCTCAGTGTGTTTGCTTCCTACGCAGCCTTTCATGTGTCTGACATCGAGGCAGCAAACATTTACATTTTGAGAGCTTTCTGACGCGCCGTGCAAAGGACAGCATGGGAAGCTTACATTATTTATCCAACTCACAGTTGGTAATACTTTAAAAATGAAAGAGAGAACCCCTGAACCTCTTTAATCCTGTCAGGACCACCTTTGGGCCCCGTTGAGCCCCGGATGATTTAATGTGCCGCCATAAAAACAGTGCTGGGTGTGAAAGATATAAACGTTGTATGATTCCAATGAGAGGCTGCAGCGTAAATATGGAACATACCGGACACACATTGGTCCGCTTTTGTCATTGAGAGTGGGTGGGTGGTTTTTGAAAAGATGAGAGCAACTCTGGATCCTGGTGCAGGAGGAAATAGAGACCAATACATGCATGGCCCTGACCTTAATGTGTGTTGACGTAATGCATCCTGTCATTTGGCGCCTTACAAACAGAACTGAATTCAATTGACTGTGGGTTTCACTCTGAAGCAGTTGTTGAGAAACTCATGGAAGTAAAACTGTTTTGATGCTGCTGCTGATGACATCATTCGAGCGTACACTCCAGCTTGAAGTGCATGCCCATGCACGCACATAGACACTTGTGCTCAATTACGTGCGCTGCCCAGGCCCTTTTCAGACAGTGTGTGTGTCTGCAGTGACCAGGCCAAATGACATTGCTGTGGAGAGCCTCTTTCTCACAGTGTGTGAGTGTGTGTGTATATTTTTGTGAAATTGCTGGTTGTGAATGACTGCATCCAGCGGTGGGAGCCACAGTTTCCCAAACTCAAGCCAAATTAACTGGCATAGGTGTTTGTACTTGTTCAAAGTATTGTTTCAGAATGCTCACACACACACACACACACACACTATGCTTGAATCATGCTATTTCCCTTTCTGGCCTGGCTGCCAGTGATCCACATATTCTGTCTTTCATGTCCAGCTAATGGGCTCTTCGCGGCCCTGCATGGTATTTACAAAAGGCTGCTGAGTTGGACAGCTTGATGGCTGCGGGCACTGAGGAATGAAACATGTAAACACGCACACGCTAATGCTCTTAACTCTCAGCTTGGTGGTGCAGAACGCTCTTTTCTCAGTGTGGTTTAGTAAAGGTCGACAGGGAGGAGAGCTGGAAACCAGAGAGACATGAGTCCGGCTGCACCTTGTTGTTGAATTTGACGCACGTCCTTGAGACGTAGTTTCCTTTACTCGTTGATAGGTATCGTTGTAATACACCATCAGTCCTGTACTTGTAACTTGGGATCAGTGTTTATTGTTAAAGTGTGTGGGCAGGTCAGAGGTAAGAGGACGCGGACCGATGCAGGAAGACTGGACCTTTAATGTGCCTTCTGTCTTCTGTAAAAAGCGAATGTCGCGATGACACCTTCAGGATTTCCCAGACGAGGCTGCCTCGGGATGCTGACGGCTGATTTCAGTGAGACGGATCTGTGAAGCACCTTAATGCTAAAGGGAGCCCCAGACATGCTGAGAGCCGGTGGATGAGGCCGCTCGGAGCTCTGCTCTGCTGTCCCCTGGGTGGATATCTGTCTGCGGCTGGCTCAGAGGACCAGTTTGGCCTGAGAGGACGCAGCTCAATACTGGTGCTTCACAGCCCTAAACACGACATGGTGTCAGTGTCGAGAGCGTTGCTGCATATCCAGCCGAATTGCTGCGAGAGGGGAAACTATAACCATGGGCCCACTCAGGGATTAGCGATGAGAGTATGTTGCATATCAAATCACCTTTGACTCGGTTGCTTTGCTCAGCAGCGCATTTAGACTCAGACATGTCCACAGTGGCCATTTTGCCCTTTTCTCTGTAGATGCATTCAGTGATGCGGCTTCAAAACGGGGAAGGTGCAAACCAGCATGGAGGATACAGGCCTCATCATCATCATCATCATCATCGTAGGCTATCAAATTGATGCTGCACTGGCAAATATCCTCTTCTAGCCTCTGTGGTCCATTCACATCACTGCAAAATGGACATGGTGTAGACCATTTCACCAATGTCATATTATTCTTATTCTGTTGTTCAAATTGACTCCCCTTTAAGGTCATTCAGGACAAAAGTGTCCACTTCCAAAAACTTTGATTAAAATACCATATACAAATATTTTTCTTGGGTTTAATCTCTTCATCAACTCCTTTCCTCCTCAAAACCATAACATATTTAAACATTTTTTGGAAATTAACCATTTAAATGCTAATTTGATTATATGTATATAAAGACCCCTAACATTGAAAGTACTGGTTGTTGCCATATCAGAAGAGATCTGACCCACTTTGACAGACGCGGCTATTTCTCCAGTATAAAAGTGGTGTGGTCTAAATCGGAGAAGTACCAGCACATGGAGGCATGTGGGTTAGTTGATCCTCAAACATGGTCAGAAACAACACCAATGTAAAACCCTGATGCAGATGTGGTGGAGCCATGTGAACTGACTGACTGCGCTGGAGCATGTCCCATTAGATTTTGATTAGATTTGAAAATGTAATTCTTTCTCGTAGATTTAATTTTATTGCGCTTGTAACAGTGAGCGCCCGATAAGCTCTGATGTCTCGCTGTTGTCCTGAGCTGTGCGATATGTCAAGCTCATTAGCTCAACCAAATTGTACTTTCAGAAAGACAAACACGGCCCTGCCGCACACGAAATCTCCTGCAGATGTAGATTAGCGTCACGACTGCAAATAGAATACAACAGAGCAGTTGTATTCCCAGTGTCGGCTCTGATTAATATGGCGAAGACGCCACTCAGTCTGTTTTTAGAGAGTTGTTCCGGTGCGATAGCTGCGTGTCTCTCTGAGGAGGCCTGATGTGACGTGCCCCGATTGGATGTGACACTTTTCGCGCCTGTTGTTCTTTTTTTTAATTTGCTGTGGCAAAGTCATGCGCACTTTTTGTTCTTTCTGGTTTTTTTGTCTCATGCTATGTGTCACGCTTCCCTCACCCTCCACTTTTTTTTTATCACCCCTGTCTCGTCTCTCTACACGTGGTAATGTGGCAGCAGTGTCACTGATGTGGCAGGTCCCAGGAAGATGAAAAGCTCAGTCGCTGTCGCAGGCGAGGCAGACATTCGCCTCTCACCGGCAAAGTTTTGTCACCTCTGATTATCCGAATTTGATTTAGGATACTTTACAATCCCGACAAGTTTTGCAAAGTAGGCCAGGTGCCTCTCTTTAGCTCCTCGGCTCCTCGCGCTGCTGCTTTCAGTTTGATTTGTTTTGTCTTCGCGTAACCAGCTGCACTAAACCGAGACAGAAGAGTGGTTTAAATTCTATTTATTCTGAAACAGAAAACAATTTTATGCTTTGTAGCTTTTATTGGAGCATTAATAAATTACAGCTCTGCCAGGCTCAAGCCCCGGTGTTGTCTTCACAGCCCCCACGTGCAGAGTTACCGTCCACCTACTGCTGTATATCACCCAGATTTGTTTTTAATGAGATGAGCAGACACAAAGGGTGCTCTGGAATCTTGCTACTTTGACTAGAATTGCTTTCAGGTGAATTCAAAAGGCAGATCATTCTCTCCTCACAGATGAGTCAGTGTGAGCATCAGGCTTTAGTGTGACCAATATTTATGCCCATTCAGAACAGGCCTGTGGGTGCATGGTATTGTTTCAAGATAGACTGATGGGGGTATTTGGTTTTATTTACAAACTCACAAAGCTCCATTCTGTTGGGTCACAGTAGTGCTCACTTTGTGGCGGCCCACAGCTGTAACTTTCCTCCTTTCTGAAATGCTACTTCTTGAAAGTGTTTTTCTCTGAAATATAAATGGTGTGAGAGCAAGGGTGACACCAACGGGGGCCTGGCATTTAGTGAAGGGCTAAGTTGAAGCCACTTTATAATGAGCACATACTCATGCGGTGCAGAACTCTATGCTTCCAAATTAGCCCTGACTTCTGTTTGGTCAACATTAATGAGCTCAAGATCCACTAACTCTCCCCTTCACAGATAACTCAAAGAAAAGTAAACGCTGAATCGCCTTCATCCACAAGATAAAAAAGAAGCTGTTTCATGAATATCTTGGAATGAATTAAAACTCTTAAAAGTTAAAACTGTATTGCAGGTGAATTAATTTCGGCACTGTCAGAATCTGTTTTAGGGAAACTAAGCTAAATCTAGGCTGCACTATCTCGATGCCTTTATCTTACAGTTGACAGCTTTGGACCACAGACCGTTTAAACCTTAGAGATCCAGTTCATGCTTACGTCCAACGAGCCAATTCACTCGTTCATCTCCGCTGTCAGCTCGCCCCATGAGAGTCGCTCACACAACAGTCACCTGCAGGGAGGAGGAGGACGAGCGAGAGAGAGGAGGTGTGAGTTTTGGTGGAGGGAAATTTTTAGCCCTCCCTGCCAGACATGGAGGCTTGGCTCCAGCTGTCCTGTCTACCAACACACACCCCTCCCTCCCTGTTGCTGTCTGGATGCCACAAGCATTGGACGCAGAGCATTTACTCTGGATCTGGGTTTAACAGTGTGAAGATAATCAGAGACTTTTTGTCTCCCTGCAAAGTGGAGCCATGTCAAATGATGCAGATGTCAGTGAACTAACATTCTTCACATTTTTTACCTCCACATATGTCTCCTGTATACAGAGCTAAAAACTCCTCTGAGGTTTTATTTATTATAAAGAAAAAGACTATTACTAATTCCTCCACCTAAATGAAATAAGTTCTAATAAAGGTAGCATAACAAATGAATACATAGAAATAAAATGCTGTCGAGGCAGTAGTTCAGCAGCGTCTAAATGAGTCTGCATACGATTCTTGGTGTGGTTGAACATTTTTCTGGGGCAGATTCAAACGTGTCAGGGAGAGAACTTATAGTTTATAGAATTTATAAATGAAAAAAAAAAAAAAAAACCCTCCACTGAATGGCTGTTTCAGTCATCCTTCCTCCTGCTCTAAACCTGCCCCCTCCTGCTCTGAGTCAGGCCCGGGAGGGACAGCTTGCCTCCAGCGCTAAAGCTCGGGTGCTGGGTTCTAGCCTGTGCAGCTGTCGACTCCTATCTGTCTGCCTGTGTCAGTGCTGGAGAGGATACTCCAGGGTGCATTAGAGAGGGTAGGGAGATTAGATGCTGAGTGCTGATATCGCCCGCTCCTCCGCCGCTGCGTCTCCTCGCCGCCGCCGCTGCCTGGCCCTGGAGAATGGACCGGTGGAGGCAGTTTTTAAAGAGGCAGAGGAAGAAAGATGCTCACTGCTATGATATCTGCAGGCCTGTTTCTTTCATTGTGGCTCTTTTAACCTCACCACAATCTTTCTGAACTTCTCTCTAATTAAGCTGCTATATATTTCTTGATTGGTGAGGATGCCAGGCACATCCCCAGCAGAGTTGAGGCGCTTTCAAATGAAAATGAAGTCCTATGGATGTCGGCAATTATCAAGGTCTGCAGGCTACCGAGAGCCGCATGTCTGTCACGCGATAAAACAGACTCGTGGCTTTTCTAAAGTAGCACTGGCTGACCAGACCGTCAGCTGCCTGGCTAGATAGACACCCCATGGTGTGGTAGGATTTCACAGCTGAGCAGCGAGCCAAAGACAACTTTGTGGAAGCACTTTACAATCGAACTGTTGTTTTTGTTGAAAACTTGGCTGCACCGCTCCTTTACGCAGCACTTTTCTTTCTCTGTCTATGGATTCACCACAGAGATGGCTCAATCTTGGAGTGAGCTCCACCTTCAGATTCATCGACTTGTTTTAATTGCTGCGTGGAAGCACACTGTGATGGTTGGAACAATAAAACTGAGCTATTGCAGAGAGGCAGCGGCGTCAGGAGACATACTGCAGGACCTATAGCGCAGCTTCGGAGGCTTTAAACAACTATACATGCAGGTCATGTACAGCGATCAGCAACAACATTAAAGCCACTGACAGGCCAAGTGAATAATTGATTATCTTGTTACAGTGGCCGCTGTCAGGGGGTGGGACATATCTGACAGGGAGAGAGAACGTTCAGCTCTATAAGGTCGATGTGCTGGAAACAAGAAAAGTGAAGATGTTTAAAGATTTGAGAAACAAGACAAGGCGGCGGTGACGGAGCATCTCCAACAGGTCTGTGAGGATCGGACAGAAATGTAGACGTAATATTTCAGCTCGGTGGCCTGTCCACTTCAAGCCACACTTTGTCCATCGCTTCTGGATAAAAGGACATATAATAAGAGATAAACACATTGTTAGCCTGTTTCTCCACTGTGTGTGTGTGAGGCACTTGTGGATGGATCACAATTATTAATTACCTTTCGTTCTGCGCTTTGATTTAAAAAAAAAAAAAGTGCATCGCCGCAACTTTAACACGAGTCATGTCATTAACCGTGATTTATGACATCATAAAAAGGGGGTCTCTGTTATGGTTTTTCATTTTCATTTAATAACACAGAGCATGTTAAACATGACAGAAGCCTCAAGTCTGAAAAAGCAGATGACAGAAAATGTCAGCCCCCTGCTACCTTGACTATCGTCTCCTCAGTTAGAGACTCAGTATGCAAGCGGTGTGCATTTTACACACCGTCGTGAACACCAAGGTCCTGCTCATAACTGCGATGGCATTTTCACATGGCTGTTTAAACCTTCATGTCATCCATCACAGTTTTATGGCTAGTTAGCTCTTCCCCTGTTGTACTGACCACACACACACACACACACACCTGGCGGAGCATTCTCATCCAGGCTTGTAAAAGTCATTACACACTTCACCACAAACAGTCGTTTTCCGGTAACATTCAAAAAGCCCTGTTGTTACCTGGTGTGCACGCTGGCGAAAAAAACACAGGAGGCGCAGTCAGATTTATGATGATAGATTATAGATGACAGGTATGAGTAACATTGCTATTGCTGCCATATTTCACCATGCACTGGCACACAGAAACAGGCTAATTCTTTAAAAAATGAGGACAGATTCCCTCTATTTACACAGAAATTTCCCCCGATCCTCTTAAATCTGTTCCCTGAACTGCTCACATTATCTTCAGCACTTGAAAAACCACGTTAAGCACATGACAAACAGCAGAATGGGTGGGATTAAGCACCTTTCCTCGAGTGTTAAGGAGGCCATGGGGTTGATATGTGTTTTGAAATGGCATCTCTCAGTTCCCCCACCCTCCAACTATTTGGCTTTTGTTATGCCGTGGAAACACATCATCTGGTTCTGCTGATAGCATCGGAGATGTGAGTTGTAGGCTTACGAATAGGCAACAGGCGCTGAAAAGTCCAACTGTGCTTTCTCATTAGAGGTAAAACCCCATGTTCCAATGGGATTCAACAGTCTCTGGGATTCTGTCTTTGGGTTTGCTTGGGCTTAAGACTTCTGGCAGATCCTCTGTGTAACTGATAGCAGCTGTTTACCACTGAACTGTATGGAGAGGCTCATTATTAGAGCGTGAAGCTTGTTATGAGGCCATGTGAGAGACTTGTTAGTCGCTAATTATTTCTGAGGAGCTGCCTGGAAAGTCTGTATGGAAATGAGAAGAGAGAGAGAGAGAGAGAGAAGCCTGATAGATGAGCTGGTACCTGGGTATCTGGGTCAGAGATGTCACAGTTTCTCCCCATATGTCTGAATGCGACGGAATTCCCGTTTGGTTGAGCTTATTCAGAGTCAAGTTCAGCTTGTGGCCGGTATTGTGTGATATATTTTTTACAGGAGAAAGTGAGGCGGCCGTGTGACTGACAGGCTTCTAAATGACCTGTCCACCCCTGTCAGCTTTGTTTAGAGGAGGCGTTCTATGGGCGCAGCGCTGAGGAGGCTGTTGACTGCTGCCAGTTTACAGACACGTGCTCACACAGGGATTTTTTTAATCATGTCTCCATTAAGGCTTGTTGCAGAATTCCTTTTCCGTGATAGAAATATAACATGGACGATGCAGTATTCATAGAACTCATTCCATCCATGTTGCGTTTGATATTTATTTATTTATTTATTGATAGTTATTTATAATGAAAATTCAAATTGTGCCCAAGCTGTCCATAAAAAGGTAATATGTGCAGCCACACATTTATTATAACAGTGTCACGTAAGGCCTTCTATTTTGGATGTTGATCAGGGAACAACCAAACCAGATCTATTCAGTACATTTTATTGGCTGCGTCCCACATCCGAGCTGCTCCTCGTGCTGCAGTACCGGGGGGAGCTGTGGAGCTGTGTTTTATTGTCCCAAGAGTGTCTCTGTTTCTGTCTGTTTCCACACTGTTGATGTCCACAGCCTGGCTGTCATCAACATGTTAGCTCTGTAAATGTCAGCTCCTCCCTCCCGTCTCTCTGTCTCCTTTGGCCATCCTCTCCTTCCAGCTCTCTCTCAGACTCTCCTTTTCACTGCTGCACTTTTCAATGTTTCCCTCTGTATGTTGTGAAGATGTATTTTAGTCACACACTGCACGCTCCTGTCTGCTGTACAGTGCAGACTGTAAACACAGTGATGTGGGTTGATGTTCTAATGTCCAGAGCTGTTGCCAACAAATCGACCACACAACAGTTTGATTTAGTTTCTTACAGCAATAGAAAATACATAAAAACATGGGTATTGAATCTGGCAAATAGAATAAATAAATTCTACATTTTTTTTTGTATGAAACACATTCATGGACTCTTTCCATCATTAGCACCAATCTTCACTGCCTGTAAATGATGCGACTGTGGAGTATAACACGACCATTCTCATTTCAGCACCTCGCAGGCTGCATGTGTTTTTTTAGTATGCATAGCACAGAGGACAGAAATAGCCTCGGCTCCAGTCCTGAATTTCTTATTGTTCCAGCCCAGAGCTCTGAGCCAGACTGATGTGTTCCAACAGAACTAAATAAGGCGGGGGCCTGAGAAGCCAGATTTATGTGCCCGTGTTATAATTCCTGCTTGTGATGGAAAGAGATATAAACATAAATATTGCTCACTACTATGGGATAACAAATATGATGATTAGCCGATCCTCTACTGTCACTAATCGTGATTTTGGGTCATTCGATTGTGATTCATTAATGCTTGGCAGGCTCCTGAATGAACCATCCAGCCTCTCCCTCCGCCTGATGTCTCACTCAGACACATGGTGAAACAAGAGATGCTTCGAGCACATTCATCTCAAATGCCTTTGTAGTACAGAGGCGTTGCTGTAATTCTCGACTCCCTGCGCCGCTTGTGTTTTTGAAAGGAGGCAATCGCCGACTGACGACGTGGCCATAATTTGTAGTGCAGAGGTGGCACCTTTTATTGTGTTGAATTACACACTCGTCCTCAGTGTTGTGGCCAAACCCTTTGGCAAAGGAAGCCGTGTTCTCTTTTTAACCTTTTTCGTTTGATTAAGAGGGAAAACACACCTCAGCTGACCTGCGCTGTGGGGAGGAGGGCCGGCAGCTGGGATGGGGGCCAGGACAGCGGGAAACTGAGCACAAGTGTAGGGGCTGGCGAAGCCAAGGGTGGTGAAGGTCTACACACACACACACACACACACACACACACACACACATGCACAGCACATTTGCATGTACACATGTCTTTGTGGGTGTGCTGTGCATAAGTGGATGAAGAAAAGCAAATGCGTATGTAAAACACGCATGCAGTCAGATGACACAGTACATGTGATACTGTGAGACACTTAGAATACAGACACGTTACTTTCTGATGGACACAACTAGTGCATCGACCATATGCAAATGTATTCTCCCATTTTCTTTTTTATAATTGCTCCTCTGTTATTATGATGACCTTTACATCATAATATTCTGTACAGAAAAATGTCATCACTTGTGCACCTCATCAGTGTTGCAGCCATTTGAAGCGGGCTGTTTAGGTTATCTGTGGTGAACTGGCGACTTGTCCAGGGTGTACCCCGCCTCTCGCCCAGTGACAGCTGGGATCGGCTGAAAATCCAGTGTACTCTGTGACATCACATCACACCACAGGTAAAATAGATGAGGCTGCTGTGAAGTTTTCCAGACCAGGAACCACTTACTCATACTCACAGTACTGCAAATGACTGAGTTGTGCTGCTACGTCTGTTACTGTGATTTACTGTGGGCCCTGCAAAAACTGCTGGAGCATCAACTGCAAACACTGCGATGTAATTTTTCACCTCGCAGGGAGCAAATGTTTTTACATAGAAATCCAAATGCAAAGCCTGTATTATTGAAAACTCCAGCGCACACCAAGTTCTCATCTGCTAATCTCAGATAAGACCGTGCACATGATCCAGTGGCTATACCTTCTTATTTACCTCTAACAAGGGTTTACCAAGCTTTAGGTTACATCTCAGGGAAACCGTCTTTTTAGTGTGGCTGCAGATATGAGTTTTTGTTCTGATGCCTCTGGACTAGTGACAGCTGTAATCTGAGGTTTCATGTTTGAGGGTTATCTGTTTTGGTTGAAGATGAATGATGATGATGAAGAAACATCACGATGTCAGCCAATAACTTTTCTGTATCTGTGAGTGATCTCATCAAGACAAATCCTGACTCTGAACCAAGCTACTAGTGGCCTCTGGTGAGCCACAGGTTGTGCTGGAGATCAGTCATTCCAATCTGTTTTGTGAACACACAATACGTTTTCAAAACATTTACTAAAGAACTAAAGAATCTCACTTTGAGGCATCGACCCAAAGATGAGACCAGATCCATTTCACCAGTCTGCACAGCAGCTCGCTGGGTTGTTGTTGTTTTTTTCTTGTCGTTTCTTTTGCACAATTCTATGAAACAGAAGTTTGATTTTCTTTTTTTTTTTTCCAAATCGAATTAAGGATGCACGTGCATGATTCGCTTCTGAGTCACACTACCCTGTTGCTGCTTCCTCGGCTGTTATGAAGCCATTTTCCGGAAGCTGAGAAGCTCTTGAGCGTGCTGCATGCACCACCAGCCATCTTGCACACTGAGCAGCATTGACATTCAGAGGCTGATGCCTGTGGCTGCCCGATCATGATGGATTCAGATTGAGAGCAGAAAAGGCACGGAGACGCTCAGTGTTGCTAGAGCCCTAATGTATGAAAAAAAAAAAAAAACCTGACTGTTGCAGCAGTGCGTTGTGGCAGCAAGAGAGCGAGAGAATGCTGAGTGAGTCTGGGCTGAACAAGCCCACGGGCAAAACGGATAGAAGCGAATACATGACGGCTCTCTCAATACCCTTGTTAGGGAACTGTGAAATAACGTATGAGCACCAGTGAAGTGATGTTTTTTAGTTTTGTTGAGGCGTGGAGGAGCAGAGGGGCAGAGGGGAGCGGCTGATACGTTTCATGTGCACAGTCTGCATGTTTTTAAAATGGTGTTATTCACAGTCACCTCAGTGGCAGTCGTCACCTCTCCTCTTACAGCTTGGAGTAAAAACAGAGGTGGGATATACTGTAGATATTTATATATACACCAGTCTATATTTGTCAGTCTTTTTCATTGCCATTTAAATCAGGGCCACCTTGCTGCCGATTCACAGTCAAATCACGTGGTCACGTGTCCCTCCCACTGATTAATCCTAACTTGTTTGCGTTGCGTGTGTTGCGTAACTTTTGACTCGTAACTCCCATAAGTCGTGTTGTTTTCGTGTTTGAAACCATGCTCCTCAAGCCAAACATAAAACCTCCCTCCCTCCCTCTCTCTGCCTAAAACGTTGGCATCGCACAAAGCCAAGCTATTAAGTGGAGCGAGATGGAAGTTAAGGTAGTCTGGAGTGAGACAAGGCCACAATGAAACGCCACCTGCTCCTCTTTCATCACGGCCGTAATTACCACATTCCATTTCTCAAAGAAATAAACGATAACACGCGTGCCTGCAGCTTCTCCACCCACTGCTATCTGCTACCTCGCACACTATCCTCTGCCTTCCCCCTCTTCCTCCCCACATATTCATTTCTTGCTTTATACTTGCAATATATTTGTCTCTGGCAGACGCACAGATTCTCGCTTGCATAAACACCAAGCCGCTCATTAATTCATCTCTGCTGATGATTTATTTTCTTGCTCAGTGTGCAAACGCGAGCGGGGGCTCTTTCCCCCCTTGCGCCTTCTCTCACACTAATGTCTCAGTCCATCTCACCTTGCTCGTCTTGCTAAATGGGTTGAAGTGGAGTTTGACTTGGCTGATGTACTGGAGCATCCGCGCACTGATTTTCCACCAATTGCCAGAGAGCCTTCCTCTGTTTGTTTTGGAGATAATGATAATGCTTCAGGGTTAGCACATCCAGCTCATCGCAGCCTTTTATGGCCTCGACAATGACAGTGGGCACATTAGAAATGACAGTTGCTAAGAGATACAGCACTGGATGGCCACTTGTTTGAAGACTGCACAGATTTACAGAGGGGTAGAAGAGGATTGAATGTAAGGATTTTAATTTGTGACCATTTATGCTCTGAAATCGTTTAAATTGTTTAAATGACGGAAGGTGTCTACTGCTCTTTTTAACCTGGCTTTGAATTGATTGTGACGTGAAGCCGGTCGTCACTTAGTCAATGTTTTTCCCAAAAATTAAACTCTGGCCTTTATATTAGTTTGAACTGATACCATGTTGATTTCTAGTCAGCGTGATCTCAACTTTTCAAAATAAATGCTCAGTAATTCCGGTACATAGCACAGCAGCAACAAAAAGAGCATTGCTCTTTTACTTATAGAGCAAAAATTTACACTGTTTGTATATTAATTGAAAGCACCTTTCTAGTCTGGATGAGCACTCACCGTGCATCTATTAGCAGCACTTTGTTGTTTGATGGGGCCGTTCTGAGTTCAGCATGTTGCCCGAGGACACTTCGACATGCAGCTGTGAAGACGGGGGATTGAACTGCTGACCTTCTTGTTAGAAGACGTGCACCTTATCCGTCTGTACAGTATGGTGATAGACATCAAATCAAATTGGAGAAAGTATCTGACATGCAACCAGCCGCTGTAATTGCAAGGCAGCGTTTGTCACTTGCCATTGGCCATGAAGAATACATGTGCCAAGCGTAAAGCTGATAAGACGAGCGGTTTGTGAGATACGCTTTTCACAGACAGACGTTTGTACGATAAATACGTTGATGAGCAGATGAAGAGAAAAGAGAACAGCCAGAGGAGCTGGGTATATGATCAGATTAGAATGTCCTCTGTGGATTTTGTAAATTGCTTGGTGGAAATGATCTCCCTCTACATCATAATGGACTGCTAATGACTGTCACATTTTCCTGTGGTCTCCGAACGTTTGAAGCCATACAGCTGACGAGTGCATGGATTTCTGCGTTGTGGGCTTCGCGGCTAAGTGGGGAAAGACAGATTAGCATTGCTCAAAGCAAATTTAGTGGCGCTATCTCTTACACAGCAGTTTTCATGTCCCAGCTTTGAATATTATCTACAAGAGAGGGGCTGGAGGCATTGTTGCTAGCTCCGGCTGTGTAATGTCAAATCGATACCTGGTGCGTTTCGGGTTTCACAAATGAAAAATACAAGCAGATTTGATCAATGTACAAGAGCGACGTATGACTTGAGGCTTGTGCTGCTCTCGTAATACAAGACAGATCCACAGCGAGGGCTCAGGTTAATCTGTGAGCTCAGTGGAAAATTGGAATAAGCCAGACAAATGTATGGGCAGGGGCGCCTGACAGAAGTTTAGAAATGTTCAAATATGCAGAAGCAGTTTGCTTTGGAATGGCTCAATAATTAAACGCACGGGCAGACAAGCCTCTGAAGTGTCACTCTTCTTTCTGGGTAAGAGCTGAGAGTGGCAGATAGTTGAGGGATCTAGGAAACGTGGTGGAGCAAACCTCTTCATCTGTGACTCTGGA
Source organism: Pseudorhombus dupliciocellatus (assembly GCA_016785235.1). NCBI lineage: Eukaryota > Metazoa > Chordata > Actinopteri > Pleuronectiformes > Paralichthyidae > Pseudorhombus > Pseudorhombus dupliciocellatus. The sequence continues at coordinate 2,992,509 of JAFBJW010000077.1, forward strand.
TTTCCCCAGAGGGAAACACAACCTGGTGTAGTTGTTTGATGGGGAATTCCCACATGACTATATTGTGACACTCGCTGTATTGAAAGTGCAACTCGCTGTTATTTGTCATGAGATGATTCATGGAGCTAGTAATTACCTTTCATCAAAAAACATCACGCTAATATGACGAAGGTCTGTTTTTTTTTTCCTTCTTCCTTCTTCTTGCATTGGAATCATTTATTAAAATGTTAAGAATGATTTTAGAAATAAATTATTCTGTCAGGTGACTTACTAACAATAACCAGTTACACAATAAGACCAAAGATTCCCACTCTTTGTCTCAATGCAACATTAACAAAAGTAAATATGAAAGAAATAGATACAGATAGCAGACAGCAACTTCACCACTAGATGTCACTCTATTCTACACACTGCACCTTTAAGCTGAAGCCGATGCAGGGATTCGTGCACAGCTGAGATGATGTCTCTCTCTAAAGCACCAGCTTTATCAGTCCAGCTGCAGAGCTGACACGCACATTAGCTGCTTTTATTGTTCTGGAAAACTTTAGATAGATGTTGTTCAGTTAGTTTTCAGGTTTTATGAGTCCTCTCTACTTGTGCTACTTTTAAGTCATAAAGGTTTCAGGACTTTTGCCATAAAACACTGCTGAGCTGTCAGCCACGTCTCTGTGTGGTCCTCAGAAAAAAGAAATCTATCTGCACCAAACACCTTTTCAGATTCAGATAAAGCTCTGGAATTCTTGAAGAGGCCTTCAAACTACTTCTATTTAATCCAAAACAAACTTTCATATTTGTGATAAGATGGTTAATGAGAGTCTTGGGAAATTAAGAGTCTGCCATCCTGCTGTTGTTCAGTAGAAGTTACTTCATCTCAAGAGTAAATAATAAGCTGCAGTCGTGCTCCTTGAAAGTTTTCTTTTTCAAAATGTGACCAGAGAGGCTCCTCTTAGGAAAAGACACTTTCAATCTGACATGAGAGTGTGGTTTGATGTTGATGATGAATAAGATGAGAAGCTGCCTTTTATGTTGAAGGATGAGTTAGAAAGTTTTTATTAAATTGGATGATTAATTCCCACAGAGCCCAAAGCTCACATCACTGGGTTTCAGTGTCCACAAATAGATAACATCCAGCTTGAGCCTGTTCAAGTCGGGCGACTGTTTGACTCACAGTCCAGATGTGTCCCTGCAGATGTGCACAACTGGATCCTGTGAAGACACAACGTTCACCCTCTCTGGCACCAAAACTAGTTATGATATAGAAGGAGTGTTTTTTTTAAATTGTGGGTAAACTAGAGTAAACTTTCACAGTCATTAACTTAAAGTCTTTTTTTTTTTTAATTGAGTTTCTCCCTGTGTGTTTGCAGCCATGTTCACAGAGGTGCCTCATGACATGACAGCCCAGAGGGGTCAGGATGTGGAGATGGCCTGCTCCTTCAGGGGGGCGGGGATGCCCTCGTATTCACTGGAGATCCAGTGGTGGTACATCAGGAACCACCTGGACTGGACAGACAGACAACCCTGGACAACCAATGAAGTAGGTTTCAACATAAGATGAAGCCACCACTGTAAATGATGTCTATGTTTTCTTTTTTTCTGTTAGTTCAATTGGGACCAGGGGCTGGGATTTAGGTCACATTTATTGTCAAAATGGATTGGTCCTATTTCACAACACAGGCAGTATTTCTGGCAGTATTAATAATTGACAAGGAAAAATAAAACCAGTGAAAGTAAAGTAAAATCACCGGATTAGACATGACTGCCACTAGCAGATCACATGCAGGACCTGCTGTGCCGGGCTGCCCCTGTTGTTGCCGTCCAATCAGAAGAGTCATGTTTCACAGGAAGTGTGGTGGAATAGCATCTCTTCCTTCCTCATTATAATTGGAGCGTGTGTCCCATCTGTGGCCAACGTATCTGCTGACTCTGAGAAAGAGTCATTTACATTACATTTTAATATTTGTGCCCACTGCCAGCAATCACATCCAGAGGGATTTAAAGGATGGGGATATTTAAATAGTGAATATATAATATAAGTTGGTACATAATCAGCCTGGAACTGGGTTTAAACCTAGGACATGACTATACAGGGACCGTTTTTCCTTGTTTGAAACACAAGTAGTGTCCTGACCAGTCTGAGGCTCGACACAGTGTGTCACACCATTGTCTATACATTTTCAAACATATAATATAAAAGAATTTAATTCAATCATTTTTTTCCTAGGTGGCTCCTGATGAGGAGATGCCAAAGGATGCTACAAAGATAAGTGTGAGTTAACCACTGTCTGCCTTCCTTGTTTCAGAAGCATTTTCTGGGGCTTTTACTTTGCTATGATTTTGTACCCGTGCTTTTACAAACACAAGGATTTTATTTTCACTTATAACAACATGTTGACTTTGTCCATGATGGGTTTATAGTATCACAGCGCCGGCCGAGGGGCAAGAAGTGCTGGGACTCGTGGGTGGCGTCTTCCCTAAGGGGGCGGGGCCTGCGGTGCACCATCGTCAGGTTCTCATAAATGCCCCCGCAACGCCATATCCAAATAATTAACAGTGAGGGGGAACGGCTGGGAAGTCAGGCGGAACTTTTTATAACTCCTCTGCTGTCCATAGAGATGTAGTAACTCACCCATGCAAACAGTTTTTCACAAGAAGCAGGGAGGACTTTTCACTGAGGAAGACAGCACAACTACACAACTGTGGACTTGTTCTCCTCTAATTAACTGCAAAGGAATGTAGACTAGAGAGTGTGTGTGTGTGTGTGTGTGTGTGTGTGTGTGTGTGTGTGAACTCTTTAAGCACTTCTCCAGCATGAACACTGACCTTGTGATGACCAGTAGACTCCATTGGGACCAAACCTATTCTGAGGTCCTGGTTAAGGTTAGGCCTCAATTAGACATGACTAGAGATTTACTCAATAGTTAATGAAGGTTATTGGAAGTTTTAACACAAGGTAGTGACGTAGGGATGTTGGATGGAGGGTACATATTTGATAGAATGGTAAATATTAGATAGGTAACAATAAATATTCTTATTGTTCTGTATGTATGCAAATACAAACACTCACAGACATGAAGCCTCTCCTCTCACTCCCACCAGGCGAGCTGCTGCTGATTCCCTGTAATGAAAGCACCAGCTGTGGTTTGGGTGACGAAGTGTCTGTTTGTGTGTGTGTGTGTGTGTGTGTGTGTGGGTGGAGCCCAGCACTGCAGGCTGTGCAGCTGGAAAATCATTATGAGCTCTCTGTGTATAATGGATGCTGGCCTGCATCTTTTTGTCAAACCAAAATATGGTAGCTATACTCACATATGCCGACACAGACTGATGATGCATGCAGTCACAAGCACATGCAGGGACCAGGTCTGGGACACACGTACACTCAATCCAGCATCTACTGGCGTCACGGGGAGGAAGGTGGGCGATAAACAAAGTCTTATTTATATCCTGGTGCGTCACATCCCTATAGACTGTCATCATCTCAACTGTATTAATATAAGATGTGGTCTCTTCCTTATTCCGAGGACACAAATAGAAATTGTTAAGCAGAACCTTCTGTATAAATTATGTGTGTTCTAGCTGATATGATCGACAACCATTAAATGTGTGTGTATTTAAATAGATAACTGTAAAAGTGTTAATACAAGTACAATTAATTCGTAGAAGTAAGATGTTACGTTAACGTCATACAATGATGTGTTCAATGCCCTCAGTGTAACAGAATATGTTATACGTACTTGGTAGATGCATGAGCAGTGTTCTTTGAGCTCTTATTAACACTATCATTTCCAGCTCTATTATTTTGAAGGCCAGTCTTAAGCTACACACAATAAAGGGCCAAGATTATAAAGGACGTCAGGATTGAAAAGATAAGCTGGAAGGCAGGAAGAAAAAAGAAGGAAGAAAAGGACATATACATAGATATGCTCACTGGGAAGCCTTTGAAACATCTGCTGTGTTTATTGCATGTGTTCATTCTGACACTGACTGACAGGAGAAAGTCCAGGGCCTCTCACTCTCACACACTGCTCCTCAGGAGAAGGTCTGGATTTATCTATCTGAAACTGTTCAGCAAAGTTAAATCATTTCATCTCTTTTTATGTGTCTTCTCCAGGTTGTCAAGGTTGTAGGAAGCAACATCTCCCACAAACTCCGCCTCTCCCGCGTCAAACTCTCTGATGAGGGCACCTATGAATGCCGCGTCATTGACTTCAGCGATGACGCCGGGGCCCGTCACCACCGTGTCAGGGCCTACCTGCAGGTGGTGCCGCCCAGCGACGCCATCGACAACACCCACAGCAACAACTTTGAGGCTGTGGACAATACCAAGAGAGGAGTGGCGTTCGCTGACGACGCCGATTCTCTCGACGGCGGGGGGAAAGAGCACGCTCACAGCCACCACCAGAACCACGGGCCCCACCAGGAGCACAGCAAGCGGCCTTCGTCATCGCCGGCTCACCACGGCCACGGCGGCAGCAGTCAGCAGCACACTGCGGGCAGAGAGCTGAGGAAGAGGGACGTGGACAGTAACCACAGCCACAATGACTGCACCAACGAGCCGAGCTGTGCGCTGTAGATGTCGGCTCATTACACCTGAGTGATAGATTACACGAGGATTGCATAACATGATGTGCGTCACAGCAGAAAAAGCTATTCTTCCCACACAGTGCAGACCTGTGCACGAATGCACCATCCCCAGAAATCTGTGGTTTGTTAGCGTGCGGAGCCGTGAGCTGTGCAGGGAACGTAGCTTTTTTTCGCTGGGCCTGGGTTGAACTGCTCACTGTCTTTAAAGCCAGGCTTCATGACATCCAGCATAGGGGGTGCTGACGTGTTCCAGACAGCTCCACTGTTCCTGGTCTCAGCAGCAACAAAAAAAAAAAAAAAAAAAAAAATTGAAGACTCCTGCCCTCCTATTAACCCATGCTCTGTTCCACTCTTGTACTTTAGACACAATCCTGCTTTCATGCTCAGACTACTTCCACTGCCTTACTCTGTCATTAATGCTCTGAGAAAGCATTGGCTAATATTATACCTTTTGAAAGTGGGTATATACACAGCTGAGGAAATTGGTCATTTCATTCTAAGAGGTTCTTTTCATGGACATTTTCTTGGCTTTTTACCCATGGCAGAAGCTTGATTACATAATTTTGTCCATTCAAATAATGCATGTATTCATGTCATGAATATGGTGCAAAGTTTGCATAAACACAACATTCAAGTCAGTATTTATGTACTGGAAATGAAGAAAGGTGCTGTCCTCAGCAGGAATTCATCAAAATCCCAGAGCAGCAGCGCTCAGCAAGGATGAGTCAGTCCTCTTTTGATTCCAGTTGGAGTAGACGCAGTGGCAGTGTGGCAAGCATGGGATTCAAACGAGACACAATTGAGTCAATGAACATCAGTGCAGCAATCTGACCTGTTTATATTCACCCCTTGTGCTGCAGGTTGGATCAGTTCATGGCTGTTCAGGCAGGGAAATCAATGGAATCGTTCCACGCAGACGTCACCTTTTGGAGAGCTGTGAAAAGATCACATCTGTAAAATTACATTCAAATTCTAATTTTGAATCTGGACCATTGTGACGCAAGATCTTGGTGCAAGGTGATTCTGGCCCAGTGCTCATCAATCATTAAAAAGCCTCAATCCTCTCCACTACTAGCCTCTAATCCGCTCTGTATATATGACTGTATAATATGAAATAAAGTGAGTGCATGTTCAGCAATTTTCTTTAAAAAAAAAAATCCTTTTTCAACCGCCCATGCACAAAGACAGTGTTTCCATTGATTTGGTTCAGTTTTATTTCCTCCCAGATGTTTCTCATTGCTTTTCTGCTCTCCTAAAGTGCTGTACAGACAGATGAATGACATATTCTCTTCATAGCTGCTCAGACAGGGATTTCCCTTATGTATCTTAGTACCTAAAGCGGTCTTTCTTAATAAACTACTGTACTGGATGTGCAGGGCTGCAAACATCAGTGTTACCATACCTTCTTGAGTCTGAACACAGGATTCATTTCAATGCAATCGGGGACAGGCTACTTTACTTTGCCTTTTTTATTTTATTTTTTTTAAGTAACCTGATGAGAATCTCTTTGCATAGATGCTTGTGTGAAGCGCTGGCTGGGACAAATCTGCAGGGATCCAGTGGGACAAAGTGATAACATGAAGCCTTTTCACCCTGTGAGAGTAGGCTGGGAGGTCATCGGTCAATGGGATTATTTTTAAATCAACCTGTAACTTTAATTTGATGTTTTGTAAAGAAGAGATCACTGTTAAAAAAAAGAGGCATAATGTACATTTCTTCTAGAATGTTTGGTCTCACACTAAGTGTATGCCTTTATCAAATGAAATAAATTGTATATGAAACAACAGGGAATCCGTTTTCACTCATTTAGACATGTGAAAATATTCAGAGACGCAGAAACAGTATTAGGCAATGTGTGTGTGTGTGTGTTTAATAGGTGCTGCCAAACAATACCCCCCCCCAGCTCCTCCCGTTGCTGCTGATGACTAATGGTGCTATTGTCAGCCCTGGCAGCAGGATGAATAGCAACAGCACAGGATGAGATAAAGAGGCACTGCGCTGCGCCCGCTGGAGTTAAGTTAGGCCGGCTTAATACAAAACGCGTGGCAATCTTGTTCACCCCCACATGAGGAGGCTCGAACATTCATTATGGAGCAATGAGGTGTGGAGGCTCCGGGCTGCAAGGTGATGCGATAATGGAGGGGGGGCTTCCTGTTTCCTTCAGGTACATGTGTCTCAAACCCTGTAGGGCTGAGTGATCACATGCACAGTGATAGATTGCCCAGAGCTGAGGATTTCTCTGTAGTTACAAAAATCTTTTACCTTGTGATGGGGGGGCAGGGTCACTCAGAGGTTTGTGAAGGTTGAAGGTTGAACTGCACCATACATATATTGAGAGGACATGTCAAACAATATGTGCAATGTAATTTTAAAAGTAATTAGGATGTCATGATACTAGACTCAGACTTTGCCATAATCTCAATCAGCCAATCACATCGTGTCATTGGTGCCAAACTTTAAATCTCTTCTCCTCTGTGTCAGATTTAATCTCAGGGATTTGCTGTGACCCTCCCCATCCCCAAATCCAGTTTCCACTAATCCCATCAGATTCTCAGTGTACTCTCAATCCCATCAACCACCACAAGTGTACAAACCCAATTTAAAATCCCAGGTCAGATAGAAGTGTGAACCTGCACCATCCATGGTTACACCACAAGACTAAGCCTTAGTAAAAAAAAAAAAAAAAAAAAAGGTGTCATCAGTTTGTTCCAGTTTGTTTAGAACTGTGCACCTCTATTAAAACCTTTAACATTATTTAACATAGTACTGGCCAGTTTCTAACAAGAACTCTGTGATGAAGGATTATGTAAAAAGGTCCATCCAGATATTTGATGTCAGCTTTTTTTAATTCTCAGTCCAACGGACACATTTCGAGTTGTGTGCACTCTGAAGCGTGAGGCTGAATAATTCAACTCAGCAAGGGACCTGAGAATGAGACATTTCTTCAGCGCATCTGGAAATAACATGAGAAGGAATAGAAAACATATTTGCATTCACAGTACATGTCGGTGCCTTGACAGGAAATAAAAATCATAAGAACTGTCAAAGAGCCGCTCGTCTGCTAATACAGAGGAGCTGTCAGGAATGTTCCTGCTTTCTACACCCACTGCAGCAGAGATGCTTCATTGACATTTTCCTTTTCCTGCTTATCAGAACCTCGTACACCACAGAGGTTATCACAGCCTGATGGCTGTTCTCTCTGGCACGACAGTCAGCTAACTGACGTGTTGGGAGTCAGAGGTTCAAATGGAGTTCTTCTCCGAGATGAGTGACTCACATCCATCACCAGCTCATTAGTCAGTCGAACTCCTCCTTCAGGAGCTTCAGCACATTGTCCGTGTACTCGTCTCTCGGCCTGCCCATCCCGCTCAGTTTCACGGGCAGGAGGTCGGGGTGTGGCGGGGTGTAAGTGGATGGGCAGTGCAGCTCGTTCAGGGTGAACCAGATGGAGTCCGGGTCCACCTGGATTAAGTGTCGAAAAACGCTTTGAGGAGGAGGAGGAGGGAGAGAGAGAGAGAGAGAGATGGGTGGAGGATTAGCTCTGGGCTGTGTTTTTGCTAAAGCGCATAATAACTGTGGTGAGGAAAATCAAAAACGTGTTCGTGTAATCCAAGGAGACGGAGTGATCTGAACACAGCAGGTTCATCTGCTTCACTGTGCCGTCCTACAGTTTGACTATAAGCTCATTAACGCCACGCTGCCCTTCCACTGTAGGCACAGTTTTAAGCCCTCAGGTAGTTTTTAATCATCACCACCTAGGAGGTAGAACACAAGCGTTTCAGTCCTCTTCGTTTAGTTATTAGGAAATCTGACAGTACTGTAGTTTGATGTTTAATATGTTGTATTTAAGGTTTTACCTCACAAACATTGTGGTCATAAAATTCTCTACCCCCATTCGAAACCCAATCAGTCAAAAATACAGAACTAAACATGGCACAGTACATTAACTCTATCAAACCTCATATTTTATGGCTCCAAACACACACTAACACTAACTTCCATCTGCTTCTTGGTACAAGGATGAGGACATTGTGGATCAGACTGTACAGCATCACATGGTACAGTCATCAGAGCCACTTGCACTAAGGATCAACCCTCGTGTTCAGAAGATGGCAGTCAGCCACTGAGAAGCTATTTGCCAACCAGCAAACACCAGCAGGAAGAACAAGGAACTGCTTTCCTCTGCCTACTCATTAACAGGCGTTACCTGAGACAGGCCTCTTGCAGTCGGGGGGGTTGTCTGCAGCTCAGGTAGGGCAGACAGGCTTCACACACTGCATCCAGATCTGCTTCACCTGAGGAAACCAAACGAGACGTTTACTGCATTTCATCCAATTAAAGTAGGATGCATTGGACCACGCACAGTACAATCCACACGTTATGTGTGTACGTAAAAACAATCTGTAAGTTCACAGTGTTGAAAAGAGTTGATATGAAATCACATTTCAATGGACACTCCTCGACTCCAACTGATCAGAGAAGCTGAAGACATATAATCACAGTTCATAGCACGTGGCGCAGCAGCGTGCCGTGGTAGATTGGACAGGGAGGAGGCAGAGGGATAAAAGAGGACTGAGAAGAAAAAAAAATATCATTTCTGGACTTTCTAACTCCTAATGAGCTGAGGGAAACTGCTGAGACGACTGAGAATGGAGAAGCAGGCCGTTTCCACATCTATGGATTTCACACCTGAGAACCTGCCTCGCCTCACTTTCCTCCCCATCTCCGACTGTAACTCCCATAACCTTGCCAGCTCGCGCTCCCTCCATCAACTGCAGTCCTTTTCACTGTCACCCCCTCTTCCTATCCCTCTCTCTTTCTTGCGCACTCTCTCTACATCCTTCCCGGCAGACTTTTAGTGATTCCCTGAGCTGCAAACTGGGCTGCCTTTCAAGCCTCATTTCAAAACATCCTTCTTCCCTGTACCGCTTACACTGTTTGCCAATTCAACCCACACTCGTCTTGAACCGGGCCTGCTCACTGTGTGTCAAGAAAAAAAGCAGCAGTGCACATTTCAGAGTTAAACGGGATTATTTAGCCACTGCTTTTATCCCTTTTCTTCCTCCCCTCTCTGCTGCTGCACTTCCAATGCGAAGTCTTTTGTGGAATCGGGGCGCTTGGAGGGCAGCGAGGAGAAATACTAAACAGGACCAGGTGCTGTTAGGATTTGTGCTGAAAGAACAACAGGGAGAAATTGGAGCTGAAGCTACAATTAGAGCTGAAACGTATTATTTGCTTCAGTCAGTTGGTGTTTCTGTCTTCCTCTCCCTGTGACTGAGGCCCGGTAATTGGCTTGCTGCAGGCGTCCCAGAGGTAAGCTGGAGCCAAATCGGTATTCACACGAGTGAGGCTGCAGCCGCTGACTGTTTCTCTCCTGCTCTTTCACATTCTCTCCATCCTCCAACACCAAAATCTCTCCCTCCCGTGACCGTGAACAGCATCCAGTGCCCGTCAGAAGATCAGCGTCTTAAAAATCGGGACCATTTCCTTTAATGTGACAGGGAACATATTTTTTCAGAATACTATTTTTTCATGTGAGTGTCACTAAAATGATGTAACTGAAGTTTTTTTTTTTTTTTTTAGTGTCTTCAGTGGTCGTGCAGGGGGTGGAGGCTGCTTGTCCACAGTCTGAAGCTTTAACACCTCACAAATGAGTTCAACTGGGATAAGGAAACCACAGACAGACAGAGGACAGTATACTTTCTTTCAATTTGCAATGCTAAGTACAATTTGTGAAGTGACCAGTCGTTCAGTCTCACAGATGTTGGCCATTGCATTTCTTTTGGTATCACACAGAGCCATATATTGTTTTTAAAGACGGGCTGACAGGTTTCTACGTCGTCCCACCATCCAGGAATTAATCCCGGATAAAAACGTTGACAGCTTCTGTCAGACTCTGAAAACTTTATCTTAAAAAAAGACCTGCCACACATTTTTCACTCTGAATACTACAAAGAATTGACAAATTGCACTTGAGCAAAACTTTGATCCAATCTCTATACTGCACACTCTATATTCACACACATACTGCAAACAAAAACATAAGCGTGTGTGTACATGTAGCATTATTTTTAAAAATTACATACCTATTATTCCTACTTGTTTTTTACTATATTTTCCCCTTGTAATGATACCGTCCGGTGCTACCATGGGGGTTTGTAAATAAAGATATCTCTCATCTTATCTTGCAGATCCTTTAGGATTCTCTCTCCATGTTTCACTAAACCTCCAGGAGTAAAATTCACACAAATAATGTAGAGTGTAATTAAGCCAAAGTGCAAACGTGTCTGAGGGAGCAGAAATCACTGCAGAGGCCTACTAGCTGCTGCTCCAGTTAGGATTCTATTATCACAACGTTTTTATGATGCGACCATGTGCCCATTTACATGTCCAGCAAATGATAAGAGATGAGCTTCTGTCCACCTGGAGAAGGCAAATCAGATCTTCACTCTCCTCTTGGCTCTGCTTTAGTCCCTGCCAACTCCTGAGGGAAGCAGATGGCTTTTTAGCTGCTAAATGCTGATGCTGATGCCAGGCGTGAAGTGGACAGTGGTCTTATTAAAGCTTTTCTGTGGGAAAACAAGTTTGTTGTTGAAGTCTAAACCGAAGCAAGGGCCTGAATCAGGCTCCAGTGATTCAAATTCACATTCTTCTTCACTGAGCTATGCAGCATATGCATCTAGGACTTACTGGAAATAAACAGCAAACACTCCATTTGTGTAACTGAACTGTTAACAAAAAAAAAAAAAAAAATTCTATCCCTCTATCCTCTAGAAGGGAGTTGTTGTTAAGATGTTAAGATATCCAGGCAGAATGTAGAAAGATGCCAGGGAGTTTCAGCAGAAAGGGGGAAAAAGAAAGACAGAACCCAGAGACAACCCAGAGTAAAAGTGAGAGATGCTGCTACTGTCAAGTCTGGCAAATATTTCTTGTTGGTGTAGTGCTCAGGCGAATCTCACACTGATGTGGTGCTAACTAAACATTGTGATGTCCGATTTGACCCTTGTCCTCTCGCTCATTGTTCATTTGGAAGGTTCTGTTGTCTTTGCACTGCAGTCCTCATTACTGGTAATTCTGCTACAGCCCTGTGGAGATGTGCAGACAGCTCTGCTGTCCCTGTGACACATGGTATCACCAGCCACTAACTTTTCATCTGGCAGTGACTAGTTACACCAGGAGGGTGTAACGTGTGAGATTCACACAGCATTACCAAGGTAACCAGGCTAAAGATATCACCGGTCCAAATCAAATCCCACGTTTTTGTTCTGGTGGAGAAAGACATTTTCACACCTGTTCCATTCCATATGCGTCACATGTTTTCAGTTTTCAAATCAGGCAATTTTACTTCACTCAAGCAAGATTTTTTTAAAACTCTTCCATTGTCCTTGCGCACTAGAAGTGATTGTAATTACCATTCATTGAAAAAACAGCTTCAACAGTAACGTCCATCACTGATTGCAACTGCCGCTTTCCAATGGAGGGAACGAGCATGGTGTTTTCATGACATCAAAAAAAGTCCACTTCTTTGCTGAGAAACACAGGAATAAGTTGAAAACATTGAAACAGAGGGGGAAGTGATCCCACACGGAAGTGATTCAGTTCCTCTGTAAGTACCATGTTTCCCCTCGAGTATTTAGCACTGTTCGAAAATTGGAGCAATCTGAGCCCAGTATGACTGTGACAGAGCTGTTCGCTGCTTAATGAACATAATGACTGATGAAAAATTCGACAAGCAGCTCATAATTACATCGCTGCGCACAAATCGGCACGGAGGCCCCAGGCCGCTGGAGATGAACATTTTCAGTTACAATAACAAAGCTGCATCGAGCACTTAACTACACAACTCTGAAGAGCCTTCACGTGTCCGGGCTAATCATTAGTGCTGTAGCATCTTGACTTACTGATTGCGGTGCAGATTTAGCAGTACTGCTTGCTTAATTGTTCTTGAGGGAAAACAGTTGCTCGCGGCTGCTATTGTTTGTGATATGATTTTATTCTGTAGCATCCTGCTCTCTCTGCTGTTTGCTGGATCCAAGCAGTGTCACAGCCTAAAGCACACTGAGCCCTGCGTGATTCCATGTAAGAGAAAATTGGCGTGATTGCATGTTTGCATCCTTTGTAATGAACAGACTGCGTTGAGAGGATACTGTGCCTTAAAGATTAAGAAGAATAGTGAAAGATCTTAGAGGGTATTGACTCAGATGAAAAACAATCACATGCATGCACAGACAAAGAAGAAACCAGCAGCACTGAATTTTTACTTCACTACAATCAAAGATTAAACCCCGGATCACGTCTTCAGGTCTCTGTTATGAAACCAGACTTGAGATAAAGCAGCTGATTCTATGGCTCCACTGCCTCGCCCATACTGCCCTCTAGTGGCGAAAAATAAGAATGACGTGCTGCCTTTTTAATCCTTGTTTTGGAAACCAGAGGTTGGACTCAGCAAGGGTTTAAACTCCTCTTTTGTTTCAATATAAATAAATAACAAAGGAAGAACCAATATTACATTATGATGTAGATCCAGACAGGAATTTATTCTTTCTTTGTCAGATAAGTCTTTTGCCATTTTCTAGGGAGTTTTTGTGGATGTTAATGGAAAAAAAATCAGGCATAATTATTGAACAAATGCAAATATGTACGGACATGTACAAATTGGAAAGGACCAAATAAAAGTGGGGTCTGCTTTTTCATGACTAGAGACCTGTCATTACAACCGATGCATAAACAGTGGACTTGTATGTTGGTCTTTGTGTGTTTCTACTCACTTACCCAGATCCAGTCTCTGGCACAATGAGCCCAGTCCCTGCAGCACAGCCAGTTGCAGTTTGTAGGCCAGCGTGTGTGTGTACACGGGTCCGGCCTTGGCGCTGATGGGAGCCTGCCGTACCAGAGAAGAGCTCAGCTTCGGGAGAACCTCCTTAGAAACCCTCCTCCTCAGGAAGTCGCCACACTTTTCACCCAGAGTACACAGCACCTGGCAGTGAGATTTGGCATGTCATATATATTTGCAGAAAAGTCACTGAGCATCTAGTGATTGGTATTATAATGTTGACCTATTCAGCTGCTGAGCGTATCGACCTGATCCTTAAGCAACATCACATTCAACTGTTATTTACTAAGATGTTCCACTCATTACTAATGAAACGTAGACCAGTGTCGCATACCCTGAAGGCTCTGAGGACCGCTAAAGGGTTGTCAGCTGTCAGTCTCTGGAGGAGGGCGGGCCAGCAGCGATGGGCCATAGGCAGCAGCTCATTTTCCTTCTCACTCAGGACACACACGCAAAGCTCGAGCACGTCCATCACCTTAGAACAGAGACACACAGGACATTATATAATACACATTTTTTCTACAGCTTTGTCACCTTAGGTAGAATGAACAGTTGAACTTTCCAAGTTTTGTTTAGTTTATCAATCTTGTGACAATAAAGGTATTCTGAGTGTGAATTCTGAAATGAAAATAAGTTATCTGCTCCCTTTAATAAACCCTGAATAACAACTGGATCCTTCCAAGGCTGAAGCAGCTTGTGCATGCATCTAAAAAGCTAACACGACTAAATCTTTGCCTCTTAGAAGTGACGACTGTCAAAGGTCCGCGGTACCTTGAGTCGGAGGCTGAGGCTGGGATCGGACAACAGATGAATGCAGCGTTCCATCACATCTTTGGTGATGCTAAGGTGGGAGGGAAGCTCTGCTTTCACATTGGGCCCATCGTTATCGTCAATGTCCTCACACTCCGCGGGAGGAGGGACATCTGGAGGGAAAGGGCATGTGCAGTCAGACGGATGAATAGTGAAAAGTCTAAATGCTAAACTGCTATTCATGATTTTACCAACAGAGAATACGAATCCAGTAAAACGTGCACTGCACTGTCACAGACAGGCATGACACAGACTTCATATTACCGAGGTCAGTATCGTCCTCCTCTATTCCAATGCCCTCTGCCAGCTCTCTCTGTTTGCGGTAATCCAGCAAAAACTGTCGGATGTCGAGGACTTCCTGGTCAGTGGACGTGTGTTGGGATCTGGTAGACTCTTTGGTGTTATTACAACTGGAAGGAAACCACCTCGCTGGCACATGACAATAACCCTTAGTCAGTGATAATGTCATGTATGAATCTTATAGCCCTTACATTTTCACAATACAAAATATTTTTATGGAAAAGAAAAACACTTTAAAGTGTAAAAGGATTTTTTTTTAAAAAGAAACATAAGCATCATCATCATTATTTAATTGAAATGTGATTTCTCTTTCAAAGATACTTATGTATGATATGTCTGTGCACAACCATACAAGACAAAGGTGTCGACACCACTTTTCAAAACTCACCCAGCGCCTTCATCAGCGCGTGCAGCACAGAGCAGAAAAGTGCAGCTGTGTGGTCGTAGCTGAGATCCAGAGCCATCAGAACGTCCTGAACAATGTCCCCGACCAGGGGCAGCAGGCTGCAGTCTGAGTGGGTCAACATCACTGTCAACACCCGCGGAGCCTGGCCAATAAGACGGGGAGATGATGAAATACACTCAGAGCCGATCACATAACAAGTGGGTAGGATTTGTTGACACAGATCACACACATTCACCGTGACAATATGTGGTAAGAAGCCTGATGATCCTGTGCTTTCAGATTTCACTTTTTTTGATCTCCGTTGCTCTCGTCCCTGCTGCTGTGCGTTACTTTGGGAGCCTCACCTGTGGATGCTGGTTGAGCCTCTGCAGGTTAAGGGAGACGTCATTGAGCAGGTAGTCTGAATTTTCATTGATCAGCTCCTTCAGGGAGGGGTAGCCACAGGCCTTGCTGATAACCCACATGGAGCGCAGCGCTGCCTGGCTGACCATCAGAGTCTCCTCCCCTGCTTTCTCCAGCACGGAGTACAGTGATGTCATCAACAGGGGACAAAAGTCACGCCCAAGAGCCTGAGAAAAGCAGGCGATGCCCTCGAGCTGGATGCACAGCTGCCAGATGTTGCTGTTGAGCTGGTGGATCGTGGAGGTGGACGGTGAGGGAGCGTTGGAGCCAAACGAGGAAGGAATCACTTGGAGAGAATTTCCATGAATGTTGCTGATGTCACTGTTGGATATGGAGAGAATTCTGGGTGGGCTGAGAAGCTACAGGAAGACAGATATCACAAATTAATGTCATATACAGAAAATGCAATGCAAAGGTCAAACCACTAGTTGTGCAACAAGGCAACATTTGATTTTTTAATAAAAATTATATTCTATTTAAATATTCTTAAAATATAATATTTTTCAAAATTATTTTTCTTTTGAAATAAACCCAAACATAGTATACTATAACAGGGCAGAACAATTCAAACAGAATGCCACCTGCTGGTCCTGTCGGTCTCTATTTGTCTCCTCGCTGACAGTGATTAAGTGCCAGTTGTTCAGAGTGGTGTATTCCTCCAGGATAGACATCACTGCTGCTTTCAGGTCATCCTCGTTGGTAGAGAGTCTGTGACCTTCACCCTCCGCACCATGGTGGTCTGTCGCCACCCCGATGCCTGCCGCGCCCAAGATAATCTCATTCAGGACCATGGCGGCCTGCTTTCTGTATGCCAACGACTGGCGGTACAAATCTAGAAAGTGATCAGTCAGCAGGTAAATGTTGCCATAGTAACCTAAAGAAAGACAGAAAGAGAGAGAAAGTTGGTTGTTGTATGTCAGGCGGGAGAGTATTAAAAATCATAAACATATAGGACAAGGAGAAAGAATCCATAAGCATTCATATCATCATATCATCTGTCAGGTTTAATCTAATTTGTGCTGTATGCATGAGGATTAGAAGAATATGTTTTATATAGCCCAGCCCTGATGTTCATGCTGAGCAGTACGTACCTAATGTGCGACAGATCTCCATGAGTACAGACAGGATCGTCTCATCAGTGAAGTAGAGGAAATGCTTCCTCTGAGTGTGAGCAGCGCAGCAATCAGAGGAGGTGGAAGTTGTTTCTATGGTGGAGCTGTGACTTCTTTCCTCCACAATGCAAACATCCATCACATCCAGCTCCAGCACCTGTGAAGGCACACAGAGGTGCGTGATGGAAGATGAACTGTTATTTCTCTCGAATGCTGCTGTGGTGACGAGAACAGAGAGCGAAGTCAGACACAACAAGGGTCTTAAATTGACAAAAATCAAAATGCTAAAATATCCTGGTGAAATTGAATTCCCTTCCAGTAATAATTTAAATAAATGCCCATATTAGTCCAGTAAGCTGGTATACTAGTAGTAATGGCTGGGCTCTCAAATCAGAGAGTGTACCCTTGATTCCACAGGTACACACCAAATATTCATCATGTGGACAGGACTAAGAATTAATACATGCAAAACCTCTTTAGCTAAAACTGGCTGCGTTTTCTGATAGACAGCTGCAGACATCACCTGCATCAAGGCTTTGGAAATCCTCTCCAGATGTGCGGCCAAGTTCAGCACCACAGAGACGAGTGGTCCCAGGACTTTCAAGTATCCCAGAAACACGTTGAGGACAAACAGTTTCTGCTTGTCGTCAGAGGTCCTCATCAGTCTGGGCAGGGAGGTGGCCAGGGAGTGGAGGTTCTCTGAGAGCACGTCAGTGAAGGTCTGAACGCTGCTGCGGTCACCGGTAACATCCTCACTGCTGCTCTGATTCCTCTGTGATACCTCTCTCAGAGCAACTGCACACCTAGGGAAGAAGAGGAGATGAAGTAACTCTTTACATTAATTAGTTAAGTCTCTATCCTCACAATATGTCAATCAAAACAAACCTCTCTTTGACTCTGGGCTCCTCGTCATTGACTGCTCCCACAAGTGCTTCCAGTAGCAGCCCCACACACTCTCCAAGTGACCGGCTACACCTGGCTAGCAGGTGGTCGGCCAGCTCCACTATCTCCAGGCGAACCCTCCAGTGCCGATGAGCTGAGGTGCAGGAGATGATCTTCCTCAACAGCACGGAAAGCTTTCCTGCCGTGCTCTTCAACCACTCTTGCTTTCTGTGGACCACCAGCTGTGTGATTTTACCGAGGTCTGGTGAGGGAGTCTTGCAGGGCTCACCGGCCTGAAGCTGGACGTCTTCCATCACAAGCCCAACAGCACTGGACAAAACCTGAATGAGAAAGAGAGAGGTTGGTGTTGCATGAGCAGTTAAAAGCAAATTTTTAAGGTCTTGATCTTACTATGTGACATGCCTTCAGTTAATGCATGTTAAAAATTAATTGAATTTACTGTAAAACCAAAAAAAATATATCATACCTTCAGGGCCTTAACTGTGACTGCGTGGCCTTGCCTCAGATCTCCGGTAATGACCCTAGCTACAGCTGTGGAGAGCCCAGGTAAGAATGAAGCCATGGTGCTGCCCATAGCACGTCGCTCTTCTAAGGAGGGGACTACATGCTGCTGAGTGCAGTCACACTGTAGAATCAAAGCTTGGAGGCACTTTAGCGCTGCTGCCTGTACTTCCCGGGATTTCTCCTTCTCACCTAAAGCAAGCAGCAGTGATATGGCAGCTCCCAGTCCGGGCAACATGACTGGTTCAAAGAGTTTGAAAACAATATCACCATAGGCAGCATGTAGCAGGGCATCCAAGCACCTCAGCACGGACAATTTCAGCTCCTCTGATGTGTCGGCAGGTTTCCCAGGATCGGTTGGAGAGCAGAGACACAGGCAGAGCTCTGAAAAGAGGCTGTGGAGGGTCTCCCAGCTCTGGACACAAGTGTTCTCCAAGATATGGAGCATGGCTTCAGCCACAACCTGCACCAGTTTGTCCTTCTTCGGTCCGGGTACTTTGAGTACAAAGCGAAGAGGGAAGAGGACATACTCTTGGAGTTGCTGCAATGTGGCATCGTCGATGTCTTTTAACTGACCACTCACTGCCTCCACATTGGCCACAGAGGGCTCCCGGGTCAGCAGGACACAGGCCGGGCGCAGGTAGGCAAACGCAATCTTTGGATCACTGATCTGAGCCATGGTTGGAGGCATCAGGGCAGAGGACACTTCTGTGAGGGAGCAAGGACAAAGAAATCAATCAAAGCCCAAATCAAAGTCAATTAAAAAGCTCATCAGTGTAAGCAGAAATTCGAGTTTCCCAGGAGGTAAAACACTTTTAGGGATTCAATCTGTAACAATCAGCTGCCATGAAGCCTTGTACAAGTTAATAATGTCCATACTTTGCACACACCATTAGCAAGACTAAGACTAGCACAACTAAAACTGTACTGCACAAGGAGGTCCGGGTAAATAGAGGCCAAAGAAAGAGGTGAGAAAATAAAGCAATTTCCTCTAAATACTGCTATTATTAAATACTGCCTTAAGAGTGACCAAGGAGATGGATGGAGCACAAAACAAATGGTCATTGCCAACATATTTTACTACTGCCTGATCTCTGCACTGATTAAAATGTGTTGTACCAACCTGTATCAAGTTAGCTCTTTGCAATGCAGCTTTGAAGCCTCGTATAATAATTGTAAAGCACAATAACAGTTCAGTGACAGTCTGTAGAGTAGCAGTACAACACGTACACTGCACCACTAGCGTGAACAAACAGGGACCTACCTTCACATTCCTGCTACACTGCGATTATGTATTTATATATTAAATATTTCATAGCGATAGTTCAGAAACCACCCGATGATGAAGTTGATCAGGTTGATGAGCTAACGTCATGAGGCTGCGTCGCACATCGTTGACGTAATGCGCGAAAAGCGACACACTTCCTAATTTTGACGAGTTAGCTTCAAAATAAGAGCAATGAGTATTACAGTGAAGGAAAATAGGTCTGCATCAAACTTTATAAATCATTTTTTCACTAACAACATTTATTCTTATGTAATATTAGCTGTGTAATGACATCAGTAAGAGGCTAAAACCACTCGAACGCTTACCAGTCTGCAAATGTCTGTTTTATGTTGAAGGAGCTGACCATGAACAACAGAAGTCCACTCCGTAGGCGCTTCCGCTAGCTTGATGCTAACCGGTGTTTGTGCCTTTGCAGTTCCACCGCCTCTGTCTGTTGGATAAACTCATCTAAAACACACCGGCTGGATGTGACTGTCTGATCGGTGCAGTGGATGCCAGGCAGCCGGCCCCAATAAGAAGGTAACACCGGTGTTACCGCTTGTGAAAGTTAGCAGGAATCGGCTAATATGCAGCTAACACTAGCTCGAGTGTGGATCCTACCGATTCATATCGGCGTAAACTGATATCTATCTTATCGCGATACGGAAGCATGGGACACTCCTCTTTGACCTCCAGTCAGTTATCACATTTCAGCATTTCTGAAAGATTCAGTTTAAACGTCTGGCAACAATTGACTGACTCCTACTAAAGTATGACAGTACAAACACAATCCAGATGCTGCCATGAATCCCACTCTGCTGTTCCTCATTTGTTTCCTTTATGCCATTTAATAACAACACTGCTCCATCTCTCCCCTCAGATTTGATGCTGTGCCTCCCTGCCCTGCCTGGTGCCAAGTGTCGGTATGGATGAAGAAACCCTAGAGGCAGCCATTGCCAGCTATGGGGCCCAGCTGCAGCAGGTGGAGGCGGCCCTGTCTGCTGCCCTGGACCCCTCCCAGCAGTCAGACCTGCTCAAACTGAGAGAGGACCTGTGTCAGCTGATAGATCTCACCCAGGGCAGTCTGGTGTCTGTCAAAAAGAGTCACCTCCTGGCCACCCTCGAGGACAGCAATGGTCTGCAGGCCCACACCTCAGAGGCAGCACCAGCGGACACAAGCTGTGCCAACACCAATTTGGACTCTGAGTTTGCTTCTTTTTACTCCGAGCTGGGAGAATATTCAGGTGGTGACAGCAGCGAGAGAGACAAGGAGGGAGGTGGTGGGCTCGGATATGAGGAGGAGGAGGAGGAGGAGGAAGAGGATGAGGAAGAAAATGCACTCAGTGGTACCAGAGTCCGAGCACCTTACAGGACAGCATGGGGAACACTGGAGTATCACAATGCCATGGTGGTGGGGGCAGAACCGTCAGATGGAGAAGAGGCACAAGTTAGAGTGCTCTATGTCTACCCCACCCAGAAGTCTATGAAACCATGTCCCTTCTATCTAGAGGACAAATGTCGCTTCCAGGATAATTGCAGGTAAATGTCTTGTGCCTTGTTCACCTATCCACTGTGACCTCAGTTCTGTCCAACATTTTCCAACATATTTTCCTTTTCCTGAAGATTTTCTCACGGCGAGGTGGTGTACGTGTCGGAGCTTAGAGAGTTCTTGGAGTCTGACCTCAGTAACCTTGAAGAGGGTTCTTCCTGCTTGGTTCGACAAGAGGACGGCATCTGGTACCCAGCAAAAATCAAAGGTATTCTAGTGACATGGATGGTTTTTGATGAGGTATTCCACAGTGATTGCTGTGGCAGTAAAATCAACTTTTTTATATAAAAAAATGAATAGACACTGAAAATCAACAAGCCATCACAAGTTAGCTGATTACAGGTGCATGGTGCAGACAACTGCTTCCTGGTTCTCTATTTTGCTGACTCAAATTATTTTTCTCTGTGTAGAAATAGACAACGGTTTCTACACTGTGAAGTTTGACTCGCTGCTGCTGAAAGACGCTGTGGTCGAGGCTGACGCTGTCATCCCGCCTTTGAGAAAAGACGACCCACTCTCTTCTGATTCTGAACTAGAAGACACTGGAGATGATTTGGGTTATGCAAAAGGTGTGTTTGAATGTGTGGTGCCCATTATAAAGTTTGAATATGTGTTTTTCCTTAAATTAACTGTGTCTTCTATTTTCTCTTCTCATGCAACAGTGATGGAGTCAGGAGTGGAATCTGTTACGATAAATACGGCTGAGTTTGGTGGCTGGGAGGCACACACCAAAGGAATTGGATCCAAGCTTATGCTGAAAATGGGCTATGAATATGGGAAAGGTAAATGCTAGTGTTCAACATTAACTACTGTATGTGATGAAGTCACAATGTCTTAAGTCTTTCTGTCGACAAGCAAGCAAACATAGAACCAACGAACGAACACACACACACAGGGGTGAAAAATAACCTCATGGTGGAGGTTACAGTGCTCAGTTTGTTTCAAGTTCAATTAGGCATGAGTTCCTCTCCCTCATTTTGTCTCTTTTGTCTTCTCAGGCCTGGGAAAGATGCAGGAGGGTCGAGTGGAGCCAGTCATGGCTATGATCCTACCCAAAGGTACCACCCTGGACCACTGTGCTGCTCTCACCCAGAAACACACCCAGAGCAAGGCTGCAAAAGACGGGGCGCCGACAGGCCAGCCCAAGAAACGCAGGAAGCCCCGTGCGGCCAGAGGAGGGCGCCACAACGTCTTTGACTTTCTCAACAACAAACTCGGCAGCCAGAGCGCCAATCGTGCTGAGGGGGGCGCTGCTGCTCCTCCAGTAGCGACTGGGGTGGAGGCGTACAGGGGAGGGGAGAGCACCAAGAGGGTTCTGAATGTGAAGCTGTTCCAGGCTGCACAGAGGGTGTCCCAGACCGAGATGGAGATCCAGAAACTGACCGAGTCCCTGAGCAGGCAAACAGGCTGGTTAGTACCAAGTTGCATTTGTTGAATCTTTTTTAATATGTCTAATGTGACCTCTGTGAAGGTTGGGGACTGACCCTAAATTAATTTAGATGTTATTAATGATTAGTTAATTGCACAGGAACCTCCTCATCTCTCCACAGATGTTCAGCAGATGTTAACTCCTCCATGGAGAATGCAGGCATCAGACACCTTAACAGACTATATGCTCACATTATACAGTACATCAGGGCACTAGTTGCTGTGTTAGTCTTGTCAATTAAAGTGGCAAACTGTATTTGACTTCACCCATAGTCAGGACTGTGGTTAGTGTGTTAAACTGCAAACGAGGTGTGCAGAGTCGCAGTTAAAAACCTGTTTTTTTCATGGCCAACTTTCTCTGGAAAATGCAGCTAAAAGCAGCTTTGCATCTCTCTCTCTGCTGTCTTATTTATTTGTTGTGTGCATGTGTGTTTGTAAAGGGGCTCATCCAGAGTGAAGCAGCTGGAGGAAAAGCTGTCAGCGGCTCGCAGGCTGCTGGCCCAGCAGAAAGCCCAGGAGCTGTCCATCCAGAGAGAGCACAAGAAGGCTGACACGCACAAGACGATGACAAAGTTTTAAGCTCAAAGACTCGGAGGACAAAGGGAAGCACTGCTTGCCTGAAATCGAAATGTAGTTCATCGTTTCTATTATCGGGTTTTTCGCTGCACTGTATTTTAAGGCATTTTTTTAGCATGTTTTTTTTCTTACCACATCATGGATTTGAGCTGGCAGTGGAGCCCACTCTGTGCAGACTGCATCATTGTGCTAAGGATCAATTCTGTTTCTCATTTATTTTTCAAGGACTTGGCAGTTTTTCTGTTCTGTCTAATTTGTACGGTTCACTATATTATTGAAAACTGCTTTTTATTTGTGATGAACATTTTGCCTCAGTGTTTATTCAGCACTAAAAAACATTTGTGCTTGGAACAGCCACTGTGCATGTTGCTATCATTTCAACTATATACAGCTTTTTACCTTTATACGACTACATGGTGAACGGTTTCTGCAGCACAGGATCTACCGTGTGTTCTTTGTTACACATTACTGGGAGAGATTTCAATCATTCTGGCCAGAGGCTGCTCTGATGTCCAGCGCAGCATACCTCGACTTGGATGTCTGCTGGTTTTAAAATTACAACCTCAGGAGTTGGAAGACCTTTAGAGAGTTTTGAAGTGAAGCCCCTCCATTCCCCCGCACCTGTTACCAGCTCATAGACAGCATCTTTGAAGCTACAGCCATAACCTCTCTATTAAATAATGAAAAGACGCTTCTCATAGATCGGGCACACATTGTCCGTGGGCGGGTCGGAAACAGACTGCGTCTTACCTCTCTGCCTTGAGACACAAGAAAAGGTTGAAGTCGTGACTTTGGGTAGCTGCAGATGAGGTTTTCTTCCTCTTCATACCCTCTTTTGTCCATTTGTAGGAGTCTGATGGTATAACAGCTAAATTACATTTTTCAACATTTTTAACTTTCCAAAAGAAACAAGCCAGCAAAAAAAATGTATAAGCATAAACCTCAAGAAACAAACTTGTTACCATCAGCATGTCACAATGATTGTGCCCCTGAGGGGAAGAGGGTAGTAAATGCCTCACCTTAGAGCAATATGTGCAGCAGGGACACACATCCATGGAGTCTGAGGATGGACTGGTAGACCAGACGACAGCTGCACACGCAGGACTCCAAAACCCTCCACCTTGTTCCCTGAGGAAAACCCTGCTTGAGCTTCCATCTGTTTGAGTGGCAGCACTTTTAGATTCCTTCTGACTGGGGCGATCGCAGTAAATTTGCTGATCATTGGGAGAAAAAAAAAAATGGAGAAATGCAGTATGTGTGTTGACTTAATGGGATCCTTTGGGACGCTCTGGTTCGTACCTTTCCACAATTTTAACCCTCGGGTGTCTGGAGATAAGGCTTAGCAGATCTCTGCCGATGTGTGCGTGCTCCCACAGACGTCTGTCACATGTATTCAAACTGGCATTATGGAATTTTTGCTGCTAACTGGCACCTCATCAGAACCTGGATGATGTGATTAAGGTGGCGTGATAGGAGAATTGATTTGAAGGCCACACTGACTCGCCTCGCTTAGAAATTCATACCGCTGAACGAGGATCAGCCAGGCTTCACGGGCTGACCTCTAGATGTGTCGGGTAGGGTAACATTTCTGCAATATGTAACTGTTGGGGGAATTGTACTACGGGTCATTTATCATGTTATATAAAGGTGCCATCAGAGAGTTAACTCCATCTATACATGTTTCTATGTTTGCTGCTCTGCTGCAAACAAGCATGGAGCAGTTTTAACAGAGCGGACCTGAGTGTAGAATCAGTGAATTGCTTTCTCAGTTTTCTTGTAGCTGAGCACGACTGTAAGAGCAGCCATTGAATTGGTTAGAATTTATCTTAAAGGGAAAGAGGAACCATCTGGGCAACACTATCTGAGGACAATGACTATTCTAATATTGGAGACATGACTTTCAGGCTATTTTATATCTAAAATAAGTCATTTTACACTTATAGTTAAAGGTGGTTTATTAACACATCAGTTTGCAAGTCATCTTATGACTGGAGATTCGTAATCAGAGCAGGATGTTCTGTGCAGACTTGGCCTCTTAAAAATGTTGGCCTGATACACAGGTTTACAAACTGCACGTTGGAAGTGACTTTGCAAATATCTCTCCGGTGTGCCTTTCAGTTTTGTATCTGTGAATTAGCAGGATGTGTGTGTGTGGGTGAGCATGGGACTGCAGTGATAAAGCAATCTGAAGAGTGGAGGGTTTAACACCTAGTGTGAAAACTGGGAACGTGCTTGGGTGCGTGCTTATTTTTTGTTTCATTTAGGACCTTTTCCAGTGTAAAAGTTGACCTTGTTGGGACCAGTACATATCATAGGACCAAAGCCTGGCCCTGATGATTCAAGACATGCTTTTTGAAGTCCTGGTTAATAACATGGACCTGATGAATATTATGATCAGGACAAGGTTAGAGTCAGAAATTAATTGGTCGTGATTTAGGTTTGAGACAATGTTTGCTCTGTCCTCAAAGAAAGTCAGTCCATACGAGACACAGGTCACTGCAGGACTGATGTTCCGCAGATGTGCAGATGGGCAGAGCAGTCGGCTGAGGAAAGACTAAGGACATGGACAGTTTGGGGAGGTCAGTTATGGAGACATGAGCCAACGGCCACTGAGGTTAGGAGGTTGTAGATGATGACAAATAGCTGGATTTGGCCAGAGTTATTAAATTAAAATACTTCTCCCTGTCTGCATTATTTTAAGCCCTGGAGATTGTATCTGCAGAGACCACTTAATTGAAGTTAGCAATGAAGGTCATTTTTTTAATCAAGGAAAATATATTAACATGACATTTACAATGGTTGTAATGAATAGCTTTGTGTACTCGCATGGCAATTTCCATTGTATTATTGAGGTAGCCAATAGACAGAACCTTTATGGAGTGCTTTAATCGAGTCATTTGTCATTGAGCAAGAATATGATACTGTAATTATATGCACAAGGAATTTATGCTAAAAAAAGTCATATCTTATAATGGAACCATCCTCATTTCATTTCAGTTTACCATACACTACAGTAGTCAGTGACCAGAGAAATCCAAAAGGATAAATGGAAATTAATATCCATTTATATAAATCTGTGCTTACAAAAAGCTCACCTGGGCTTGTCTTGTGTGTGCGTGTGTGTGAGAGAGAGAGACATTAGAAAAGCCAGCATCCTAATATGTATTTCAGACCATCCTCCAGCCATTTTCCCTGCAGATTACAACCTCAAATCAATGAATAAATACATAGCACTGCAGGTATTTCACCTTGTTTGGAGTGCTGTGTTTCCATAATATGCTAAATTGCCATTTTCTCTTGTCTATGATTTTACATAATGATCAATGGTGGGTATTCTGCTGAGCCAGTAGAAATACAATAGCCAGGTGGCAGAGGTGAAAATTCAGGTCATCACTTTGGGGCGTTCAGGTGTAACATTTCGTGCTTTTAAACCTAATCACTTGCGAGCGTTTACTGAGTTGGAAAAGCACAATGCAGATATATGGAGGAAGAGGGTGATGATTTGCTCAGGAACCGTAATTTAATATGTTCTGCTGTAGGTGGATACAAATAAAATATTCAGAGAGGCTACACAGATGACTTGGTGTTAGTTTAGATGTGCAGGCGCAGCAAAGCAGTCGCTCTGTATCATTAAGGTTGGTAGAGCAATACTTTTTTTTTTTTTACATATTATGTTTAGATGAATGATTTTAGATTAAGAAAAAGATGGACAATATTTCTTTTTATTCCTCATTGTCTTCTGGACAAATTAGTGGATTAGTGGACTTGTAACATGAAAGACTATAAACATCAGACAAGTTTATATGTCTTCATTGCACTTATACGTATAAATGTTTTATACACACATTTAAAACAACCAGAACAGTGGCAAAGAGTTTTTCAATGCGGAAAAAAATGCTTTCATGACAGGAAATATGACAATAAACACATCCTGAATGGTATAAAAGAACTGCAACAAAGTTTAAATACGTCTTTAAAAATAAAAAATATCAAAATGTAGAACATTACAATTTAATAATTTATTTAGATACAAGACAATTAAGGATATATATCTGTATTCTGTAAAATGTAAGGAATTTTAAATTTGGCTTAAAATTAAATTTCAAATTCTAAAAAAATATTACTCAAAATAAAAATATATTTTGTCATGAACAGCACAATCAGCTGCTCTCTGGGTTGCAAAGCATTTTAAAATACATTAAAAACCAGTAATTATTTTTTTTATTTCAGTTCAAACTAATGAGTAGAACCCTTCCGGCAATAAGGCAGCATAATGCTCTGAGCTAAATGCTAACGTAACATGCGAAAGTATAACAAAGCAATCATGCTGATGTTTAGCGGGTATGTTTGTATGTTTTTTTGTTTTTGTTTTTTTTTTACTAAACAAGTAAAGCTGAGGCTCATGGCAAAATCATAGTTTTGCTTTGTCATTAAGCATTGGACAAACTAAAGCTTTGATGATGCAAAGTGAAACACAAATGTCAAGTGAAGCACACATTGTTACTGTAAAGGAAAATTAAGGCATTAAAAATATCATTACTACCTGGGTTCTCTGTTATTTTGGAGGCACCAGCATATCCAGCTGCAAGTACGCACATGTACGAATCCTGAAAAAAATACAGTCACTTGTATTTAACCATGCACAAAATGTGATGTGATATGTCAGGGGACTGGTGACCTGTTAATAACAAAGGTCAGGGAATAACTCATAGCGTCAAGGCTCATTATCTGGGTGAATTTCTGTAAATAAAAAAGTATGCCAATCCACCTGGTGTCCTCACATACACCCCACAGACAGCAGCTCATATTACACTGTCTCCTTTAAAGTTGTTACAATCGATCTGTCTTGCAGTAACATTAACCTTTGCTTAATGGTTTTAACATTTTTATACAGAATGAATGGTTTAATCGTTGCTGAGTTGAAATTACATGAATAATTTAGCCATTGGCTGGTGTTGAGAAGATCCTATTAAGTAGAGCTCCAAAAGCCAGGTCAGCATCAAAGTTGCCAGAATGGGATTTTTTTAAAGAATATGTTAGAGGAATTCAATTATAAACGTCCCCAAAAAAATCATCCCCGCTTCAAAATATCAGGTCCACAACATATTCTCAGCATCACTGGTGACTGGTGTCTTATATTAATGATAATGTGAATTAAGATGAGGGCATTACTCTGTTTCTCTGTCATGACGTCATTATCATCTTTCTCCTCTTCCACACGGTCAGTCATATGTTTATTAAATATATATATAATCATTAAAATATCCTGCGCTAATTGTTTATAAGGTTAATTATGAACTTTAACTTCAATGACTAAAAATGTATCATTTAAAATTCAAAAACATGCTTGAAATGCAATCCTCCCACTCCCATTCTATTCATTCATCAAGCAACACAAAGATACCAAGGTTGAGAGAGAAAGAGAGCTGTGCAGGACCAGAGAAAATGACAGTAAATCCCTCCCTGGTAACATCAAATAGCAGTGGTGGTAACAAAGAGACAGGCTGAAAGAATACTGAATAAAAACGTTCATTCCACTTCTCTGATTAGAAAAAGTACGAAGCTGTATGTGTCCTTGCCTTAGCAGTGAAAACCTGTTGCACCTGAACACACACAACCTGTTTTTCAGTGTTTTTTTCCTTTCTGGCATAGACTTCTGACAAATCAGATTGCACAGAGTTACAGTTTTATAAATATTTGGTGCAGCATTGTCAAACTGAGATCAAACCCAAACGTTCTTTCTTTTAATGGACAGCTTGAGCAGCCCTGCTTGAAAATGGATCAGTGCAGAGAGATATTTTTCTCTGTTGCCCTTTTGCCCTCATAAAGAATTTATACCACCCACTGGAATCAACCACAGATATTTCTTCTCCATTCTTCTCACCTTTTGATAACCTGGGGCAAGAGCAAGGACTGTGACTCGTAGTTCCCTTCGAAAAACATGAAAATAAAACAACAAACTCTTTTTTTTTTTTAAAACATAATATAATCTTGTCCTTCTGTCAGTGTTATTAGCTTTTTCCTTGATGGAGAGTTTCTAGATCATTCCAGCCAGCCAAGGAGGAAGAAAGAGTCCCACAGATCCCAGTATACACACCAGTACAAACATCCAGAGGAATATCCTGTCGATGACCATGGCCACATACTTCCAGTCCTCCTTCACCTGGCGGACAGAAACAGAGACACAATAGTAAGAGACATTTTGAATTTCACACCACACAACCTTTCTGCTGACCACCTGTCATTTTTTACCCATGATTGATTTCTCTCGAATGGCTGATTTTTTTCATCATGAGGCAGCTATCAGCTAAATGTCAGTCAATCCTTGCTCGTCTCTCTTATGAAAAACTCAAGGTCAAATTACTGAGGTCACATTGTTTCAGAGACAGGCTTTTATTGGCTCCAGATAGGTTGTGCATTGTATTCACTGACAATGACTGATGTCAGTGAATACAATAACGTCCACCTCAGGTTTGAGAATAATTTTACATTTTGAATCCTCCCATTCTACACAGACAATTTTGTTTTTATTTTTTTATAATATCAGCTACTTACTCTGATTTTTTTAAATTAATTTAATGACCTAAAACAGTGCTCCCACATTATTCATAATATGTTATTATTTCCAAACTTTGTATTTTATTACTACTGTGATCAATTTCAATTCAATATTATTTGTATCACTTGGGGCACAGAGAAAAATGGCAAACAAAACAAAACGTTTGTACATTTAAAGTAAGAATAATTGTGTTCCCATGCTTCATTGTATTTGGAAAGAAAAAAGGGCCCCTAATCTACCCTTAGGTTATCATTTTTTAAATAGCAATT
The DNA here is from genome assembly GCA_016785235.1 of Pseudorhombus dupliciocellatus. NCBI lineage: Eukaryota > Metazoa > Chordata > Actinopteri > Pleuronectiformes > Paralichthyidae > Pseudorhombus > Pseudorhombus dupliciocellatus. The sequence goes on from JAFBJW010000077.1 coordinate 3,022,005, forward strand.
CTAATTGCATTTCAACAAGCAATAATAATTCTGTCAACTCACTGAAAAGTCTGCATCCTCAGCCCTGAGATGATCCGCGATGTACTGAACTCCCTCTATGGCGCGCTGCATCGCTGGGGAAATGGTTGGAACCACGGGGTCCTGTTGGGTGCTTGCATCCTTGGTGAACTCTGCTTTGAGAGTTTGCGACCTGTGGTGATCTGTTGGGGCCCGCCCTGTGAACCTGATGACCCCTGACCCTTCATCGTGCAGACAGCCGTACTGGAAGCTGCGGGAGCGACAGTGATGCCCAGCCCGCTGGGAAAGCTCCGTCTGATGGTTACACATTTCCTCTACGCTGACGGAGCGGCCGTTTGGAGCCAGTGTGTTCAGCTCTCCCCTGGATAGGCTGTGAAGTGGGCCTAGCGGTAAAGATGGCGGCAAGGACAACTGTGAAGACGACAAGCCTGTGGAGTTGTGTCCACGTAGGAGTTGTTTGTCTGAGAGAACTGAATATTGGCTGGATGTGGACCGGCAATAAATGTTGCCCTTCAGTGGGTGATCCTCCTTGTTGTGGGCCTCAGGAGGAGAAGATGGGGGAGACGGTGAGCACACAAGGATGCTTGGACTTTCAGATGGACTCTTTGGCAGCGTGTTCTCCATCTGTCCCATTTGTCTCAGTCCTGTCTCTAACCCGGACCAAAAGGCCAGTGAGTTTCCCGTTGCAGATATCGTTGTTGGGCGGTGCATCATCTCGATGAGCTTCTTGCAGTTCTGCTTCGCTGTGCCTGGTGGACGCTTCATGAAGAGGACGCGAGGTACAAAGTCCAAGAACACTCTCCGCACCCAGTGAGGCATGCCATGCGTTTGTGGCGAGCGATGATGAACATTTAACACAAAGACGGTAATTACTATGGAGAGCGTGACAAAGACCATGGTAAACAGCAAGTATTCACCAATCAGAGGAATCACCAGTGATGTAGAAGGTATAATCTCAGTGATCAGCAGAAGGAACACCGTGAGAGACAGTAACACCGAGATACACAAAGTAATCTTCTCTCCACATTGTGACGGCAAATAAAACACCAGCACAGTCAGACAGGAGATGAGCAGACAGGGGATGATGAGGTTTATGGTGTAGAACAGCGGAAGCCTCCGGATGATGAAATAGTAAGTGATGTCTGCATAGATCTCTGTGCAGCACTCGTACTTTTTGGTATTGTACTTGCCCACCGCATTAATGATGACCCACTCGCCACTCTCCCAGTAGTCCATCTGGTCCACGTCACTATCCATGTTGATCAGATCGATCTTGGCGCGGTCGTAGGTCCACGAGCCAAACTTCATCTTGCAGCTTTGCTGGTCGAAGGGGAAGAAAGTAACGTCTATGCTGCATGAGGACTTGTAAATGGCTGGCGGCATCCACTTTATCTGACCATCATAGAATAGGTGTGCCTTCGTCAGATGGGTCACTGCGAAGTCGCCGTCCGCACTGCAGGTGAAGAAAAGCACAGAACAAATGTACAACAACAAGGCATTTAATTCATCATTTTCAACAAACACAAGTGACCATAAACATGCTGTTATTTCGTTCTTCTATATACTATAGAATATATTATATAGAATATACAATATAACTACATAGAAAAAATGAAAATCAGTATCAAAGAGATGATTTGGGACAAAGATATATTGATGTATTAATGTACTGTACATGCCTGCAGCTCAAGTAATTAAAAGAAACATTCGTTGTGATTGCATATGATGAGGAAACTGCTGTAAATATCTGAAATACCACACACTGTAAAGACAGAATGCTGCAACAGTTCTAATTTAGTAATGTGAAAAAAACAAACCTGTTGTTTTGGTGCTACAGGAGAAATACTGGAGCTAATCACTGTCATCGGAAACTGTCAGAAGTGAGTGACGGCTGCCTCTTTCTCTCCCTTCCCTCTCATTGTGATTTCAACCCATTGCTCTCTACAGCTTGTCATCTAACACTCTGATCTACTCTGCTGGGCTTTACTTCATCAAGATAACAGCTAACGATCAGCCAGTGCTGGGTCGACAGTTCATTCTGTTCTGCCCTTATCTGTTGTGGTTAACATCTACCTGCCTGGAACAGTCCTGTGGTTTCCCGTCTAATCACTAAATGTAGGCTGGTGTTTTGACCTGGTGAAGACCACAGACAGGAGACACACACACCACCTGTAAATTGCCTTTTGGTCTTATACAGTATACGCTTACCAAAGTTGCCCCTTATAGACTTGTATGGCTTGTGAGGATCACACCATTAGTCCTATGTGGAGAACATTGAAATGTCTATCCATCTATTACCCATAGCTATACCCCTTAGCGTCAGTTTCATGAGGTGATCTGTAGCCATAGCTGACACAGGATGTCAGCAAGAAGCCCCAGAACCTGGAAAACCTCTAGAAACAGACCCTGGCTCACACTGCTTTGCTCACACTGTGAACTGTGCTGCCCTGGAGGGAATATGCTTAATGGTAATACAGATAAGATTAGTTAACTACACATCAAACTGAGAGTTGTATTGAGCCATTTCTGATTACCTGTTTCTGTTACAGTTTTTCATATGAATTCATTTCCTTTCCTTAGAGCGAATTAAACACAGATGAACCCGAGGCGCTCCCACTGCACGCACCTGAGGCTCCTTTTGAAACACACCCAGTTACATCTCATCTTCTAATTACCTGCCTAATGTATCACTTTGTACCATCCCAAGTTTTGTTTGTCACCAGATCCATTAAGACTGACCTCATTCACATCTATTCCAGCTAAATTACTTTATGACACTGGCACAGCACAGGAAGTCTGGCACAGAATCCCCAGGTTTCCCCTCCAGTCATGCCATCTGTTGGAATCAACTCATCAGAGTGGGAGGATTAGTTGTTCTGTGTAAGTGTTCTTGCCTTGAAAGGGACTACATTTAAGCTCCCAGCAACCACTCTGCACGCCTGTGAAATGGAAACAAGCCATACAAGCTACTGATGCCCGGCCTCACTTGTTGTAGAGGACAATGTCTGGCCTCCAGATGATCTCTGAGGGAATACGGATGGAGGTGACATTCTCATATTCCTCCGGGTTCCAGCGCAGCTTGTAATCGTTCCATTCCTGTGGGAGAGCATTGATCATGTTTACACGCAGCTTCGTATTGGGCTGCTGTATCTCTAGCATGCACTGAGTCTCTCATAAGTACATACTTGCTTGACCCAGACATTTGTTGTCATCATCTGGTTCTTCTCGTCCTTATTCATGTAAGCAGGAGAGAAAATCACTGTGACATTTATCTTCCCGGCTGCACTTCATAATTTCTCATTTTCTCATGGGTTATTCTTTTATTGCTGCCACCTGGACTAATGAATCAGTTATAAAACAAATCAGCAAGGATCAGTTGTATAACTACACCAGGACAGAAATATAACACAGTGCACACACAAAAAAAATCTTGCTTTGCCAGCAAGTCATTATCTCCAGGTCTTCCATATTCAACCTTCAACATCTAACACAGCAGCCAGCGAAAACTCTCAACTTCACCCAGAGCCGCCTTCACTATGAGGCATCTGAAACAAGCACAGTTATCTAATTGTTGGTCAAAAAACTTGGAGAATCCTCCCGGCAGTATCGCCAGCTGCACACATTCACTCTTAGAGCCGCACCGGGAATTTTGGGAAATGAACATATTTTTCAAACTAGGGACAGGGATAACTAAGGATACAGTTGTAATTAAGTTGCATTGTGCTGAGTCTAGGTTGTTTTATCAGGCGGCTTTGTCAATTATAGGCAGTTGACAACTGAATTTAATTTGGGAAAATAATTCAGACTCAGACTTCATTTCCGCAGATGATTGATGTGTCTATCTAAATGTATCTGTTGCCTGGTACAGCTCTGAGCTGGTGGCTATTACAATAATATTAATTTTGTTGCATACAGCAGAAACGTTTCAGTAAAAAAAATACATATAAAGTACTAACCTAACACTGGCAGTGAGCCTTCAGTCTGTTGACATGTCTATGTGCACAGAGAAACTACAGCAGTAATGATCATTTTGATAATTATACGAATTTTATTTTGCAATATCGGACTGAGACAAACACTCAGCCTTCGATCTCCGTTATGGCATCAACATTCAAAGAATCCTTTCTATTTGGCCAGATGGTGAAAAAAGGGCACAAAGACTGATGTTTGTTTTGCTGCTGCAACGTTTTCTATCAAGCTGAATGAGAAAGCTTTTAGAATCTATACCTGGTAGAATGAACAAACCTCTGCACCTTAGACTGTTTATATAAAGCTCTGCAGACAATGTCCAGCACACAAACAATAACTGTGTGAGGAGGACTCAGTAATGACAAGGAATAACTCTGCAGGAGAGAGCAGCCCATTTCAAAAGGTCTGACCCCTGACAAGCGGCATCGCTTTTTGTTTTGCCTTCAGCCATTCACACTTGACATTACTGACCTATACTGATTAATACACATTGTGTTGAATCTATTAATATATCTACGACATTGGACAGTAGCATCATTAGTAAACCATGTAAGAAGATATGGGGTGTTTCTGAAGTTGGTGTAACTCAACCAGTTTCTGAAGGTTTACTCACCACATCAATAAGCTGGGCAATGGAAAGGCCAAAGTGGACCATCACTGTGTCTGAACTGTTCTCCACAGGCCTGGACAGCTTATTGTAACGCAAGAACAGATCCTGGAGCAGCCTCTCTTCAGCGTGGGCGCGAGGTCCAACTTGGAAACAAACTGAGAAAGAAATAAGAAATTGGGAAAGCTTAGACACAGCCTCGTTTTTATTTTGTAGTTTAAAACAGGACATATTGATTTTGTTTAAAGATACACATGTATTGCATCACTCTCTCTTTCAAACTCATACGTGTTAAATGCTCTTGTCAACTCAGAGCCTGTCTGTCCCCTGTGTAACTACATATAAAAATAGAAAACATGATTTCAAATGCATAGAATTAGTGATGAATATGTTTGCCTCCGTCCTACAATACACTCATCTGGATTTAGCTGATATGGCCATGCCACCGTTAGATAGAGTGCAATCCAAAAGAAGGGTGACCTCTATTATACAGGTGGCGTGCAGTTACATGAGACCATATCTGAGAGATGAGACTCACAGGGAGGGGTGGTGGAGGAAAAAAGAGGACGGATGGATCTGAATCCTAGGACATCCACTGTGTCTCGGAACAGACGTGCTGATGGAGCGATCCGCCCAGACGTCGCATGCCCCCCCCCCACCCTCTACCCCTCTCTACTGCCACACTGATGGCTCACACAAACATTTTTAGAATCAGCTCACATAGCACAGAGGATGACCAAACAAGGTCTGGGGATAATTAAGGAGACGAGAACCATCCCAAGGCCTTTTACAGGACAATGTCCTTTGTATTTCAGTTCTTTTTTTTCCCACATTTGAAATGTCATTTCTCTTTTTTGGCCACTGTGGATGTGTGCAGGTGACTTTGATTGATTGAACCAGCCAAACTGGTGTTCTGATATGCCTCTCTATGGTGTACTCTAAACTGGTCATTGCTTACTGTGCAAAATAGGAATTATACAGAAGCAGTGGGCCATTTTCATTACTTCATTATAATTCGAGCCATGTGACTGTTGTTCCAACAGGAAGGAAAAGATCTCTGATATCTGAGACATGCTCGGCTTAAAATAGGGACTCAGGTGTTGTCATGACGCTGGCCCTTTTCTCAGGTCCTCTCTCTCGCACTCAATCAAAGCTGATGGGCTCCTCTTCAGTTGCCTGAGAACTGGCATCCTCAGTTTTTAAAGGATCAGGATCAATATCGTATTAAATGGATATAGTTTCTCCCCCCCGACCTCTCTTCCTGAATCCGTTTGACATGTGTACAGACACAGGACAACCTTGAGATGTCTCTGTGTTTTCAGATGAGAGGAACTTACATAGGTACCTTTGTTTCATCACATCAGCTCAGAGGAATGTCTTCTGTTGAACACAGGTGATATTGAATAAAGAGAGATGCTCCAGTGGATACTTAAGCAGCCTCGCATCTAATGGGTTTAGATGGAGAGCTGGCAGGGTGTCCTGACATTGAGGCTGTATCGGTCAGAGCTGTAATGTGTACAGAAAGTAGCTGTCGGAGGGATTTACTTCTGTGCGGGACACTGTTGTGAATACTAGTGGTGCAGGCTTTGGCGTCAACACTTAGAATTGAGACAACTCACTCTTTATGGAGAAACTTTCCATCCGACAAGGCGAGTACTTTATTTGTCTTTTTCTTGTTCAGAATCTATTCAGTTTATCCAAGACAGTGTCTGTTAAACCTGCCTCTCAGAATAAGCTGTCCTCTCTTCCTGTTCATAATTATTTGTCCTTATTGTGTCCTCCTCGAGCAGTTCTACAATAAACTGTCTCTATTTACTGTTTGTGTGCTGGATGTTGTATGCAGAGCTTTTTATAAACAGTCTGTTGTGCAGAGGGAAACTGTGTGTTCATCCTACCTGGTTTATCTGCTGTGAGGATTTGATAGTAAATGTTTTCCTAAGTTGAAACTGAATGTAGTGTATAGTGTTTATGTGTATGGCTTGTATGCACATTTGATATTGATATTTTGAACTGCTGCTATTTTTAATATTCTGCATGTAGTTCTTTCAGAAGTCAATCTTCAGACCCAAGTTAATAAAGAAAGCTCTGTAAAACATTGCAGCAATAACACAGATCTGCTTATTTTTTGAAGAAAAATAATAAAGACGATTCTTTGAATTGAGATGTACAGTTCTCATTTTATCTATTTGAAAATACTTCCACTTCCAACCTGGTTGTTATGTGTCAGGGCTACCAGGCCTGGTTCAGTCGATGCATCGTCAAAGGGCAAAAATTCACATGCAGCAAATATAAAAAGAATGTATTGAGATGAAAGGTCCTCCTGTATAGGACCAACGAAGCTTGTTACCAGATCACTAAGCAGCCAAGGCTATCTATTAAAAATAAATAAAACAATGTTATTCTTTGTGTCCAGAATGTTGGGTTTTTTTGTCAGAGATTCCATTATTCATCTTGTCAGATAAGCCTTCAGGAAAAAATATTTGCCCTTCGAGTGAATAATGGCAATGCAGCTTCATTATTGAGCTCGAAAAATGTTTTAGCGGTAAGGTGCAGGCCAGAATCACATTTATCTTTCAAGTAACATCCTCCAACTGCATTTTTAAAATATCTTCTCTGGATTCTTTGGGTCACTTTGGACAAAACCAAATGTGCAAAACAAGATATTTATGGTATAATAAAAAAGTGATAATACAGTACAATTTTTGAGTGAGGCTGCACTGGTTGACAAACAGTAAATATAAAATATTATATCAGATATTCTGTATATTTCAATAGAAAGCATAGTAAGAACTGATAATATTTGTTAAATTATTACTTATTATTAAATCCTTTGCACCGAAAAGAAAAAGACATTAAGGTGAATGACTTACCTTGTAGAGGAAGAGTGAAGAAAAGTAAGCTCAAACATTTGAACATATCCATAGCGCCTTCAGTAGTATCCAACTCTGTGAGTGATAGTGCCCAACTAGTGCTGGAACTCAGCGCTGGTGGCCAGTCATCCCCACGCCACCTGTGAATAATATCGAGTCACAGCAGGTTGACAGGAGGTGCAGTACAGTTTAAACAGCCAGATGGAGAGGTCATGTCAGTCTGTCAGCCCTGGGCCCGGTGTCCCCCCTGCTTCCATCCATCCATCTCTCTTCCCTCGCTCTATCCTGTCCAGGGGCAGTATGGAGGACCCGAGACCTGCCGTCCAGTTCTCCTGATCCTACACTTTAAAATCCCTCCTCGCTCCAGTGGAATCCTTCATCCGAGTGTGGCTTATCCCTGTCTTCTCCACCTACCCTGTCTGTAATATTCCCTCCCTCACCTCTCTTCTCTCCGCCTCCTCACCTCCTCTTTTCTCTCCCTCTCTCTCCCGCGCCCTCTCCCTCACACGCACCTCATTTCTGTCTTTGCATTTTCTCTCTCTCTCCAGCTGATTTTCTTTCCCGTGTGCGTGTGTGTGTGTGTGTGTGTGTGCACGTGAGTGAGAGAGTGAGTGAGGTGTGGAAGACAAGAACAAATGCATTGAGATTTTCTTTTTGGAATAATATATACTGGCTTTTCCTGTGTGTGTGTGTGTGTGTGTGTGTGTGCACGTGTGTAAGGGAGTAAGTGAGTGTGTGTGAGGTATGTAAGACAATGAAACAACGAATCTGTTGAGACTTTCTTTCTTAGAATAATACATACTCTATATACAGTGTGTGTGTGAGCGTGTGTGTGTGTGTGTGTGTGTGTGTGTGCAGTCATTTGGACGTGAGCTGTGTTACATACAGCAGCCTGTGTATCAAAGTCCAGTCTAGCAGTGAGTGCCTGTGAGTCATGGGACTTCTGGATTCTCCTCAGTCTCTTTTCTGCTCCTGTTTCACCGGAGCTTATCAACTCCTGTTCTGCTCATCCCTTTATCTCACCCCCTTGTTTCTCCTTTAAACACCTCTGACCCTCATCGGCTGTCAGGTCTTTCATTTCGTACATGCAGAGACGTCAGCTTCTCTGCAACGTCCCTGTGCGGCTCCGTCAGCAGAGCTCAGTGCCAAGGCTGGCCAGCTATTGAGACAGGTGCAGTTGCTTTAGGTGTTTACAGTTGTCACATGTCTTTTCCTCTGACTTTTACCCAGCAATGCCCATGTCGCACTTTGATGACTGAAAGGAAGAGATAGAATATCCAGAGACACTTAAAATGCCTTGACTTAAGAGCTGTGTTTTCTTTCGTTTGGCTGAGGCAGGAGCTGACTTTTTAACTTCCTGACAGCTCACAGTGTGATGTGATAAACTATAAAAAAACAAAACAAAGAGACATCCAGGCGGAGATATATTTTGCTGCTGTAGATTTCTTTGTCAGATATGATTCTTTTCAATACACCATGAGCCCACAGAGAAAAGCCTCCGCAGTGCACACATTGATTTTTGTCTAATCAAAGGCACGGCTCTCTTGATCCGCTGATGACTAACGCGGTCTTGACAGATGAACAGATTCCTCTCACCGGTGTGATGCCACCACTGCAGATGCAACCTCTTTACCATCAGAGGTTTTAATGGCTGATTGTTTTAGATTGGACGGCTGACTGGAGTCCAGCGGGGATGCATGTCTCAAAGCAGTGGGACAATGCAGCAGCTAGCAAGTGGCCAATTGAAGAGGAAATTTCACTTTGAGTATAAAGGGCAAGGAACCATAGTGTGTGGTGGGTGACATTAGTTTATCTCACACCCACATATAAGCCCATATAAGCTCCCTCTGTGGCCACATCAGACTGAGATGGAGCATCTGTGCCTGCTTGCCTTTTCCATTAGTGAGGGAATGAGAGCAGTTGTCACCTCTTGCAGGAGGCTCCTTAACAATTTAAGGGCTTTTTCCCCAGGCAGAGTCTTCGACCTCTGGCTCAGATGATAACAGCCCAAACACACTTGTCCCAGGTCCTGATGAACCTGCAATCGCTGCGGTTACAAAGTGTAACTGTAAAGCAATTACTCGGCTCAGAAACAATTAGTCTGTAGTGTTGCTGTGGAACTCTCTGCCTGAGGAACTTGTGTGTATCTCATAAATCACTCGTCAAAACCTGCTGCACAGCACAGTGGAAACATTTAGCAGTAATGATAAATACACATTTTCTTTTGTGTGGCTGTATCATAGCTGTATTCAGGTCAGCTCAATGATGACTGAACATTTGACTGACTATTAACAAACAAGCAAACAATCCTGGAACTGAAATGAGTTGATAACCGGCCAAAACTAAATTATAAATTGTAATAATATGCTGCTGCTGCTGCTGCTGCTGCTTGTCATTCTGTCCCTAGCTTGTTGTACTCATGGGGGAAATGAGTAAGAGAGAGGAGGGGAGTTGTGAGAGACGACAGAGGAAAAAACACAATGTGCCCACACAAGAAATATTATTCTTTGAACTGTAGTGGAGCCACCATGTGAGTCAGTACATGTTATTCTATATCTGACTGACTGCATTTACCATTGCATTATTCATCCCACAATGTATCCTATTCTTAATTTGTTTGTCCTTGTGCTTGAATTTCACCACGCAATTTGTGACATTGTTCAAAAACTTCAATAAACAAGGTTTTTTGAAATTATTATTATTAAATGTAGAAAGGAACTACTGAACCAGGGTGTTTGACTATTTATCCTTCTTCAACAGACTGTTGCTGGAAAGGCAGAGTGAGAAAAAATATTCAGCCAGGTTTATGGTTTTAAATAATTAATCAATATTATTATGAATGTCTTTATTGATTAAAATGTTAAGCAACATTCCACTCGGTGTAGAAACTGCATCACAATCACAGCTTCGGAAATTGGACAAGACCACCTAAACACTCCTGTATGTCTTGGTTAACTGTTGGGACCAAGATTCACTTCAGAACTTCTTCAATTGCATTGCAGGCTAATTCACTTCATATTTATTTATAGTATTAACACAACACTTCTTGTAGTCACCTCTTTAAATGAAAGTTTTTGTTTTATTAATGGAGTTTCTAATTGTTTATATTAGAACATAGCCCACAGAGCTTTGTTTCTCTTTTCACACCTGAATGTCCAGTACATGGTCTGAACCACAGATGTGTTTTGACACAGTTAGCTTTGGTTTAATCCAGGGAGCACATGACAAACATACATCCTGTTGTCATCCCCTACATCCCCTAGTCCAAATTAACCCACTAACTGAACCGTGTTTGATCCAGTTGGAGTGTTGCTGCATTGCAAAGAATCTTTCACGCTTGTTATTTTGGTTTGAAATTACCTCAAAAGGTCTTTGTGTAAATAACCCCCTAACGTGTCATAAACAGCACATGTATATGACAACGTGAGCAGTGGGAGTCCGTGCTGCAGATTTCATTTCAATCAGATAACTGTGGTGGTCATGACGGGGCTGAATCAAGCATGTGATTGATAGCATTTTTGATAGGCTCCCTAAAGCCTAGTGACGCATGTGTAGTATTGATCAGATCCCACGGCGTGTTCCCATTGAAGCCAGCCTCTCTGAAGAAAAGCTCCCTAGAAACAGCCCCAGGATCTGAGATCACCGGGTCTGCCTGCACTCCTCAGCGCACGGTTTGCCTCAGTGATTCACGCAGCGTTTTTGTTGTTGCACTAACATGCGTCCACCTTCCCTCACACTAACCCACACAGAAACAGAAATTCATCCCATGCATGGGTAAACACCTAGCTACTGGGGTTGCCAAGATCACCTGTCAATCAGAAGTACTGCTTCTTTAGAGAAGCACCTCTCAGTGAAAAGCTTGTTGCTGTATAAAGGATAGGGTAGATCCTTCAGGATTAAATAATAATAGTGTTGCTGCCTTTGCACATACATATCTTTTTTGTACAGTTTGCTTTGAGAGGCGAGTCAGAGATTGCACGGACGGAATTAGCACCCTGAAGCAGAGCATTAATGTTGAAGCTGCCTCTGTGCTGAAGCCACAGGCAAATAATGGAGACGACAACCGTAAACCCACCTGCAACAGCCAGAGGGCGACTGGTCAGGTACCAGCAAAGACTGGGCATCTGCAGCATTGTGGGGTGAACGCCATCTGTCAGACACACACACACACACACATACACACAACATTAACAAAACATCTCTGAATGTAGCCACTCTGTTGATTTCTTTGGAAAGAGAGACATTAATGTGACTGCTCTCTTTTCTCAACAAACAACAATGATTAAATTGAAGCTGTGACACACTGACGCCAGCTTCACACCCACTGATGCCAGATGATGGCATCAGTGCTGCTTGAGATCAATATCATTTTCATTACAGTGGGAATCAATCGGCATAAACACCATTAAAGCAAATGAACAACAGTGGTCATGCCTTCATGTGTCGTGTTCCATTTAACGCTAACAGATCAATCATGCACATCATATTACCAAGCTGCCAGAGTTACATTATTATGGTGTCCATTGATGTCACCAGTTAGTAAAAGTAATGAGAGCCACACTTACAGCAGAGTATTGCAGTGTCAATGTTGGAGCATACTTCATGTCAGAGAGAGAGTATTAGTTGGGGTAGAAGACATTTAGTTTATCGGACTGAATATTGATGTTTTCACTTGGAGAGGAAACGTCTGTATCCCATTAAAAACAGTATGTTCCCAGTTGCCAATTAGTGACAGAGGAATACAAAACAGCCAGAAGAGGAAGTACTTCTTTTGTGATTCTGGATTTACTATTTTCACCACACAAAAAAAACAGTTATATTCTAGCATGGGCTTAGCAGGGCTTGACCAAAGGATCCCATTTGTGTCCCTTTGTATTACATGAATTTAAATGACTAAGCCCTCACAACCATCACAGATTCTACTCGCATGTTTCATGTTTGTCAGAATAGAATCAAGAGATATCGAGAGTTGAAACTGCAAGTTAGTAGCTTCAGGTCTCTTAAAAACTCAAAAGGTTTTTAGTTCATTCAGACTGTAGTACTATTAAAAAAACATGTCTTCCCCTCGATGTAAATATAAAGTTCTTATATAGAGAGGGACCTTTCAAGGGGTAAAGAAAATAAAAATTCATAGTATTTAATTGAAACGAACTAGTCAAAACATGAGTATTATTCTACATTTAATTTCTGCCAGTAGTTCCCTTTCACTTGTACCTCACACACTGGACCTTTAATGCTGAATATATGAAATGGCCTTGCATGAACATTTAAAACATTTTTAACAAAGGCAGCCAACATTCCTTGTATTTAGAAAAAGTATAAGTGGTAGTACTTCAGCCTCCAACAGCCCTCCACCCAGCCTCTATCACTTCCTATTAAGGGTCTTTCATGAATTTGAGGAATTTGATGCTTCAAGCAGATGCGCTGGTTCCTTTCTCCAGTTGTTTTTCTCCTCCCTCTCTGTCACCGTGTTTAAAGTAGTGGTAATAAATTAAGTTTGACCCTAAAATAGTTGTGGCACTTAGTAAAATTGCCTTTAGGCCATATATAGGCTTCAGAAATTAAAAGTGATTTGACTTTTGGCCATGGCTGTATTACTGGATGGTTCTTTGGGGCACAGGTCCAGGACCCGAGTCCCCGTATACAGTGACATGGCTTATTAGAAAGGCAAACAGTTGCAATAAGACAAACTAGAGACGAATACCAACCACATATGAAGATCACTCATTACTTCTGGGCTTATTATATATAAAAACAGTTCATTAACATTGCTGTGTTAATAATGTGATAACATTTTCATGTTTTCAAAAAAGCTGCATCAACTGATTTTGAAACTGGTCTTGCCCTTGAAACCTGAATGACCACAGAGTCATCGTTGAGTACTGAGCCCTGTGGGAAGGTGCCACCCCCCCGAGCTTCTCTGTGGTGGTTCTTGGATTGCTGTATTTTTTCGCTGACCTCTGCATGAAGAACAGGCTGCAGCACATATGGCATCCACACATACAAATGATTAAATACCAATTAAAAACCTAAACACTGTAAAACAACGCCAATCAATAGAATATATCAACGATGGGGTGCTTCGCAAATCACTGGGAAAATGATCATATTAACTGCAGTTATTGACAAATGTGTGTTGCCTTGCTGTGCTGTAATTGCAACAAGGGCTTCAGTGATTTTTGGAGGTTCTGCAATATCAATACTGGACTTGATTATCTCAACCACAACCTTGGGGGTTGGGAGGTGTAAGCTAAAGCTGCAGTGAAGTTAGTTGGTGCACAGCATGTGCAGCAACATTCAATTTATTCAATTACTATACAGCCCTACAATTTGTGCTGCCACTGCTGATTGCAAGGGCAAGTACAACTTCTGTCTGTTGAACTGCACACAACATGTATAAAACACGTGTATAAAAGATAAAGTTTCTGAAGATACACTCAGTTCCATTGTTGGCTGTTAAATAAGTTTAATTAGAATCATTCCCATCTGTTGGTTTCCAGCTGCCTGTTTGAGGTTGCAGGCAACAGTACGGCTCTTGAGAGGGGAATAATCTGTCCCTCTTTATATGACACACGTTTGCATCATAGTGAGTACGTGAACACTTGGGGCTCTGGATAATTACAAATGGGAAATAAGAGGCAGCTGTAAGTGTGCTGCTATTGTTGTTATCCCAAAGGTGCGTGTTCATCCGCCTTAGTGGAGGACCACCCACTACAATTAGACTCTAACTCATCCTGCAGGCTCGCCGAGCAAGTGCACGTCCCTGTGTAACTGAGATCACACTGTCTTTATCTTTAATTCCCCCAGCTTCTACTCTCAGCTCCGTCTGTTTGCTTTGTACAGTCTAAGAAAAAAAATGAATATATGCAGCTGACTCAATTCCTCAGTCACTGCAGGAGATAATATCTGTGCTAACACCCATTACACTCATGGTCTTTACTAATGTCCTACTATCCTGTTGATTCAATCCATGTCATGTGAATAAAGGTCTTGTTCTTACTTGCTTAGGTTTGCATTATTACAACAGCAATAATGTGGCAAAACACATGTCCATGCTCATGCAAATATTTATATTTAGACAAGAAACAAGTCTTCCCTCTCATTTACTAGAGCAAGTCTCATTTGAAAAAATCATATGGGGTGGGGGAGTTGATATATAAATCTTCTTGTATATCTACTTTGATTCAAAGATTAATGCAGCTGAGGTGATAAAACAAGCAGCAGAGGAGCAGAATATGTGTTTGATAAACCTGCTTCCATGTTTTCATATGTGGAGATATTTTGCATGTTTCTCTCTGTCTTTGTCTCAGAATCTCATAAAAAAACGTTAGCACACAATGTGGCCATACATCAGCTTCCAATGATGTGCAGACAGTAATTGAGCCATATGATAAATATCTGCTCCGTGCATCATCTCGGTGATATGGCAGCAGAGCGGGATATATCTGGAGAACGTCTTTCGAGGACAGTGTTATATGTTTGTGGGGGAGTATGGTGTGAAGTCCCTGGTGTGTCAGCAACATATCAGAAGAAATAGCTGAGAAGGCTCCTCTGGGAGACAGTGCAGGGGCACAAATTCACCTTTATCCTGAGGGGGAATTATTCTTTAATCATTTTACTATATTTCAGACCCTGGTTGACGAACACATTCTGCAGTAGAAATGCCTCAGGCACCAAACATGGGACACATTTTGGCATGACAAATATTTAGGAGGTCTACTGGTTGAATTGACTAAAGCTGCTGCAGTGTACCTGTTGTGGAAACACCAAAGAAGCTGTAGTGTGTGTGTGTGTGTGTGTGTGTGTGTGGGTGCATAAAACCATGGATCTCTGGGAGTTCTCCAGGGGCTGAGTCTGGATGACCTCCATAATCCGGTGCTGCCCAAGGCTGACCAGAGGCCAATTAAATGACCTGCTAGCTCAAGTTGCTGGAAGGACTTATCCCTGGTGGGGTTCATTTTCAGTGCTGATTGGTTTTTGAGACATGGCATCATGCACATATTTCCCTGAAGTTCAAATATTTCACTCGAGTGTGGGGAGGGAAAATTTCACGTAAATGCACTGACTTAAATAAAATCCCACAGTGCAAGGATTTGTTGAGAACACGCCATAATCATTAACGTGATGTGCTGTGATTTCCTGCTCATCATCATCATCACCAGTCTCCTTCAGCTGATGAGGGATTCTCAGGTTCTGACTGATTTCCATCCGTCCTGAGACAGGTTGGGCCCATCAGAGCCATTTATCTCAAATTGGGCAGGTTTGGTTTTCCACTTATGTGCTGCATAACTGCTGCACTCCAATCGCACACCAACCACACCACTTTGCTCTGATTGGTTTTGGGTTCTATCCAATTGCTTCCAGGGGCGTTGTGATCGGGGATCATTAATAACGCCTCTTGTAAATAGATTAGAAACGGAGACGTGGCAGACCCATTCGCAAATCTTGTGCAATGAACGTGTGCAAATTATGTAAACATAAACACAAATGAAAAACAATTCAATCCTCATGATTATATATAGTACAGATTATCCCCATGGAAACTATGAGATATGGATTTTTATGAGTACGATTGGATCATGAATAGGCTTTGTCGCCCTGTATTTTCATTAATGTTGCATACAACCCTTTTTTAAAAAGCTTTATTAATTTTTCTTATATCCACCTGATATGCAAGTCCTACAAATAAATCTAACAAAGCCACCCAAGTAATTAAAAAAACAGTAAGCTCTAAGACTCATTGAGAAGCTTCAACTGTGGATGTTTTATAGGATTATACATGCATCAACTACATTCACTGAAATATGACTGAAACGTATGGCTCACTGGTCTGCTCCTTTGAAATGTGCCTGATTTTGAGAACCTCCATCTCATTACACAACGCAGAATACAGAGATATCCTTTCTTGGAGCTCCTCTGTAATAAAACTACCCCACTTCCTACATTTGCAGAAACAGCTCTGATGCAAAAGCGTAAATTGGTATCGCACGACTGCTGCATATGAATGTAATTCATAGGATATGGGATAGAATTAACAAGACATCTCTAAAATGTCAAGTGAATTAGGGGAAATCGCCAGTGCATATTAAGAGTCATTTGTCTCGGCTGCAGAGAGCAGCCCACATGGTGACACCATGATCCGGACCGGTCTTGGCCGCCACTAGACTGTTGCAACAGGCGCTGTCATCCATCACAAGTCAACGTGACATCACCCAGCGTGCCTGGATGCCTTCTATGACTATTAGCCCCTTGATCCCTCCTTAACCACCCCACTGTGTGTCCCAGCAAGCCATGCGTGACTCTTTTCTGTAACAAATGGCCATCCATCAATGACATTATTAGTATATGTACCATTTCACCATGCTGCTAACAACCTTGTAACACCCACTTCCCTGCGAGGCGGCTGCTGTCAGGCGGGAAGGCACCGTGGCCACAATCCTGCATCACCTGTGTCGACTCGTGCTCAAATTCTGGTCTTCTCACATTGCACGTGGTATTACATTTATAGTTCTGACGATGTTACTTCTAATCAACAGAGCTGTGATTGTAGCTGCCTAAATAAATATATTGGATTGGATTGTAGAAATGTGGATAAATAAAATAAACAAAAACCTTTGGAATCAACCGGAAACTGGAAGATGGCAGCAGTTTTTACAGTGTAATATTACGTTACAAGAGCTTTGTACTGCCGTCAGAAGACTCACTCACTGTGAGTACAGAAGTATAACAGAGAAGAGACAGTCGTCTCACATTTTTCATCCATCCATAAAGCTCTGTTAGAACTTCCAGATGACTTAATGCACTCTCTTCTCTCATTAAAAGACACAGCATAAGCTCCAGTAACTATAGACATCCCTCATGTAGCACCAACATTGGCAGACCTGTCACTATTGGAGCCTCTCTTGGAAAAGATGTCTTCATCTCAGTGTGACTGGCTGATTAAATAATGATTAAATTCAAAAAAAAACAAAAAAAAAAAACAAATGCTACAGCATTTCTAACGCTGCTGGCTCACAGTGTAATTACTGTGTGCAGGATATGCTCTCTGGGATTCTGCTGGAGAAGCTGCAACATAAACAGAGCGACTCCCAAGATAGTTTTACTAAAACCTGGCTCAACAATAAATAGAAAACATGTAACTTGATGTATGTACTTGAAATAATGATTAAATTAAAAAAAAACAAAAAAAAAAAAAAAACAAATGCTACAGCATTTCTAACGCTGCTGGCTCACAGTGTAATTACTGTGTGCAGGATATGCTCTCTGGGATTCTGCTGGAGAAGCTGCAACATAAACAGAGCGACTCCCAAGATAGTTTTACTAAAACCTGGCTCAACAATAAATAGAAAACATGTAACTTGATGTATGTACTTGTCCAGAACGACATCTTTACAGAGGAGGTGGTGTTCCCATACTGCCAATGTGTGTTTGCTTTTATTCTGGAACCTAAGAATCTGAAACTGCCACCAATCGACTATAAATAAGCATATAAACAAATTCAGTGAACTGTATTGTGACCTAGTTTATTTTTTTGTGGAGGTAAAAGTTTGGGGGCACCAAGGATATATAGTGACCTCATCACAACCTCAACTCCTGCTCCACCAACAACTAAAAATAATAATATTCAGCACTGCTCTCATTACCCGACATGCAGCTCATGCCTGTGCCAACAGCAGGAGCAACAATAAACATAATGGAGCCCATCTCATTTCCTGCGTACTACTGGAGGAGGAAGAGGGTTAGGGTTAGGGTTAGGGTTAGGGAAGAGGGCTGTCTGACTCCAGGCAGCAGAGACTGACAAGAGAGTCATTTGAGCTGTGCTGCTTTTTGAGGTGGCGGAGGGGTTTGTTGTCTGCAGTTTCCACATCCACTGACGACAGTGTTAGAAGTCCAGCAAAGCAAAACAGAGCCTCATCATCATTTGAAGCATCTCTGTGCTGCTGAACATTCTGTGTGTTATTACCACGGGCAATATACTGTATATCTGTCCTCATTCGCTGCCTAAAAGCTTTAACTCTTTTACTGAAGTGAATAACATGAATCATTTTCCTATTGCGACGTTGGCCACACTTGAGCTATTCAGCCACAGTTTTATAAAGCTCTTCATCTTCCATATAGAAAACTTCCACTCTTCTTCACTCCTACTCGTTTTTCCAACTTTTAGTTCCCTCCCCTCACTTCCTTCCACCGTGTGTCCCTCTCTGGGCCACTATCCATCTCAATCTGTCTCCAAAAATCCATCTACTGTCGTCTCCTCAGTATAAGGACAGTCAGGGGGCTGTGTCCACATGTGTCTGAGTGTGCGTGTGTCTGTGTGTTTGTGTCTGAGTGTGCGTGTGTGTGTGTGTGTGTGTGAGACCTGATTTTTAACTGTAGAATCCAAAAGTGCTGTCAACATCACCCACAACAAACACCTTGAAATGAGCGTATGTTGGAAAGGAAACTCAGATAAAACCTGAGGTAACTGACAAACAAGACAACAAAACACTGTTTGATAAAGTTTTATCTGAGATTGTGTACTTCACATCAGCATGTGTCCAGTGTTTCTGAATGATCTGAGTACGGCCACCAAGGAGGTGATGTTTACACATTTTTCGTTATCTTGAGACAGGGTGTTTTTTATTATTCAAAAAAAGAGTTCATGCTGAATAATTTGTGGACATTGCCAAAAAACAGGGTTGTTTAGGGAACTGATATCTATGTGGAAAATCTGGATCAAGTGATTTTAAATGTGCTTTGGTGAGCAGACTACTGAGCTTTGGCTTCCAGTGAGAGCATTATTAGTATCGCTATGTATTTGGTTTATAGTGGTATGTTCTCATATATTACCATTTTGGAAGAGATGTTATTGATGGAAATTAATGTTTTATAAATCAGACTGAGCCTGTAATTTGTTAAAGACATCTAATTTCAGGATAACTTAATTCAATTATAGCACTGCAAGCCCAGATATGTTTCCAGAAAAAGACTTGTCTAATTGTCTAAACACAAATGATAAATTAATTAAGAATATTTCAATATTGTACTACTCAGTATTGCAGTATATACATTTATATGGAATAATTAGAAGACAGTGCTGATTTTGTCGTTTTGTTTTGATTGTCAAATAGAATTCAATATGCTTATTCTTCAAGATAAAAATCCATACTTATGGATTTAGAGGGTTGAATCATGCAAGTGTGACTCAATGATTCTCAATATACCAGACACAGCATGTGCTGAAGATGAGGTGATTTATATATCATACTCAAAGTAAAAGGCCTGCCTCCATTCAATAAACAAGCCAGGAAACTAAACGATATGTGGGTCGCCTGCTGTGTAAGGGAGGTTGTTAGGAGGCAGCAGAAAATATGCAGGAGAACTATAAAGAAACGTCAGATAGACATGTACCAATTACAAATATCAGAAAACTGTTCAACAACACTCAATAACAGAAACTTGGTATCCTATCAAAAGAACTGAGCGCGGCTACCAGTGTGTATTTGTTACGAGCCTATCCTCAATACATATTATTACAGACAGGCTGCAGTTTTTAATGGATTGGGAGGGCACACCATGCATTACACCATCTCTCAATCATTCCGAAATAAATGTCCATGCGGACAATCGATAAATTACTTCTCACTTCATGGCATGAGTAATTCATTTGCTTTGGCGACGTGCTCTTGAAATTGGTCCTGACAGATCAAAATGGAAAAGAAAATGGTTGTTCCTGTGACCGACAACACAGTTACTGCATTGCAGAGAAATATATCAGAATTAATATTCTTTTAATCTTTTTTGTGCCTTTTGTTATCAGGCTTTAACTAATGCCTCCCAGTCGCTCGGTTTAAAGAGCACCCCATTTTTGATAGCTTTAATTAAATGGGGAATACTTAAGTGCAGCCTGGGTGACTAATGCTGCTCCCAGGATGTTAAGGTCACCATGTGAGGTCCGGTGGGGGCGGCTCCTCTTCAATACCGCGACATATTCTCGATAGATAAGTGCTACTTTTTGTTCCCCCGGGACACAGACACATCATGTAGTGACAAATGGACTCATAACGAGAGCATGCAACTGCCCCGACCCTTCCTGGCTTCTTTGCACATGGAGAGATAAGTGTTAAATGCAAAAGCCAATTAGCTTTTAGTCACGCAAAGTTACTGTACAATGCAGTTCATTTAGAGTGCCATTTAACCAAAGCCCTTGGTCCTCGTGCGCACCTTTTAATTCATTTGATGAGACTTGGGCACTCATGCTTGCAGGTTATTATCCAGTGGCACTTTTAATTTAATAGAAGTTATTTGAACAGTGTTCAAACTGAAGTGGCAACAGTTTAGCACTTGTCTTAATCCCACAGGGAAATGACTAACCAGTCTGACATCCTGGTTCAAAGGCTTGGAACTTTAACCTTTGCTTCTGAGTTACAACCAGTTTTGGGATTGATATCGCGAGTAAAATATCTCGATTTAACAGCACTATGGTATAGGAAAATAAAGTACTTGAATTACAATCTCTGTTATGTAACCTTTCTAAATGGCTGCTAAGTCTTTTCATGTCTAACCATTACACTTCTATTCACTGGTCACATAGGAAACTCAAGCTTAACACTTAATGTAGTCGTGCACGATTCATTCACAGTTTTCTCTATGCAATATATTATAATATATATATAATTATAACTCTGACTAAATTGTAATGTCCAGCTGTTGCTGTTGAGTTAACTACTAATCTTCCATTTTACTCCAATAATGAGAATAACATGAGACTGAGTGTTAGGAGGACATTTCAGAGAGCCACTGACCAATCGGTGAACGGGGACACAATGGAGAAAGGGTTCACTGGGTTAGATTGATTGACTGGTATGTTGTCACAAAATGTGTGGGTGTGTTTGAGGAGCAAGGCCAGGGATCATGTCCTTGTTCCTGCTGCACTAACATCAGTGCCTGTGAATAAAAGTCCAATTTATGCTCTTCCATCCCAAGTCAGATGCCTTTCATTACACGTTTTATTTCACAATTAATTTGACTGAACCATGCACATTCCTTTTGTGCCAGAAGTAATCAAGTGTGTACTTTCTTTTTCCAGCAAAGGTTTTTACCTAATCAGAAAACACAGATGTTTGAGTCCACATGGAAACAGGACAAGGTCACCCAGCCTTTCTGCACATTTCCTCCATGTCTCCTTCTTCAGAAACATGAAGTAGGGAAACACAAACAGCCCAAGCTGAGCACTCACAGTTGCTGTGGTTACCACAGGGCATCTCTGCAGCCTCTGCATGTGTGATGCCTAGTTACCGCTCCATGGGTACGACTGGCAGAGCTGCCACAGCGGAGTCACCATGGCACCCCAACGGAGGAGCATGTGTGGTTTACTTCGTGTTACATATTCTTTTTGTCCTTTAATGTTGGAGTAGAATTCAAATCACTCATTTTTTGGTGGGGTGTTAAACACCCTGCTAGAAAAGGAGGGAATCACAGATCAGCTTCTGATTACTGTCCTTGTAATCCAGAACTCATCAGCCCACTGACTCATCAAATAAACACAATGAAAGAATCTTCAAAACGTGTCACGACAACACTCTCTTGGTGCTGAGACTCTTTCCCCCTCAATTCCTCAGCCACATTGTGCACTCAGTGGTGAGTGGCTCCACTCCTCAGGCTTTAGCCCCCCCTACTTTCTCTACCCATTTTGACAAGGAGGATGAAGTCAGAGAACCGGCCTCCAGACAATAGCCACTGATTTTCAGACGTCCTCTTACATGAGCGATTCTACCAAAATCACAAAGTTTGTGTCGGCAGTTTCAATTGATTAAGAAAAAAATTAAATTCTGACGTTCTTTCTGTGGTTTCATTCAACATCTGCAGATGGAATCACAGAACATTCATATACATAGGATGGGAAAAAGAGGACAAGGGAGAGAAAATAGAATTTTGTACCTTCTGGTGGGTTTGCATCGTCTCATCCGCCCGGTGTTCTCGAGCCTCGAACTCTGGGGTGTTGGGAAATGCACACTTCTTACTTCTCACTTTAAAAAGTGTGGGATTGGTTTGCTCACAGTTTTTCAGCAGAATCCATGAGATCTTTGCATTCCTATCACAGAAGCACAAGGTCGTTCTTTAACAAATAAAATAAACTACAGCAGAACAGAGAAAGGTTACAGACAAATGGAACAGGATGAGAGGTTAGTTCTCATACCCACCACTGCAGCCTGTCAATAATCAATTAACAATTTAGTTCCGCTTTTATTGGGACCATATCACTCACGTTTCCTGGGCAGAGGATCTGATTCCAACTATTTGGACGCCAGCTGTGACAATAATTGCCAGGTGAGCACCGCCCTGTCAGTGGAGAAGGGGGAGATGGATGAGATATTAAAGATGGATGAGTGATAATTGTGTTGCAGAGCTTGACAAGAATTCCGGTGGTTCCCCGCCGGTACCTGCCACCACCCACTGTGGTCTGAGGCGCACCTCACAACGCTGCCGTTATTTATTTGCTTGGTGGAATGTGGTCAAGTTCCAAGAGTCGTGAATTATTTGCTTAAGATAACTGAAATATTGAGCTGTTATTTTAAGCATGGAATTGTGCACATAGCTTCAGTTTATCAATTTAGTTTTAATTTGAAAAAAAATTAATCTGTGGATGATTTGGCTTCAGGACTACTGTGTATTACTGTTCCAGTGTGTGGCATGTGTGTACATTTTAATCATTTAGTTGTGTAATATTTTCTTCAATTGCATTTCATATAATTCAGAGATAATTCAAACACAATATGGAGACGCTTATAAAGAAAACAGTGAGGAGGAAGTTACTCTATGAACATTGCTAGAGATCACTGGAGATCAGCGCCCACAACACCCACGAATGTCTGCATGCAACATATTGAAATAAAAATAATCAAATTATAAAAATGATCTGGCAAAGCTTTCAACCCAGAGGTTTCTGGAATCTTTGGTGGGTACGGCCTTTCCAGGAACACACATTTCCATAATTAATATGTGGCACTTAAAACTCCAGATTTTTCTACCAATAACTCAAAGCTCCAAATAAGTCTAATGCATCAGAGGTCAGAGAACAGCGCGCTGTCTCGGAGAGTGCGTCGTAATTCATTTCCAATCCAGCAGTGAGGGGAAAGAGCAAAGAGGCTAAAACATTCCTGCCAGTTTTAAAATGTTCATTCCTGTTCATTCCACATAATCCACGACACTCGAGAGCTTAGCTTTAAGACTATCCATCCTCTGAGTTTAAGATTACTTTTTAATTCAACTAATTCCATAACCAAACGTGGCTAATTCTCTTGCCCCTCACCTCCATTTTGAACGAGAGCCAGAAGCTTCCAACTTCTCCACTGGATTGAGTCCAGACCTTGAAAAGTTGAGGGACATCGTGTCGACTATTACTTTTCACATTACTGCGTATTTCTGGTGATAAATGATAGACAATATCAACAGATTAATTTACTCTGTTTATACAGAATACATACGTTTTATGAAAATGTCATCCAGCCATAGCTAAAACCATAATGAAACGCCTGCACTGAACATACAGGATTATCCACACAGAGGCTGCATTATTTAAGTTGCATTGACATTGTGACAGTGAGGTGCCAGCACAACAGAATCTGTTTAAATCACCGGTCAAAGGTGAGATGATGAGCATTTAATATAACAGGTGGTGGTAAGTAATGGTGCTCACATCAAAACTAAAATTAGATGCAGATCACATCTTATACCTCAATGTCATGTCAAGTTATTACTTCAACTGGTAACTTCCCTCAAAATATTATCTTGTTCTCTTTTCTCTTTTTCCCTTATATCCTGTGTAAATGTCATGATTCTCATTCTTGTCACACAGTCTATTGCCATATAGCAATTTACTGAAAGAAAATGTCCTGTCAGTTTTGAAGAACCTGGGACAGACCAACTTTTACTCTCATTCCTTCTCTGTACCCTCAAAATGAACACGCTCACTGTGAACCAGCGTTCTCCACACACTGTGGCACTGTGAGCTTCTGTTTGTCCAGGGATAATCTTTAAATCAACAACTACAGCTGGCTGCTGCAGACCCTGCTGCACACTGTTACACTCACAGTTAAACTACACCACCCACAATTATCTAACAGGAAAAAAAAACACTTGAACAACTGGTATTAATCCTGTTGCATATAGCTCCCCACAGTATGTTGCTAATAATTGATAACCAACATAAATTAGTGCAGTAATTGAAAAACACATCCTCTAAATGTATTATGTGCAATATGATAACTTGTATAGCTGCCTGCCTGGAGTTAATGCATCCCATGTTATGCAGCACAGACCCTAATGTTACAGTGGGCAGGAGTGAGACTCAGCCTCAGCCTCTGGGTCCACTGCATACACACTAACATCCACCTCACGTTCTGTCTTTCACACGCCAACACCAGCTTCTTTGCAACCCTACAGGGTGCAATCATCCACCGCCCTACCTGGCAGAATGAGTCATTTCAATTTACCCTTTTTTTCTTCCCGTCGTGAGCTACATGTCAAAGGTCCAAGTGGGATTCCCCCTTTTTGAGCTGATTTCATTCACATTTGTCTCACTCAAATTATTTTCTATGAAACGCCTGATTGCCTCTCTCTGACCTTCAGCTTCTCATTTCCACACAGCTTGTCCGGAAAGTTAAAAAAAGAACCTGCACTTCCACTCCACTTCATATTTCTCACTTCAGCCTTCAGTGGCTTCATTCAGACGCCCTCACTGACCACGAATGCTGCGGCCAGGCTCATATTATTTGGCTGTGCAGCTCATCATCACCTCTGTGGAGCTACATGATTACAGCATACACCAATCATGACTTTCTGCAGGACCTGCTCTTTTAATCTGAAAGAAAACAGGCAGGGTCACTGCACACAAACTCCTATTTTTATCCACCGTCTCTCAGTCATGGTGTCACCCTGCCATCACTGTTTCTCCTCAAAGATGGGGCCTTAATGGTGTTGAGTGCATCCCTGACACCACAACCCCACATCCCTTCCACACTCTGAATTCACAAATCCCTGATTTTAACTGTTCAATGGTCTCCCAGTCGACGCTTCTGATGGCGAAACTGATCTAAATCCAACCCCAGCAGCCTCCTTCAGCTGCTACAATCAGGTGACCCGGGTCTATCTGAGCCTAAGATCCTCTCTAAAGCTTCCCCCAAGGCCACGACACTGCCAGCAAATACTAATGAATGAACGTAATCACACTGACAGATACATCCTCAGCCCCGGCACGGTGCTGCTCTCTGGCCAGCTTTGTGTTCTGACCTCTGTGTGAAAGGGACAAACAAGCCAATTTATTTTTTCATGAAGAAATAAGGTGCATCACACACACAGTTTAACACCCAGCAGAAATGAATGCTGGAGTCCTGCATGAAATGAAGTCCGTTTGTGTTGAACACGGTTACAGATGTTAACTTGACTTTTGGGGGATGGACTGTGAGCTGACAGGGAGGTGTTGGGGTTATGTTCCCTGCAGTCATTGGTTTAAATACCAAAAACAATCAAGTTGGACCAAAAGACAAACAGTTTCAACGCAAAATGAACTGTATTATATTTTTTAGTCAATATATTTATCTAGCAAGGTCATATTGATCCGGAGCTCCGCAGGTGAGGAAAAAAATGAAACCCAATACAGCAAAATACAAAAAATAACAAGCAACTAAGAATTTGCAATCATCACATCACATATGAAACATCAAGAAAAATACAGATAACTTTCTGTCTATGTTAGATGAAGGTTCCATGGATTTGCCTTGAGCCAAGTTTTAAGTGTAATTTTAAAATATTGAAGCTTGTGTATTCACATAGCTGCAACACTGGATCCGTGTCTTTATTTTGAACCTGCACCAAATTGCACACACACATAAATATCAGTCCCCTCAATACATCACCAGGATCCATAGTTATCAGCGATAATAAATATAGCTGATTCTGAGTCTGATAACTGATCCGTCTCAACATTTGCAGGGTTTTGCTTTGAGTCATTCTGCCACCAAACGAAGAAGGCGGAGGTAATAATGACACGGTGATGGAGGCTCCAGTGTATTAGAAATGCCATGAATAACCAATGATTTGCGGGGCCACTGCATTCGTTTTGTCCAGGTGAACCTAATAAACTGTCAACTGAGTGTCGTGTCTAGGTTCTGAAAATATTTGCACACTGATCATTTGTAGTTTGACGCTGGTGTAACGTGTCTGTCAAGACAGTGTCTGCATCAGCTTGAGGTCGGCAGGAGAGAGCCTCAGAAAATATATTATGATATCATATCTCCTGTATGGCCGGTTTGATCTGCGGATCATGATAAAATCTATTTATCTGTCGAGGTCAGACAGTCCTGAAGGTCATCATCGTCCTAAGTCCATTTCTAGACAGGGCCAGGACGGTCCTTTTATCTCCATGACGCTGGGCAGGCTCGGTGCTGCATGTCTAAGGCTCCCAGTGAGATGATTTGCGTTCTGGATTGACTTGAACAATGTCAATTTAGGCTTCTCATATTAAGAAAAAAAAAAACAAATTAGTCCAAAACTTTAATTGCTCTTGAGCAGCACTGTTTCTTTGTCTGCCCGGAGTTCAATTATGTTTTGTTCATTCTGCTGAGAAGGATTTACTGAGCTACTCACAGCGACCTTAATGGACTCAGCAACTCCTTCCATTGTTCAGCTGATTCCTGTTATATCTCCATTAATTTAAAAGCTGCACTAAGGCAAGAGAGTGCAGTTCTCATATGGGCAGAATAATGATAGGAGAGGTATAAGTACTTGAAGTTATTCGTGTGGAAGTATTACATTAGCATTATAATGGTAATAGTCCTTGTTCACGTAAGCTAAATGTATACAGAATACTTGAATGGAAATGAGTGGAGCACATTCCTAGTCCCTACAGGCCACTTATGAGACCACATTTCAATTCACCAGAGCCACAGTTTGATTTGCAACTGTACTCACTCATCGTCCTCTCATCAACATCCATTCATTCTTTTCAGAGAAATCGATGAAAGCAATGTTGAAAAACCAACTTGATTAAGATTTTAAAAGTCCTGGACCCTGATTCAGACTAATATCACAATGAATAACGCATGTGCACAGCATAGAACAAAAGTTTCTATCATTATTATCGCCCAACAGGTGCAAAAGTTAAATAATAATAATATCTTCACACATTTCATGGTGACCTATCCAGTAGTCTTTTCCTTTTCACAGACACATATTTTGTTTGCTCCTCAGCACACAGCCTCTCTGACAGCTTGTGATGCACATGAAAACCTTCTTGAGCTACTCAATATCAGCACATCACGATATCCAATTCAGTTCAATATCATTGACTGATCTGTGATCTGCGTGTGATGTTCCAGAAACCGCCGAGTGATCATGATTGACGCGAATCAAAACCACTTCTAATGGGAGGGAATGAAAATCTGTCCACTTCAATTTGTTGTTTTCACGTTGAGGGGAGAAAAACTTCTAGTGACAGCTGTTCCTCATACAACAAGACCACAGAACACCAACAGAGAACATTTACTGAAAACCCAGAATCTTCAGTGGCTTAAAAGGAATTCATGTTAAATGATGAAATAAACTGTTTTATCTCACATATCTCACACATAGGAATTTTCCTTGGTTCTTGAAACCCCACATCACTGCTCTGCAGACAGATAAACACGTCTTTGTCATCACCTGTGTTCTAAAGAGATCTGCCGCCGGAAAGTCAAGGACTAATTATTCAATATTCTGCTTTAGTTTCAGCTCCAGCCTTCATTTCCTTTCGTCCCTCCACTGAGACTGATGTCAAAGAAGCTACCTTGGTGTTATGCATAACATTATAGAAGTAGAAAGCTGGGGAATATCATACAAGTGCAATCGGTGCCGTGGCAGACAGGAGTGCAAATATTTCTCTTTACATAACATTGACGCATCTTTATACAAGTTCTGAAACACTGATGCTGCTCTCAGAGTCAAGTATTTCTTTTTAAGAGCGTTGAGAAACTCATCTTTCTTCTCTCTGATCATTTGTTTGGAATAGAGAGGTCTCAAGGATGCTAATGTTTTCTGTTTTTTCTTTATGCCTGCAAGTCCAAAAGTATTGTTTTTACTGATTTCATTAATTTATGGGTTGGATGACTGCAGGTCTCTATACAGAGACAAACGCCATCTTGACTTTATGAAGTTTTAGAGTGTCTGTATACCTGCTTGTTTTTTCTTTAATGGCTCAAACATGTCCTGAACCATCAGGCAGACACATGCAGCGCAGGTAGAATCAACGATAAATGCAGACTTACATGGCAACAGGTGAGTTGTTCAGCGAGGCAAACTAAAGCAACAGGACACAGGCAGGTGGGCCTCGGAGCAGCAGGAAGTGGCTGTTGGCGCGCAGGATCAGGAGAAAGGGAGATGGAGAAAAGACTGAGGCCATCTGGTGGACAGGTGGAGAACGACAAGGTGGAGAGTTTGATAATGAAGGAGGTGGGTGAGTTTAATTCTCATTCTGAACAAACCACCTTGTTGATCTTTTTTATACATATATTTATACACATATTATTCCTAACTGCAGCATGCCTATAATATGTGGCAAAGGGACCTCCAATAAAAATTAGCCTTCAGCTAAGATTTGTATGAATTTTGACCAAAGTAAAATAAAGATTCCAGATATATTAATCTGTGTTTGTGCTCTTTGTTTTTGTTTTAAACAGTATATTTGTGTTATAACCTGGCTTATGATATTTTCTTGTGTATATATATATGAATAAATGAATACATTAAAAGTAATAGAAACAGTTATAGGTGGAGACATTACTTGGTCCAACACATGGACTGAAATATCTCTTGGCTAGATGTCCACAGTGACACAACATTTACTATTTACATGCCTTATTTGTCTTCACGTGCAAACAGAAGCCGTTGAGACTTTGCCCTGTAACAACTAGTATATCAAACTAATTAGTCAAGTCAGGTTGTGCATCAATTGAATTGTTGCATCCTTCCTCCAAGCTGATAAATGGATGACTTGACTGGCTACAGGCAGAGGCCTTGAGGGAGCTCAGATCAATGCAATCTGGTAATTGTCTGATGATTAATGATGAACTGTGCGTTCTCAATTAGGTTTTGTTTAACGCATTATTCTCCTGCAACACACAATATCTGGATTCGTTTTTTCGACGTTGTTTACTCAGAACTAGAATATTGTTATCATGGTCATAGGAATCAGATTCCATTAAGTTTGCGCTCTGAAGGTCCTCATGTCTGGAGAATGAAAAAATAATGTGCTTTAAGTAATTTATACACCAAAGCTATAAATCCCTGCTTTTTTAATATATGTATTATGTTTTAGCCCTTTAGCCCTTGTTCTGCTTTTACACATTATACATACATGAGTATAAGAGCCAGGTTCCACGGGGTGATGAGAACAGCTACCATTCGCCGCCATGAAGCATTAAACCGACACACATCGCCCTTGTTGTTTTGCAAAGCCTTTGACTGAAATGCAGCCAATGTGTAATGAATTTAGATTGTGATACGCTCACCAGCGTTATCTACACACGAGTTAATCCCCCACACCTCTCATCATTACGGCCCGTGTGTTTGACGAGAGGGAGAGGAAGGTCACCCATGTCTGCTCTGGGTGGGCATCGATGCTATACATAAATAAAATGTTTGCACGGAGACCACCGGACCAGCACCGTGCACAAACACAGCTGGTGTCAAGGACACACAGTCATTTCTTCCTCCCAGCTGTAGATGTAGAAAAGTCACCTCCAGGAAATGACGGCTTCACATTTGATCTGAGCTCATTTAGAGAAAGTGCACATACAATACATCCATTTATTGTATTTATACGTCGCTGTCATTTGTTCTCATGAAACGTGGAGTGTGAGGCTATGGCAGACCTTTTTATTGCATTCCTGTCATGCACCTCCATGGTGTGACATGTGAGCACACATACCATTACCAAAATGCATAGAGTCCATCAGTTTTGGCCGCTGGTTGGACAGCTCTCTCGCAGGAGTCAGATCACTAATGGTTTCATTGATTGTTGGCTCTTATCATTTATCACCAAAGGGTCAATGTCCCTCCTCCACCTAATGGCGCTGTTTAAACACGCATCTCTCATCTTTGTGAGGAGGGGCACAAACAAAATGAGCAGCGTTGTCACTGTGTTCATCACGTTACTTAAACTTCAGCAAAACCCTCAGTCTCTTCTTCGTATATCGCCCAAACTCTCTGACCAGGCACGTAACACGGAGGCCTTCACATTGATTCTGTTTCACACGCTTGTCCCTGGTTGTTTGTCCTCTGCTCTGAGGATCGGGTGGTCGAGACATCTGCCATCCCCCAGCTGCCGCGCAGAGTAAATAAGCCTTATGTGCTGTGTCGCCATCATTTGACTTTTATTAATGAGCCAATCAATTCCTATTTATATCACCCTTTCAACCCAGATCCTGACCTCGCAACACTTAACAAATTGTCTGGCCTGGTGTTGAGCGCGAGCAATGGGAACACTCCTTTGCTGCTTTGTTCACATTTTCCTTTACCAGCACCAATGGCTGTTAAATAGGTTGTTAAATAAAATCAGGCAACAGCAATGAACAAATCAGCCCTCCGCTACCAAACACACACACACACACTAAGAGAGGAAGTCATTTACAATATATGGACATGTGGACAGGCCTCATGTGTTTGTATAACTTTAGCCGGGGTCTCTTTCAGGGGCACAGCCAATGCTATTACTGTGGATTTATAGTTCTCTCAGTGTTTTTGGTCAGGATCTTTCTGGAAAAGAGAGCAGATTCACAGTTTGGTATGGAGGAGCTTTAAAGCGTGCACAGCGCTGTGAGCACATCCACGACCCTTGCGGGCGGTGAAACAGGACTCATAGCGCATTATCACTGGGAGCTTTCCCAGGTTGTCATGAATCACACTTTAAAAATGGCTTGTAATTTGTCATTGGAAGGTTTATGAGAGGTGAAAGAATTGACTAATTAATTACTTTATTGATCAGTTATTGATCCCCTTCAAGCCATAGATAAGCTCACAAGCACATGGGGCCACTTTTAGTTCAATTCATTCAAAGTGATATTATCTGGATATAATTACGTTCAGATTTCTAATAAGCCATGAATCACTGTTTAGTTGAGTATGGAAACGATGATTGTTGACCAGAGTTTATCGAGAAAGCCAGTAATCCATTACACTCTCAGTCTCAGTGAAGATTATCCACCTGATTGAGGAAACTTTGTCGCTACAATGGTAAATCCTTTCGGATTTCCATCTTTATATTGTGTTAGAAATATATATTACTATTACAGATACATGCAATCATTTTGTAAATATATCATATTATTCTTATCAAAACTGAAAACAGTCTCATTGTAGGTAAACACTGAGAAATGTATTTAATCTTCCTTCAATCTATGGTTCAAATGAAGCTGTTGGCTGCCATCTAGTGAAACATGGCCACTGTTACAGCGCATTGCCGATAAACTTCATAAAGCTTCGTTGGCAAACAGGGTTTAAAAGGAAGGACAGAGGATCAGTGAGATGCTTTTCAATGATGTACAAAGTTTTATTATTGAAGAGGAAGAAAATGCAGTAACATGAGGGTACTGAACTAAGAACCACGGTTTCATGATAGAGAGGAAGGAGAGTAAAGAAAAATCCAGCAGGTCAGATTTTTCTTTTCAGAAAACCTGTACATTGTGTGTTAACAGATTCCACTGACGTTCCTTCTGTTATCACGTCCACGTTCCAGAGTAAAGTTGAAAATACTGAAGATGGTTTTCTACGACTCATGTTGGCGTTATCTGTGGTTACTTATTTTCACCTTCTGTTCTGAGGGAAGAGTCAAACCTATAACATGTGGAATAACATATGAAATGTGAGCAATGAAAGAGCTTATTTATTGAACTTACAAAACCAAGGGTTTTGTCATGAAAAATAAGGCCATGTTGATGTTCTTAAAGGACGGTTCTTGATTGCCTCGCTCGATTTTTATTGCATTTTCTCATTTAGTGCAGAACAAATACATCTACAATGAATCCAAATGACTGACATATGCATCACAGCCTTAATCTCCCTTGCAGTTTACTCAGTCCAGCATCAGCACCGGTTGTGTAACTGCGGCACAAATCACACATGTGAATGTCTATACATACAGACTGTGCTAATTGACATCTGACTCTGCATTTGATGCATACATGATTCATTCATTCACAAATTTTGCCCAGAATAGAGGAGCCATTGAAAGTAGCGAGCTCAGGCCGCCTCTCACATGAGGGGGAGTTCCAGCAAAGCTCCCTAAGATCAACGCGCGAGCTTGAAACCAGTCATGCATGCAATGTACCATGTTTTATTCACTGCTCTGTACAGAGGGACAACACTCAGTGGGTTGTTGTGCTGACTTTTTGCCACTGT
This sequence comes from Pseudorhombus dupliciocellatus, assembly GCA_016785235.1. Classification (NCBI taxonomy): domain Eukaryota; kingdom Metazoa; phylum Chordata; class Actinopteri; order Pleuronectiformes; family Paralichthyidae; genus Pseudorhombus; species Pseudorhombus dupliciocellatus. Next base: position 3,054,879 of record JAFBJW010000077.1, read on the forward strand.
TTGGTTTTGCAGCCTGCCTTCAAACACAGTCCTTAACTCAACCGTTAAACATGCCATGCAGGACGTTCTCTGGTTTACTGAGGGGGGGAAGTATCTGCAGTACCTTTGAGGGGAGTTTCTCTTTACTATTTTTAATAAACACTATGCTGAATAAATGATGCTGAAAAGCAAGCACTCTTTTTTTTAAACTCTGCAGGAATCTAATTGGTTATTATAGCTAAGGTTTTGGCATCATCAATACACCTCAAGTCATTCAAAGGTATAGAAGCTATCAAGACACTACGCTAACCACATGATGGGACTAACAATCTTTGCTTGACTAACTGTCACTGTGTTTTCAAAGTGGTACAACGGAACAAGTGCACTCACCACTCACAGAAAGCGAAGGGATGTTCTTGATTTAAATCAATGTCAGGTTCAGTGCAAAATGAAATCATCACCGCACATCACACACACACACACACTCACACATATCTGCCATCACTGACAAATAAAACTCAGCAGAAGGCAACGCACGTGTATTTTAAGCATTTCTTGTAAAGTGTAACAAAAAATATGATAAAGGACGGTTGTTTTGTATAAGAACACACTTTACCATCTTCTGTAATAAAGAGTTATCACAACCATTCACCCAGCCTTACATAGTCTGTAATGCATCCGTCATTTGGCTGCACAGTCTGAAAACAGGCCTCCTGTTGGCCACTGAAGCATTGATCTCATCCACTACTTCAGTCCTGGCCACCCCCCCTCTCCACAGGAGACCTCCCCAGTGAAGGACAGAGGTGAGGGAGCGTAGAGGTCTGAGTCTGTATCTGATTCACCCTCCGCTATGAACGGTCTGACTCTGGCACAGAGTGAGGGTCCAGGTCCGGCTTCAGTCCCTGCTCCTGCTCCACCTCCCGAGCCTGGGAAGAAAGACGGCCCAAAGAAGTCCTCCTTGGCCTGGGAGATGCTGAAGCCACTGAAGGAGCGCTCCAGCTCCTCGTGGTCAACGGAGGGGATGGAGAGAGACGTGTCACTCTCGACGGCGATGGCATCCTGCTGAACCCTCTGCCTCCTGTGGCGCCTCCTGCTGTGGGAGCAGCTCTCCTTGCTGTTGCCACCCGGGCCAGATGACGAGCGGTCGTGGACTGGAGCAGGAGGAGGCGGAAGGCGGAACAGGTTGGACGGGTGCTCGCCGCTGCCTCCGACCGGTGAGGGCGTGTTGGCCATGCTGCTGTTCCAGGCGGGCTGGCTGAGGGGGTGCTGCAGTTGGTGCTGCCAGGAGGTAGAGGGGCGGCTGTTGCTGCCAGAGGGGGTGCCCACTGACCTGGCCACAGACAGACCCAGTAAAGGATCTTTCTTTTCAGAGGACCCATCAGAGCACGGGACATCTGCAGCTGAACAGGTTTTCACTTCCTTTTCTTCCTTCACCTCCTCTTTTCCCTCCTTCTCCATCTTGCTCTCCTCTGGGCTGTGGTACGGTGGAGCTGGATACGGCTCTTTGGAGTTGAAAAAGGCCTCTGTTTCAGAACGAGGGATTCCCATGCGCTGGACATACACATTGACCAGGAAATCAAGTTTCCTGTCCATACACAACACCTGCAGGGAAAATAAAACACACAATGAAAAAGACGGTGTTCCTTCACCAGAATGACAATCTACAGCCCCCAGCGCTGAATACTGACTTGTGGTGTGTTGCCTCTGGTTATTATATTATATATTATTAACATTCCAATGAATAATAAGACCAGAGAAACAGATCATACAGATTGTTACCGACTTTGGTGAAACACCTACCTGTTTCTCCACTTTGACCAGACGTCCCATCATGCTCTGGTCCTCCGCAGCATCTCCGTCACCTTTAGGATATTTACCAACTATCTGGTCAACTCTAGAATTAAAGAAAGCCAACATCAGAGATATTTTTTTTTTATTAGTCTAGGTTCAATCAAGGTTTTAATATGTCAATTCTGAAAAAAAATGCATGATGCCATTATGTGAATTACTTTAAAATGGAAAATAAGTAATGATGATATTTATCATGATACGAGTAAATGTGTTTTGAATGAATGAACAGTAAGAACATTTTCAGGTGGAGAATGTGGATGCATGCATTCTGAGTTGAAGCTGTTTTTAACTGAAAGAAAAAAGGTGAACAGAGCGATCATTTTGTCTCGGGGCAAAATGCACCACTTGCCATGCTTCATGCTTCATATCCATTGCATCTTACCAGGGGAGCTCTCTCTATATATCTCTACAGTATGAGAACAAGCATCTAGCACCATCCAACCCCTGTTGAGTCAGGCCCTGTGTCATGGCTCATTAACATTTACTGTGAAAGTGTCACATTTGCTTGACCTTTTCTGGATTACAGCTGATATAATGTGACATGAGAGCTAATATTACAACACAACAATCTGAAAATGTTGCCCATCAAACTGTTCAACAGTTGATTCGGTCACGCATCCTGTTTCAGTCAGGCTCAATGAGACAGGTCACTCGGCTTGAACTCAAAAGGGGTCCCATCAATCGGAAAATAATAAGGTAGCATGTAACTACTTTGATATTGGGTCCATGGTATAAGTTGCATAATGCTGGTCAAATGGTCATTTTAAGGTGCAGTCTATTAACCTAACCTAGGACCTTCAGTGGACTTCTTATGACGAGGTGTTGAAGGGGGAGGGGGCCCCACAATCATATCTATCCTGGCAAGGCACACAGAGACGATATGAGTGCAATGCAAAATGAAGCAACGTGGGAATCACATCAGCTGTGGAAAACCAGTCTCAATATATTCCTCATAACCAAGACATTCAGTGAATCTGACCGGGGATGGAAGGATTATGTGTATATTTCACTGTTGGAATATATTTATCCTACGTGTTCCACCTTTAAGGGATCAGGATGGGGGAAAGAAATATGTGAGGAAGGGGAAACTGAATAATATCATCTTGAAGCGGTATACCTCAAAGGAACCAGCAATACATTCAGAGTCAGTCATATGTCCATGTATATAAAGACTATAGATATAAAACTGGGATCTGAATACAACACATGTGGCTGAGCAAATGAAACGGCGACGGTGTCACAACATGTGTGTATCCAGTGACACCACAAAGATCACACACCTAATATTGCTATACTGTAGAGTACAATATGACTAGTTAAGGACAACATATTCCTCATTAGTGTAACACTTTAAAAAACGAACCCTATGACATGGCTCTGATTTTAATGTTCTAAAAGTCACTGTACAGTAAAAGTGCACTTGCCTGGACTGTAGGTTCTTAATGCGAGAGAGCATGTCCAGGTGACCTGCAGAGTACTGCTCGATCACATCCATGACATCATAAGGCCGCAGGCTCTCTTTAAACCTCCTCTTTGACACCAGGAACTTCATGATGCTGAGGAGAGATATGCACATAGGCTTTCCAGTGTGTGACACCCCCAAAAAAGAACATTACAACAACTTGACATCGTGAATGGTAAAACATCTTCTTTGTAAAGGGGAAACTAATTGAAACTTGAAATTATTTTCTAAACTTTAAAACTTTAACTTTTAAATCAATCTTCACATTTCTGAAACTCTCCCAGACATCTCATTATCTTTTCAGAAAGGTAAATCTTCAGTTGACAAAATCCAACCAGGTTAGTCTGATTTTCTAAACAACCTCGTGTTTCCCATTCTAAAATACTTTAGAGATGTCATCATAAGAACAAACATTATATCACATGAGCGATTTGAAAGGTGGCCCAAACCAACAAAGTCAAACGCAAGATAGAACAAACCATGCCACTGTGACCACTGCGTTAAGACAAACTACAACAATTGCACAATAGAATATCCCTTACCAGATTGCACGTATAGCAACCTTCAGCCCGGGAGGTAATTCCTGGGTGGCAAATTCACAGTGGCAGCTCTTGTCATCACCCATTTCCTCTCCGGGGAGGCTCGCCTCTATGGAGCAAGGACAAGGACAAGCATAAGAGAAGATCTCATGGAAGACCACGTGGCCAGTGTCAACGACTTTGCATCAGCAAAGCAGAGCGGTTGCTTTGAAGGTGTAAAATTCAATGGTGAAGCCACTGAGCCAGTTTGTTAGCGTAGTGGGCGAGCTTTATGGAAGAACCGAAAAAAAGACCGGGTGCAGAATTGAAGGATAGTGCTGATGGAATAAAGCTTTATTTAAACCTTTAATGACAAGTACTCTCTTCCCACCACCAACTACAGTGTCGATTAGCATAACAGCTAGCTAGCATGTTTCAATTAGCCAGAAGGCTAACCTATAGCTTTTGGTGCATAGTGCATTCAGGCAAAGGTGTCAAGGCCTAATCACTGTTGATCAGCTATTACGTGAGGATCTGGTAGGGAAAGTGAGGTCTCTTCATGCAAAATAAAACAGGGATTTTGGCAAGTTTTGTCACTGGAATAATTTTGGATCATCTTGGCATCACTTGACTTGAACCTGGATTAGCTCCTAAAGTACCACCACTGGGGTGTGTACAATATGTGTATTGCTATGGCGCTGTTACAACCCTGACGAACACTGAAATCATCACATGCTTGCTCTCAGCTACAGGTTCAGAACCTTCAGTGATGATGGAGGGAAAGCCAGGTAAGACAAAAATCCAACTAAAAAGGGTTCATGTCAAGTGAACAAATCTCAGCAGATTTTTGCATGCAGGTTTCTCAGACTGGTGAGGCTGACTTGTCGATAAGTTATTTTACTGTACAACAAACAACCCAATCTCTTACTTATTAAACCTTCAATTGCTGCAGAAAGAGAGAGAGGAGAGACATGGGAAAAGATTTGTTATGGATTCTAGCAGGATGACAATGGCGGACAAATCAATTCCAAACATGGGAACTGGTGGTATCCACTGAATGGTTTCTAGTTTATGAAAAGGCTAATCTCTCTTCTCTTGAATTTACACTACCACTGTAAGTGAGACTGTGTTGTATGCACGATAAACTACTCATATATTATATTACTGAGTTTATAGTCTTAAAATACAAGACATGTCAAGGTGACTTGTCTAACCTGGAGAACGCTTCAGTCCAAAGTCTTCGTCCTGCATTTCAATCAGCACTTTAACATGCCATGAGGTAGAAGAAGAAAACAACTAATATGAATAGGTTATAATTGTTTAACAAAATGGCAAATCAACGGTGAAGGAGATACATATATTTGTAGATAATGACACAGTGGCCTGGATGATTTATGGATGCAGTTGTGCTGTCTGGCAATAAATGATATTCAAACCATCCAAACCAACAGCCATCTCTCTCCCAAGCATTATGTTGAAATGTTGGTTGCAAAATGTCTTTTACTCCTCATATGTTCAAACACATGCAGGAGAAACTATGCAGCAGCTTTACCTGTTTGACAAGTGATGCACAGTTACTGCATCTTAAAGAGGTTTGTTTGCAATTAAACATTAAATGCCATCAACACCCTCCTTCTTGAAATACACACATGATGAGTTTTGATTCTATACAGTTACAGAAAGCTGTAGTTTACATTATTAAAGTTCACAAATCAACAATTAACATTAACTATTCTCTTTATACAGTCAATCAGAGAAAACATTTCTGTTTCCTGCAATTACAAGAAATTTAACAACAAAATGACAAATTAAAAATAATGTTTTCATGTATGCAAGTCTAATGAAAATCAATGTTTGTGTTCTTTCTGAGAGTTAGATACTACTCTCAAGTCAGTATCCTAAATATGAAGCTGTGCTATTAGGTTAGAAACATGAAAATCGCTATGCCAAAAACAACATGAAGTCATATCCAACCACTGGTTCCAGCGGGCTTATTTGCACAGAACCTGCTTCCAAAAATTCTAAACTAAGCTAACCTATAGCTTCATATTTACCATATAGATATCTTATATGCAACTTAAGCACAAGTTAAGGTTTCATAGCTAAGTGTATGATATCATAGACTGTACAAGAAGCATCTCCTCGTCCTCCTCTTGTGTAAAAATGAAGCCAAACTATTACAGATATGGGTGCAGCCATTTTTTGGAGACAGTCTATGGAAAAGTTATTGTGGTGTGGAGCCATGGTATTGGGTCCCACTGATGAAATCAACCAGATCAATCATAATTCAGACAGAACATTGATGTGATAAGAATTACCAAAAGTAATATTAATGTTTAATACTTTCCCATTGACTCTATTATTATGGGATTATGGTTTATATTGCAGCCTAGACCCAGCCACCAGGGGGTGATCAAAATAATTTGGCTTCATTTTTGGAGAGCTGTCATGTGAGTCCATCTTTATAAACAAACAATGCTTCAAATCATAGTAATTTATGCTGCTATATGAGTGATATATCATATATCATTTATTCCTAAAAGAGTTGTTTACATGTTGTTTACATTTGATCCCACCCTGCTCTGCACCCTTTATCGGCTCAGATGCTACTATGCACAGTGTGGGGTTCCCTCACCCTCTGAGTTTTGGCGTGAAGCACTGCCCCGGCCCCTGAAGCTTTGCTTGGGCCCTCGGTTCTTCTCATTGAAGCTCCAGCTCTTAGCGACCTTGCTGGGACTTGCCTCAGCCCCCTCCTCTGCCCCTGGAGAATGGGCCTTTCCCTTGGCCACGGAAACCTTAGACGGACTAGGAAACACCTTGTCCTTCAGGCTGGCCTTCCGACTACACAGTAACGAGAAGAGAAATGTTACATCTTTCATTTTCATTATAGTTCATCAACATAAATAACCAGAAAACCAAATGTCTTTATCCTACAGCTTTGTGGCTTCAAGTGTAATTTTAACAATTTGTGTGGTTCAGCACTGATGTGTAGATAATTCTTACCTCAGCAGAAACGCAAAATGGGCAATGTCCCACAGCAGAAGGAGCCAAGTCCGCATACCAACTGAGTGGAGCATTCAGTGGGCCAGGCAAGCAGCAGGAAGCTAAAAGCAAGCATGCATGGGAAGCAAAGTGACCATGCACGGAAGAGCCGTGGGCTCAGTCTGTGCAAAAAAAGGTGAACACAAATCGTGCAAAATAATTCACCATAATTCTGCACACGCTCTGACATACAGTCGGTCAAAAAGAAAGACATTGTTAGGTACTCCGCGTTATGCAACCCGCCTGCTGAACAGAAGTTTGCGAGGGCTGATTAGGCAAAAAAGGCAGCAAGCAAATCAACTGCAGACTAAAAAGAAACCATAAATCAACTGTGACAGGGAAGTACACAAAGATGTATATCTGCATTTTATCCGAGTCAGTAGTTCAATGTGTGTGTGCAGATTAGTTCTTTTATCATAAGCATACAGCTTTTCCCATCGATGGTGGAGCTGCACTACCCTATAAACAGTAAACTGGTTCAATGTAATCAGTCACTTAGTTAAGAGCGATTCTTCTACCTTTATTGTACTTCTGTTTAAAGAAGAAGGGGAACACAGGTAGGGATGGAGGAGACACACAGACTTGCAGTGCAGCTGTTAGTATCTGTGCAGAAACTATACCTAATGGTTCTCGGACAGCACCCGCAAAGTCTGTCTTTGTGTGCACTCTCATTACTGGAGTGGTGGGAAGTACAGGAGACACAAAAAAGATAAAATAGCAGTGGATACAGTCGTAAATACAGCAGTGTGAGCCATACTGTATGCCAGTAACACTTCATTGTGACTGTGCTTCAGAACCACAGAGCTGGATGTCTGTCTGTGGATTGAATTTAGATGTTTCCTTCTTAGACACAAAAATGCTGATGGTTTTCCAAAGGGCTACATGGTTCTTGCTGCTCCGAGTTTGTACGCCCCTGTTGAAGTCGCTTTGGAGAAAATCATCCGCTGGATGATGTGTAATATAATGTAATAAGTCACAATGAAGCGTTACTACATTGACAATATTGAGGCTTGTTTGTTTTGTCAAAAACAGTGTGATTAAAAATCAAGCAAGTCTCTTTCAGTGTTCAAACCCATTTTTTCCTGTGGTGATGCTGAAAGCTATAGAGTTCCAAAGAACAGCTTAGTGGTGAATATTTCATCAAGCCGCCGGTTGGGAGCGAGGCCAGAGTAAGCTGATCTTTGTGTACCATGTGAGCAAATGCAGCTTGACCGTTCTTGAAGGAGGCACTAAACACATGCATCTGGACTCACAGTGACACCACAACACACACACACACACACACATAGACATAACACACACTCCTCCAACATGAGTACACTCCCCCAAGAAGAGTGCAGTCCTTAGCAGCAGCTAAGAGCAGGATTGAAGAGAAGCCAAACAGAGGTGAAGGGAGATTAAAAACAGAACAATCAGATCACAGACCTGGGGGAGATCTCTGCCTGAGACTCTTTCCTGTGGAGAGAATAATTTGTGTCATCATATCATCAACACATGCTCTGGTTTTGAGGGTTGAGTTCATCACTTTTCCTTAGGTTTCTACGTTTTGCAGGTTGGAAGGGTTTTTTTTTGTCATAGTTTTTCCTCACTCAGAACAGAATATTTAGCTCCTGGCAGCGATTGTTGAGACCAATGAGGCAAACTGTGAATCACTTTTCAAGCAGGAGAGAAAACAGGGAGGACTATTCCTGGTAGATTTAGTAGATGGATGTGTATGTCAGAATGTTATTGTTTATACCTGTAGTTACCCATTTTGGCCACTAAGGTGCAGTGTAAACAAAATGTGAGCATAATACTGTGAACGTTACAAAACATTACAAAGATGAAACCTCTAGCAACTTGAGTATTCAATTGTAAAATACAGAATGGATTCTGGTCAGTGTTTGGTCTTTACAGTTCCAGTAACTGATCAGGGAGCATGAAGGGGACATAACTTACACAGTATTGATCTATGCAACTTTTACATGGATGACTGATTTCTCTGCATCACTGCCCATCATGTTCATACCTGAATGACTTGCCCTTCAGATTCCTCAGCAGGTCCAGCTGATTCAGAGGTGGAATGAGTCTGAGAAAAGACAGAAAGCATTTTGTCATTCTGTCCACAGAACTGTTTTCAGGTCAAATGCAGCCATCAGGTGCTTTAAAGCTAATTCCATTTAGTTTGGCACATCCCTGTTCTCTCTGCTCATCACCTCTGCAACTGAAATTACAGTTGGAACAAAAGTCATCTCCAAACAGAGCAGACAAGCAGAAATCTGCACTGGGACAGTCAGGCGCAGCGTCTTATCTGCTGATTCATTCAGCCGGATGGCAAAATAAGTGGTTCATTTAAAAAGTAGCCGCTGGCAGTGTTGTCGTTTGAACAGCATTTCAAAAAGGTGTTTGGTTTCCTTGCCAAAACCCCTGCCTCCCCTGCTGGAATATTCCCTTATGAAAGCAGAAAGAGAACAGCCACAGCACCAGAGTGAGATTATTCATGTCTTATTATTCAAGTAATTTATCTGATTCAACAAAAAACAATAAGGAGAGGATTTTCAATAGATGCAGTTGTCCATTGGGATTCCTAGTATTCAAAAAGACGACACTAATGGCAAGACACTTTTATTTGTTGGCTGAATAATGTTCAGCATTATGCATAGACACTGTTCAGCCTGTTCTTTCTCTCTTACCTGTACATTGGAATAGCCACAGTCTGCTCATAAAAATCCCATGTGCACAGCAGATCTGTGCGGGACAGGTTGGTAGCATAAAACCTCCAAGCAGCCTGGAAGGAGACAGAGAGAGAGAGAGAGAGCTGTCAGGAGAGGCCCTGCTTGATCACTGTCTCCATGCTGGTGCTGTGGTGCAGTGCTTGATGGCCGTGTGAACCTGGATGAGGCTCGCTGCAGGGTTGCGTCTCTTCTCAAAATGTTTTTGCCTGTGCTGCTCCTGCACTTTGAGGGCGAAGCCGGAGCCCAGGATGCCCTGGACGGGAGAGAAGCGGTCAGTGACCTTGATTGACCTCTGCTGGCCAGAGGTTGGCATTGCAACCAGCAAGCTGGCTCCTCTTTTTGACAGATTTTCACATGTCTGCAGAGACTCCAGGTGAAAGAAAAGTCAGAGCGTGATGAGTTCAAACACAGACATCGTGAGTGTGCGTCGCCGAACTGATGAGAGTGTGTCCTGTTATCTGAGGGCTGATACAGCAAAACACAGCGCAGGTCTGCGTTGCCTATTCACAGCTTACTGCTGACATCCTCAGAGCTATCGCCAATTGCTGAACATTTATCAGCAACTGACAGATCTATCATTGGCTGGAGCTACCACATCATAAGACAGCTTTCTGAATGTGAAAGCAGCAGGAGAAGCGTTAAGCTCATGAATACAGTCCAGGCACCACAGTGGAGAAGCTCTTTCTTTTGAAGCAACAACAGCAGCATCATAAAAGAAGGCCTCAAACCAATGCTGCTTCATGAGGCAATTAGAGTCATGAGTGTTATCAGTTCCACTGCTGCTTTTCCTCCTTTGAGAACGTTGAAGAAGGTCTGCCCGTCTGTTTTGTGAACACATTTGCTGGGAACTGTTTCAGTATTCCTGCCCTGTACGTTACTCGTTTCAGGACGCTCCAAACTCCTGGTGGACCTTTAAAGATAAGGTCTGTTTTAATTTTTCAGTTGTGTGTTCTATTATTACTTTTGTTAATGTGTCCACTAATGGGCAATTCATTAATCATAGAGTATATGTGTACAGGCATTTAATAAAAGAGTTAAAGTGAAAGAAATGGGTAGGGAGAGTCAGGTAGGGGCACATATTAAATACTAATGCTTAGCCAGGAGTTCAACCAAGGACCCATTGTTTAGTGCATGTGGTATGTTGCTCTGACCATTATGGCCACCAGTTAATCCATTTAAATCCATAGATCCACTGTTAACATAAAAACATTGATTAGCATTCAGCTATAATGACTAAATTGCTTTGGTTGATTTAAATGGTCATGCATTTGCTCCAATCAAATACCAGCTGGACACAGATGGAGAGATAGAGTGGAGACGCTGCATCATGATAGACGAACTGAAAACAACGCTTTAACAGACTCCTGATTCTTACAGCAGGAAGAGCGAAGAAGGCCACTCCGATCATGCTGAACGTAGCGGCCAGCAGGCGTCCATACCAGGTCTTGGGAACCTTGTCGCCATAACCTATGGTGGTGAGAGTGATCTGGAGACAAGACAAATGAAAACTCATCACGATGTGTTGCAGGTGGAGAAAAAAGGATTCAAATCACAGAATGATATTTTTAGGTGTGGTCTTACCAGTCCCCACCACAGAGCATCAGCATATGTCTCAAACTCGTCATTTAACTCCTTCTCCACTGAGTAGACGAGGAACGAGGCCAGGATCAGACACAGGAAGCCGATGTACCAGGCCGTGATGAGCTCCTACACACAACACCAATACGACCAGCATTAGAACGTGTAAAGCAATAATGTGACCTGCCTGTCACCACTGGGAGTTGGTAAAAAAAAATACAGTTGTGCAATAATATTAGATATGTGTGTCAGACGCCTCTTCTGGCAAAGTATTTCATAGATGTCCTTTTATTTCCCTCAGCTCCATACACACTGTCCACAGCTTATCAACAAAAGCAAATAAGTCTATTTCAGAGCTTATTAGAATAATGTGAGAAAAGGTGTTGCCTCGTGACAGATTTACTGGAAGAGGCTCAGCAGGATCTGTCACAGTGGGCGGAAAAAAGGCTGAATATTTTATTTTTTAACTCTTCATTTTTACTTCAAGTCTTTATCATAATCAAATTATGTTTTCCTGTTACACTTGATTATAACCGATTGCATATAGTCACATTTTATATCAGACCCATACAGAACATGTACTAAAATAGCGACAAGATCCTTAAATAGATACACAGATACTTATAATATAATTATCAACAAAAAAGGTTGTTGGGACTTGAGGTAAATGGTTCTAACTCTTTAATGCTAAAGTAAATGTGAATACACCGGACATCTGCCGTGGTTATTGGTGTAGGTCTGTTTACGTCAAACCTTTAAAGAAACACATGGAACAACGTCGGCATCACCTTGCTGTGGGCGTAAACTACAGATCCGAGCAGCTTCCAGGTTCCCCCTCGTCGATCCATGCGCAGCATGCGCAGGATCTGCAGGAACCTCAAGCTCCTGATGGCTGAGGTGGCAAAAACATTGCCCTGAGATCCAGCGGCCAGAACAGACACGGAGGCGATCAGCACCATGATGTCTGGAGAGAGAGGCAACACACGGTCAGGTGCTCGAAGGCGGTGGAAGCCAGAGAGGGTGTAGTTTACCTCTGATCAAATCACAACTACATTTACTGTGGACTATATAGGTCATTTTTGTGGGAAGGTCACAGCTGCCCCAGGTGAAGTTTCACTGAGAAAAAGCTGTAAATCACATGAGATCATAAACTGATTGTTCTTGTCAACCCAGCCGGTGTTTAAAAAACAGAAGAAAGGGAAAGACATTTTCTCACCTATGACACAGAAAGGCTTTCTGGCAAATTTCAGCCTCCCGCTCCATCCTCTGTACCGACAGCAGCAGCCGGCAGCCCATATCCTCACAATGTACTCCACACCAAACACCACGATGGTCACAATTTCCTGTGGACAGGAGCGAGACAGTGGCATTAACATTGTGATGGACGCGCAGTATACAGCATGTAGCATGAGGACAAAACAAGACACCCACCAGTATGTACAAGGCACTCTCTGAGCTGTTTTTGAACTCTTTGATGGTGGCAAAGACGGAGAGGATGAGACAGGAGAAGACCAGGAGGAATCTGGAGGACAGGGCGCATAAAGAAAACAAGTGAATGACTTATCTTGTGTCTTTTCCCAGCTCTGCTGCGGCCTTTTAAACATGAGGTTAACTCTGCTAACAGCCTTCATATGCATGTTAATGGCTTCCTCTCTAATCCTATACCACATCCTTCCACCAAGACATACATTACGCTCCTGACAAATAATAATAAAAGCTTTTTATCCAGAACTGTTTCAGCAGCAGCAGAGTGTAGAAGATGAACCCTCAACCTGTCCGTTTGCTCGTTACACAGCCGGACAGTTTGCTCACAGGCTTGACCAACATCTCAAAGAACAACTTTTCAGCCTCCTCCTCACTGTCCAAGATGCATCGTGCACTTTCTGTCTTCAAGGGCGTTTACTGTGTTAGTTGTTAGTCTGAGCAGCAACACCTCACAGCGCAGGAGAGCAGCAGGTGAATCTTTTATTGGCTGGAGGGGAACGCATTTAGAAAAGATCTTCTGGAGGAAATCCAAAACAAAGCTAATGGAGAGTGAAACCCAACACTGGAACAATGCAGGATTTATATAATGTCTGTCTGTCCATCTGTCTGGGTTTACAATCATATTTCTAGAACCACTCATCTAATCTTCATTGCAAAAATTAGGTAGCTCTCCAACTCACTCCACCCCATAGACCACAGTTTATAAAAATGTATGTTCACATAATCCAGGAAAACTCAGGTGAACAGAACATTCCAGACAGGCAGGTTCAGCACAGACCCTGCACCAGTTTAAAACCAAACCACACAACCATAGGTTAGTTTCCTCTTAATATTTGGTTCCTTTTCCAGGTTTGCTGAGTGGAAACAAACTCAAGCCCCTCCCCACAGCCCCAAAATGGTATTGAGAAAAGGAATTGATGATTTTTGGGCTCCTGAAATCAACCCGATTATCAAATGGGGGTCAGTGGTCAGGCCTGTGTCAGTTGAGGGGTCATTGATGTTTATAATCTAAGTTTGAGAACCTGTGGGTCTACACTCTGTTGTTAATTACGAGTTTGTTGGCAGGTTCTGTGGCATCTCAGCTGCTCACCTGATTTCCCCTTTTCATCTGCTGCAGTGCCACAGCGCTCACGTTAAACCCTTGGCAGTGGCCACAGGCTGTCAGCCCGTCAGAGACGAAGCAGCAGAGATCAATGGTTTATAGCAATGGCCCAAAAGAAAAAGTCAATGGACAAGCTTTTTCCTTTATTATATTCTATATTATTCTTCATCAGAAGCATAAAGATCCTGACGAGCCAAATGGGCTCTCCCATGGAGCTGTGGCTGCAGCACCTCTGCATTTTTCACATAGTTGAGTGAGTCTGAGGTCAACGTGTGTGTTTTAGGCATCATTAATAACTACAGCAGTCGAGGGCCTTGCTTGGTAAAAGGGACCATTTTAGGCACTCAGAGTCAGCAGCCTGCTAGGATGTTAAAAATACAACCACTGTATATTTTGCCAATATAACCCATCAACAGTATCATCTTTATATTGCGTTTTCTTCTTTATACAATTTTATTTCCTTATTCCAAAACTCACTAATGACCACTGGAAAGACATGTATGGGCCTGATTTGTTTTTGACACTTCTAATTAGATGAAGTATGTGAAAGAACAACACAGGAGAATTGTCTATAGTATTTGTGAATATAAGTATATTACAGCTGTATTAGAAATATTCTCACCACGTCAACACAGAATCTCCGTGTGTGACCGTGTGCCACAGACGCCTGCGGCTCCACAGGCCCCCATTTGAGAACGGCCCCATGGAAATAAAATGATTCTTATTTTGGATCACAGCAGAAAAAAAAGTTTCTGTGACTTTTCCACTGCGCATGATGCCCTTGTTTGCAGCACTTCGACTTGTCACATGATCATTTCACCATCCGGAGAACAACATTTGTGGATTTCCTGATCCTCACTGACTCCAGAGAATCAGCCCACCAAGCAGCAGAGAGTAGCGTCAGTGCATACACACCACAAATAGATCAGATATATAGGGTGTAATTCAGCCAGCGTTAGATGATGGAAGCAGACTTCCTGTTTCCATCAGCTCTTTGCTTTTATTCTTCCCATGAAACACTTTGAAACAAAGCAAATAATCTATTTCATTAACAAGCGGAACATTACGAGACCTGGACAAAGTTTCCTGAAGCTTGTAACTAAGCAGAAAATACACCATAGGGCTGCTCTAATTCCCTCTACATGTCAATCACATACTTTACAAAGCGAGAGAATGTTTCATAAAAGCAATAATCCATTCCTGCTCTTAACTGAGGACGAAGAAGCTCACGGACCACAAGTCCTATTGAACATCACTCTCCTGACTCGACCTTGCCAAGCTCATCAGTAGCTACTAATGAGGACGCAGGCTGATAAAGGACAGGGACAGAAGCTGCCTCCTGAAGCAGTCGCACAATTAACTTGTGCAGCTACTTACTAATCCTCCACTTTACATCAGCCCAGTGCAGCTTCAAGTGATGTATTCAAACCCCACCACTGCACAGTCTGCAGGCAGTTGTGTTGTCACACAGTGGTCAAAAAAACACAAGGTCTAGACCGAGACGGTCATGAGATTTTCAAGCTTTCAGATGTTATATTTACAAACTGTGCTGAAGTGGCAGTAAATAATGAGTCTGACAGTTCTCATATTTGTCTCATATATTGTAAAAGAAAGTGAGACAATAATATAGAACCCCCCCATCTGTATCCAGACACCAAATATGACCAGGAATTAAGTAATTAATAAAAAAATAAACAAATATGTGGCTTCACATGGAGTCTGTAGATCTCAGCCCCAATTTGAAGTTTCCTTCAAACGCAACGGACAAATGGGTCCAAATCCGCCCGTTCTTAATTATTATTGCACCTCAATGCAATTGAGCAACAAATAATACACATATCTAAGAAAGAGGGCAGACATGACAACTAGTCCAATTTTCAGCTCTGTTGCCAGGCAACAGCAATAAGTGCAGGACAAGCTGGGGGCTCTAATCACGGGAACCCTCTGTAAACCAGACCGTTTCATTTCAGTCTGGCCTTCCCAGTACACTACGACCTCGACGGAAGTGGTCTTCATTTATTTGCTTGACTGTGTCCCCCCAAAGGCTGCAGCCTCTGAACTGAGACATGGCTGAAGAACATATTCCACACAGTATCAGTATAATATGAGAGGTATATCCAAATACAGCTTCATTTCAGAGTAACATTCCACAGTAACGCCCACACAAACTCACACATGACCACAGAGCTCTCTCTCTCTCTCTCTCTCTCTCTCTCTCTCTCTCTCACGTGTGCTCCACCTCTGGTTTGACAGAAATCCAGTGTTTACCAGAGAGGTCCTGGCGACATCACTTTCCATGTCACTGCTCATCTGTCACAGTGAGGAAGCTGCTGCTGCTGCTGGGAGCAGAAAACCTGGCTTCCTCCTGAGCAGCAGAGAAAAAAACATTGATTTGCCCAGTTCAGTCCAACACTGTCTAAAATTAGATGGTGATGAATGCAGAGGAGAGCGGACAGAAAAGATCTTCACAAAGCTGCGACAGCCCTGTGCCACCGCTGCTGAGTCGCCTGTGGGCCCCTCGGGAGATGTTTGAGGGTTGTGATGACTTTTCAGGGGCACTTATGTTTCCTGCATAAATGCACGAGCGATGCCTCTGCTCCAGCTAGCGGCTGTGACTGTTTTCCCTCTGAGCCAAAGGTGCGCCTGAGGCAGCCATTACTGGCAGATACTGATCTTTACATCTGGTAGATTCTACAATAAAATACACCTCTTCAGCAATTAATTCACAAATCAACCAAGACAATCCACAAGCACTGTGACTTAATTGTCCTTGTATCTTTGTATGATATATACAGTAATTAATTATATAGATATTTACCGTATGAAGAGAAAAGGCTGCCACTTGTCCACAAACGTCTATCAATGACTTGATATTCATTAATTGTGGAAAGAGAACGTAAACAAGGAGCATGTTAAAAGCTATTCTGTCCAAACCTGCTCCATCTGAAGAGGTTTACAGGCTTTTCTCTGTGACATGAGTTCATGGACATTCATTATGGGCAGAAAAAGCACTGTTGCACATACAGAGTTTTGGGAAGAAATCCAAAAGAGCTTGATCAAATTCTGTACAGGATTTACTGTCATCCAGACAACCACATGCCGGCGCTGTTTGAAGATCTCCAAGACAGTCTGGTTGCAAAGGTTGAGTAAACTGAAGGAATGAGTCATCTCCTGTTTTGTGGTAAGCATTGAATTGCCTTGTGTACAGAAGGTTATGTACAGACTTCTCTGCACTTTGGGCTACAGATGGAAACCACACAGCCAGTGTACTGTTTCAATTTTCTTGGGAATACTCCAACCAAACACACACATTCCTTGTATGTGTATAGTCACGCAGCATAAACCCGATTCTGAGAGTCAGTAGAGTTCATTGCACTAAAGCACAGTATATTGGACACACTACTTTCCAATTTGAAATATGTATGTCCATGAGCTGGGTGTGGTCTTATCAGAGTGCAACTGCTAATGGAATGAAATGTGGAGAGGAGGAGAACATGCACAAACAAAATGCATGGAAACAAATATTCTCTGTAGCTTTGTAGCAGACAAACAAAGAAATAACAAATAGTCACGGATCATTTCCAAACAAGTGTTGATATGATCAAGGTTGCTTTTTCTGGAGCACCTTAAACTGAACCAAGACCCAACTCCAGGACTCACAGATGTCCCCTCTCTATCATGTCCCAGCAGCTTGGCAGCCAACATCTGTCTACTACTGTCCTCGCCCTATTTCCTCCCCAGCACTGTCCTCATTCAGCCAGCTCAGCAGAACAATGAATCCTCAATCTGCCTCTCTGGATGACTCGAAGAAAATCTCACAGGAGATTCATTTTCTTTTCCCTGATTGATCACACTCTTTGTTAGTCTTCCTCTCGTGTCTGTGATACTCCGGAGTTCCCCCTTTGGTGCAGTACTGACACGTTTTGTCATCTTCCAGCAGCAGAGGTCATTTAAGTTGACGCACAGTAATGAGGATCCTGTTGAAGCCAACACAGCGGAGGCACCCAAGCTCCCACCTCTGGCTCAGTGCAGGGACGCAGATCAGAATAGGCTGCTGAAGTGTGGCTACAGATGACTGTCTGGGGGGCAAATTAAAAGTCTGATGAATTGTTCCTCCCGACAAAGGAACGTCTGCAGCTGCTCCTCTGACGACAGGCTGTTCAAAGAAATATTTGCTTCCGCACTTTCAGTCTCTGTGAATCCAAAACACTCACACCCAGTAGCATTGTGCTGATGATTTAGATCCACAGGGAAAATCCTTGAGTGGCGCTCAACGCATGAAAAACGAGGATCACTGAGTCTCTCTGGCTTTCCTCTGATCTTGGACCGGTGACAACGCCGAAGGGGGAAGAACGGCCCTGAGTTCAGACAGCTACACAACAGCCGGTGTGACAGAGACATACAGGCAGAATGTCAGAGAGTACTCTGGAGATATAGTGGGTACTCGTGTTCCACATATCGATGCGCCATGCATGCATTGCAAATGGAACCGTGGAACAAGACACCCAACATTTAGAGGAAGGCTGTAAAAAAAGAAATAGTGCAGCTGTTGTTGTCCTCAGTTCAAGGTAGCTGTGTCTGTTGGTTTGACAAACTTTGTCTTGCCGAGCAGAGAAGAGGAGATTGAGAGAGGAGGAGAACGATGCCACCTAAGTCGGCACAGGGTTGTTTTATGAATCGATGAAATCCAGTGTGGGGACGCTGAATAATGAAACACAGGCAAACACTCCTGCAGGCCGGAGGTGATACCATGATGGTCTTTGCATGAATTTCTAAGTCAGTGTTATTTTAATCATCATGGTCATGTGTTCTGCCATCTTTCCCTAATCTCACTAATTTATACCTCTGCAGCACTCGTGCTACTGGCCCGCCTCTAACTAGGTTCCCTGCAGCAGTTTGGCTCCAGATGATGTATCATATCATCCCAGAGAGAGAAACTCTTTCTCCCTGCACTAGATTCAGCCACTGGGACAGCACTAGTGCCTGAGACACTCAACGGTCAATGAAGATCTCCCAGAAAGCAAAACAAAAGGCAAAGAGGGGGCGTATTTTTGCTGGCTGCCAGGGAAGTCATTTAATATTTCATAAGTGCCCTCAGGGTCTGTGTGAATGTGAACATATGCCGTCTGTTGTTTCATGGTAAAGCACATGCATACTTCTGGGCATCCAGCCGTCCCAGGGGAGGGAATCTGCTGTGCACGGTGAATTCTTTAATGCTGTGGCCATTTCAACTCCTCACTCTGGAGCATGCAGTATCAGTTGAGGCCTACTGGCCGGAGAAGGAGCTTACATAGATATGCCGCTAACATTATGTAATTACCATTTCACACTTGAATATGAAGCAGAAAATGACCTAATGATCACGTGTAATACATCCCTATTGATTTTACTCGCTGAGATCAGTTTCTATAGCAGGGTGTTACTCAGGATGTGCAGAGAGTGGAGAAGCTTTAGTATTCACTCACAACTAATAATCATTAAAGATGACGGCACAATTTTGCACTGTTGTGTGGCAGGGGTCTCACATAATGAAAGCATGGATTGCTTAGCCTACTAATTCAAACAAATAATAATCTATCCATGTTATTGTAGAATGCATATCTTGCAAACCATCAATCTTATCAGCTTCCAAGGAAGTGCAGTGTTGAATATGATATGCAATAATAATAATAAACTGAATAAACAGGCGCCCAGGTCTCTGTAGCAGCATTAGAACAGTGAAAAATCAATGCTTTTATTTCATAAAAAACTGTGATTATAAAATCTTCTGTCTAGATAAACCTGGTAGGATGAACACACAGTTTTCTAACCTCACTCTGCACCATGAAGCCTGTACACAGGCTCTGCACACAACCTCCAGCACACACACAGTTGACTTGTGACAGTATACTGTAAGTAGCTCTGGACAATTAACAGTCAAAGAATATGAACAAGCAGGTGTAGAACCGACATTGCGCTAGAATAGAAAACATGGGCACCGAGTCATGATGCATCACCCACTGCTCCACAGATTATTATCCGGGTAAGTCAGACAACTTTATGAATGGACGTCCACCAACAAAATGCTGCAGAAGCCATTTGACATGTAAGAATGGGAGGACATATATCACCCTAATGATGTCTGTGTCCTACCTCAGGGCTGAGAGGGCACAGAACATCAAGCATATTCAACATCACATATTTAAGATGGCTACACTGAGGTCTGAGAATGTTCCCAGACAGTCTAGTCACTGGCTGTAGTATCCAGAACACTCCCTGCGTGTCTGCGCAAGCACACACACACACACACACACACACACAGCGCTGTATAAAACTGGGCTGCAACGTTAATTAGGAAAAGTAGTGATGCGGCGCGGAGCTGTCCACGGTGCTGAAACCTACTGCAGCAACATGAGGCACAACTGTGTGTGTGTGTGTGTGTGTGTGTGTGTGTGTGTGTGTGTGTGTGTGTGTGTGTGTGTGTGTGTGTGTCACATGCATGAGTCCCGTCATTAAGAGTTAACGCAGGAGTTCTGCAGGTGGACCAATGCCCTCCTATACCCAGACTATACCCAGGCTGGCAGCTTGACGACATCCACCTCCTCCATCGGAACACGAGCTTCAGTGTGGAGGGACAGAGTCAGAGCTCCACGGCAGCCCCCCCCAAACCATGACTCAGTATCAGCGCTGCACGGCAAAGTGAAAAGGCCAAAAGTCCACAATCACTTACACATAAGCGTGGTAGATGAACGCCCATCCTCGCGGTCTCTCCAGCGCGTTGTAGAGGAAATTCTGCAGTTTCCGATAGCTGGCATTTTTCTTCGACGGTCGGGGTCTGCCTGCGGAGATGCTGGACCTGGGTCTGCAGAGGATGCTGCTCCGCTTTGTGCTCTCCGAGCCCGCGATCAGCAGCGCGCCGTCCCTGCTGGATTCGGGAGCCCCGGGGTCCAGTCCGACGAACCCGACTTTGTGCTTCTTCTCTCCGGCTTGAGTTGGGTAAACCCCGCCGTTGAGAGATTTCTGCACCATTCTAAAGTCGCGGCGACGACTCTGCCGGGGAGTTGTCGGTGCCTCTGCCGCGGGTCTGCATCGCGCTGAGGGGTGTGTGCTGGTGCTGCTGGATGCAGTCCGTGTCGCCCCCCCTCCTCCTCCTCCACCAGGAGACACCAATCGCAATATCCACGCGAAACTGCACAGTACGAGCTTTTACATTAGCCCCGTCCAGCCACTTGACACACACAGCAGGGGTCGACATGCATATTCTGCTCTCTCCAGTCTCCCCAGGTTGCCAAACAGCAGATTATAGTTCATGTCTGATCATTGAACATCCCATTGCTGACGGCTGTGAAGTTATATCGAACAGGCTCAGCCAGTCTTGTTCTGGTGCATTCACTTCTGAGCTGCAGGTGTCTTCGTTTAGCCCCACTCTCTCACCCCAAATTAATTGAAAACTGCAGAATTGGGTTTAGTATGATAACTGCACTAACCCTGATCGTAAACTCAAATCATCTGTATTTTGGGAGAACAAAGGTTTCCTGTTTGTTTTCCCTGAGATAACCTTTCATCCTCTCGCTCAGTCTTTCACCGGAGCCAAGAGAGAACCTGGGAGGCAGACTTCTCATCTGATGATGCATGTTCATGCAATATTCATGGGTGCAGCTTCTTCAGTCAGGGGGTAATGGACGCTGAAAACTGTGTCAAACTGCATTTTTTTAAAGGTTTGACTAAGCCGCTGTAAAGGGAGCACACAAACAGTTAATGGAACATGTCAACCTCTAAGCAGATTCACATCAGTACAGAGCATAACTCTGCCAATAGGACTCTATGGCATGTATAGTAGGAAGAAGGAAAAATAGTAAGACAGCAGTTAAATAAAGTGAAAATAAAAATGCTGGACCATTTATATCTTCACCAAAATGAAATAGATAAGGATCTGATTCACTGGACTGTGAAGATATAATAGATCTTATCTGCTATATTGTATACTGAGCCATGACGCTAAAAGTAAGGGCACTAAAACTACTTTTCTCACAGCAGCACTTAGCTAGAACCTTTTCTTGTGTGAAACAACAGACCACAAAAACGTTTGCAGGACATTATAGCACAGTGAAATTACAATGTACCAATACTATACCAATACCGTTCATTTCCTCAATTCACACATTTTAAATTGCCTGAAGAAGACGACACAATATGTTTAATATCAGTAACAGGTGATGTCAATAATTAAAACGTATATATAAACCACATATGTGAACATTGAAAAAGAAACCAAGGCACATATAATACACAAAAACTGGATGGAAACTGGACAGAAAGCCGTTAATCTTTGTGCACTTCTATGTTGGATCATCAAGGCTCAACACTGCTGCCACGCTGGAAAACATTGTCATACTGTCAAGATTTTATTTACTAGCTTGTTAAGATTGCATTTACAATGATCATTTTAGAAAGATTCAACAAAGATGCTTTGTACAGTTATTTTCAGGCAACACAAAATTGCAAATAAAGTATGTACAGTAATGAAACATTAGAATAATGTAAATAAAATGTGTAATCATTGACAGATGTCTTTGTCTGGCTACACCAACATGCTGCAGTCATTAGCTAATTTAAACACACACTTAAGACCAGTTTTTATTATGTACAATAAGAGCAAACTTGATATGGGAAATGATGATAATGCAAATATCCTCTGAGTTGTGTAGGCGAACCACTGGATGTAAATCTATGGTGAGCATGCTGCTGCCAAGGGATGTGTCGAGTCGGGTCCAACATGCTCATTTGGAACCACACTTCTTTTAAACCAATAAAAATGACCGAGTGATCTGCCAGTGCAGAATGTCAGGGAGGATTCTCGAGCTGCATCAAAACCTTTCTAACAGTCGGAATCTACCACTTGTCAGTGACGTTAAGCTCAGCAAAAGAAAAAAAAAATCTTCTCTTCAAATGCACAGTCACAAATACAAAATGTTTTATATACTATATTATTTCCATAAAAATAATGCATTTTAATGTATAGCATTACTCTGCTGCCATAAGACATCACCTATCCTTTCCTCTGCCATAGTTATAGTTTGTATGTACAAGAAACGAAAATCTTCAGTCAAATAATAGCAAAGTTACTGCAAATAAGTCCTGGAGAGATCCCTTTGTTTACGCCATCAACAAACTGCTTACAGTATTTTTTTTACTGACACTGCAACTTGTATGGACCAGTCGTTGTGCTTCTTTTCATACCTACAGTAAATGCGACAACATAAAAGCCAATTTTTAAGTAAACACAATGTCTTAGTTAAAAGAAGGCGACTCCTCAACTAGTACATTTTAAGTCATATATTAATAATTTAACAATGATTCAACATCCCGACCTTTTGATCTGGCTTGTCCAGTTAGTTGTAGATTCCTTTATCGTGATTCAGATGAGCCAGCTTCTGTTCATCTTCACGCCCCTGAAGATTTCCTGATCTAATCAATCTCTACAGACATAAATAAAATGAAATACACAAGCAGTAACGTCTAAAAGAAATGGCATGCCATTGGTCCTTTAAATATTATTCACTAAGTAGGCTGGAATGCTTTTAGATTCTTTAATACCTGATATAGAATAAGTGAGGGATAAAAAAAGCTCCTTCCAGACACAATAAATAACTATCCTTCATATAGTGCAGTAATACAGTACTTGCACTAATCCTACAGTAATTGCACAGTAACCACATGCAACAGGTTAAAGAAAAGAGCAGCCCGCCCCACTCTCTGACTTTCTTTTTAAAACCTGCCCCTCAGTCCCTACTTCCATCTTTCTGTCTATTCTTTGACTTTCTGCATCTGTTCATTCTGCAAGCTCACATGAATACCTTGTGTTCTACTTCACCTCAGGTCCCAACACTGAGCCCTGGGGAACACCTGCTCAAACAGAGAAAGAGACTCTCTAGACACGCAGTCCAAGGCAAAATGGGAAAACGTCTGTGTTCAGGGTGATGGTCAGCTCAGCTACAGGTAGTTTGGTTAATCCAGTTAATCACACAAGCTCGGGTAGGAGCACAATCACTGCGGATGTTGTCTTGTGAGAACTCCTTCCCCTCACGTTGAATACTGTGCCCCCAGTGGTCAAGTCATGGTGTCAGCTAGATGAAGACATAAAGCCACAGTAGTAATACTTCTTTCTGTGATTTTTTTCCGGTACAACAGTACATGATTAGTCCTGAGCTTCAGGCTGTGTCAGTGTCCCTATGGGCGAACTCAGGTAACTGACATTAGTCATCTGTGCCGTCTTGTTTACTCTGCACTTTGCACTGGAGACTCTAGTGGTATCCATGATGGAATGATCCCTGTGTAATGGGGCAGTGGAGGGGTCAAAGGTCTTTCTGTCAGCAGTGTCTTTTGGAAGAACTCCGCTGAGACTCGCCCTCTTCTGTTGCGGTCGTCTCTCATCATGTCTTCCTCTTCCACAATCACCCTCTCTCTGGCGACTTCACTGGAGTGATGCTTTTCTTAGAGCTCTCCATCTGAGGGTGGCAAACACAGCTTGAAGAGCCTGCCGACCAGGAAAAAAAATGCAAATGAGACAAACCACTTCGTGTACAGCCATAAATGGTGCAGCGTGCTGATAGCATGAGCTGGGGTGCCTGCTGGAACTGGTTTCTATACATTACCTTGGAGCAGATGGAGGCATCTGGTCCATTACCTTGAGATTTTTAGCAGAGAGCTCAACTCTTGCCCCCTGGTGGAACAGAGAACACATTTCATAAGTTCCACATAGAAGTGAGTTTAATTGAACTGAACAGCAGCAATAATTGCAATGTTAATAAACACTTGTTCTATATAAGGAGACCTGCTGGATTCTCAAGAAAGACACAAGAACGTGATCACACATTGCTGTTGAAACAAGAGCCACAAAAGGTACCTGAAGAGTTTATTGCATATATTCCTGGACTTTTAGCAG
The DNA here is from genome assembly GCA_016785235.1 of Pseudorhombus dupliciocellatus. Classification (NCBI taxonomy): domain Eukaryota; kingdom Metazoa; phylum Chordata; class Actinopteri; order Pleuronectiformes; family Paralichthyidae; genus Pseudorhombus; species Pseudorhombus dupliciocellatus. The sequence continues at coordinate 3,079,534 of JAFBJW010000077.1, forward strand.
ATGTAACACATTTCACTGTGATATGCTTTACATTTACACCAGCCCCAGTTCTTACTACAATAATAATAAAAAGGTCGCACTTCTATGTTGCATATAATGCTCAGCCTCTTTACCCTGTCATGGAGGTGTTATTTAGCACTGACGTGAGTTTTTTTCATATTCTGTCTTGTAAATAAACAGGGAGGATCTGTTCCTCGTTAATAAAGGCATCAATAATAAATATATATTAAATGTAGACAAATCTAAATAAATAACACTTTATTTAAGGTTAGATTTGGGGCAGATCCACTGAACACTGAGTGGCAAATGAGTGTTTTTAAAAAGAAACCCACTGAGAACATGCCCCCATACTGCTGGAGGCATTTAGTGTTTTTCTGTTGTCTTTTCACGTTGGAAGAATCGATCACCATTGAGTTTAATTGTATTGGATTTGGCTCCAATTCTGTTTAGCCCTCACACTGCGGAAGTGTTTCGAGGACTCACCCACCCCTCTGCTGGCATCTTGCTGACAACATAATGAGTCAATTGTTAAGTTATCCTTTTATGGGACCCTATAGAGATGAAGGTCCCTAAGCTTTACCTGTTTACGCATAATGTCCATGGTCTGCATGAAGCAGCGCGGCATGAGGCCATGGTTCCTGGCTAAGATCATTGCCTGCTCCAGTGTCACACTTAGAGAACATCTGGAGGAGCAGAGGAGGAGAAGATTAGTGCTGCAACCCACACACACATGTGAATAGTTTTTAGCCCACGGTGCTACACAGGCAGTCGAACTGTGTCGGTGTGGGGCCAGGCTGACCTCTGCATGCCGGTGCCACACATGGTGATGTGGCAGGCTCCCAGGCGGTTGCACAGCTCAGAGGACACACATAGCACGCTGACACCCGACGGGTGGCCGTGAGCGCTGGGGCGCATGTTGATGTACGACTGCATTAGTCGACAGAGGTCGTCCAGTGTGTTGAGCGGTCGCAGCAGCTATCAGGGGAAGGAGGTGAAGGTTGGAGAGAGGTCAGGTGAGACTTTCACAGGAAAATAACAACAGAATATCACAAAAGTGTCCAGCTTACCAAATCTATGAGAATGAAGTGAAAAAAAAAATCACTGAAATCTATTGCAGCTACTGTCAGTTTGGGTGACTACATCTCTCTGTCTAATCTACCCATCACTGAGTTTATAATGTCGACGTGTCGAGGTTAGTTGAAGTTAATGGGGGGGGTCTTGATGGGCTAGTGGGGGGTCCAGGTGAGAGAAACAGGACAACAGTCCATCTTACTTTGGAAATGCTTGGTTGCAGGTCTCTAACTTCAAGGCCCAGTATCTGTGCTTGCATTTATATTCAGTCACAACATTATATACAAAGGGACTTATGTTACAAGAGCATGGTATAAAAAGATAAGAGTTCCCATGGACTGTAATGTACACATTCTGGGAGCGCAGCAGATGCAGCAGAGGGGACGTATACATCAGGATAAATATATATTTACCTGGTCAATCTTCATAGCTGTGGTGTTTGAGTCTGTCGGGAGATTGGACTTCTCCAAATAGAAAGCCCTGTTGGGCACAAGAACACGATTATTTATCTGGTCCAGAAATCTATACGTGTTTTCCTGACTCAGTTTATGAGAAAGCTGAGTCACCAAACGTCTAAAGCACTCCACTCTGTCATGCAGGGCAAATAAGACCTGAAAGTTCCCTTCAGTACATCATCACTGAGTCAGAGGAAATAAATAGAAATGAAGGTTTAGGCTCACCATTCTGATTTGTCCTGAAAGTTTCATAAAGAACCGAATGACATTTCCTACACCTGTCATAACAATATAAGAGCTACCTAACTTGGTGTGCAGTGCAATTAACTGTGCGCTCGCTTTGACATGAACAAGTTCGCCCACATTTGGTGCGAGGCAGGTTGGAATAAAGGAACAGTAACCGAAGTGCAGTTTCAGCTTATGCAACGCCACAGCATGATCTCTCCCTTAAAGGTGAAACATAATAACAGTGCTGGTGAGTAAACTGCTGGAGGGCTGTGATGCAGCCAAGCACAGCTTACCTGAGTCTGCGGTAATAGGCCTTGACCTTCTCTAGAGAGACGGCGTTGGTGCGCTGCTGGAAATCCTCCATGGCACTATAGTCCTGCTGGGACACGCCCTCTGGACGCTCCAGTGCTGGGGCGAAGAGATGCGAAGCATTCAGGTCAGCACATATTTATGTGATCACATTATTCAGACTCTAAGCTTCACTTCTGCAACTGTACACATTCTGCGTCGCTGTACTTAAGATTATTTTTCAGGTATTTATACTATTTTGTGACAACCCTTTTTTTGAAACAAATATCTGTACTGCCCCCCCCCCTTATTTTAATTCAGATTACTCATTTAATACATTTATTAATTTCCTCATGGACAAATCTTTTCTTGTTTTATCCACTGTTATTAATTCATTGCTTTTTGTAAATTTTATTTGAAGGATTACGAGTCTTTTGTACAATAATTGAACTTCTTTTCAATGATTATATAATCTGTATATGTTAGGATATACTGCTCAAATATATGACTGTGCACGCGCCTGTACATGCACGCAAACACTTTCAGACCACTGAATCAGAAGGTATGACAAAACCTCTGATCATCCTGCAGCTCATACTCTCCTCCAGTAGGTGGTGCTGTTGATTCAGGTATCTACATCACTCAATGTTTTGGGCACCTCCTTCTACACTGAGGTAGGTAAGAGCAACATGAGCCACTGATCCTCAGTCATACATGGAGACAAACACCCTGCTTGATGCTGGAGTTGAGGGATTGTGTATCATAAGGACAACAGCCTCCCCGGGCTTCACGTGACTGTTGCATCTGGCTCTATCAGCTGATCTCCACCCTGCCCCTATACCTACCCCCCCCCCCCCCCCCCCCCCCCCCCCCCCCCCCCGCAGCGTTCTCACTTTCTCCAGTTCCTCGTTCCCAGCACGCTCAGTCTTACCCTTGGTGAAGAGGACCGTGTGGAGCTTGAGGCTGCCGCCGTTCTGCAACCGACTGGGCAGCTCGCTGAAGTGACAGCTGTCGAGGTACAGGGTGACCCTCAGGGCCTGTCGGCTGCCCTCCACCTGGTAACACACCGGAGTGTCTGCAACACACACACACACACAGACACACACAGACAAACAGGGGAGACATTAATGAGGCTGAGTATTACAAGTTTGGCTGTGAGGTATTTAGTTACACATGTCGTTTTCCAACTTCTTATCAGAGAATAAGAGTTAATTAATTCTAATGCGAAAAACATGCTGATTTTGGGACTGATATTTATGTTTGAGTAAGTTACTACATATGTGGATCTAGTTCAATTATTTTTAGTTGTTTTTTTTTTTTTCTAGAATGACTTCATTTTCCTAAGATGTTCCAACCTTCCACAACAGAAGGTGGAAAACTGACTGTGTCACCACCAGCATCGTCTTTAGTTTAGTCTTGACACTGACACAGGGTGAACACACAATAATGGAAAAAGTGACACAGGGCTCTTGAAATGGAGCGGCAGTATTAAACTCGTGTCGGGAGCATCTGGTGGAAACATTTGCAAAATCTCATTGTCTGGCAGATTGTTTATTCTTAATATAATCGTAATGCAACATAAACAACTGTGTTTTTAAAAGAATTCGTCATTACTGTGTCACTTGTCTTCAGAGCAGTGACCTTTTCCAATCCCACAAACACACACACACACGGGTGGAAATCATTTTGTAATTCTGACGCTGACTTACGCTGACGCCTCCAAATGTTTTGCAACTGCAAGACACGAACGGTTGTCAGATAAAGGAAAAGATGACCTTTACTGAGCGACCTCTAGGGTCAGCGCTCTTTCCTTGAGAACCCATCAGGCTATAATCCTGGAGAATTGGCTGTGGTTCTTGAGGCGGGAGTCAGACTCCTCAGAGTTAGACTCTCTGTTGCGTTTCTGCCCCACTATTGCTCCCAGCCGGCGGAAGACGCCATTAACAAATCAATGAACGCCGCGGCAACCTCAGCTGAATATTCAACTGCAGGAAAGTAGTTTGCTTAGAAACTATTCTTCCTTGGAAAGTGAAGAGTCTGCACACGGTGTTTATTTCCCGTATCTATAATAATGACCAAGTCAACGGCTGTATGTTGGTGCGTAATGTATGCATGCATCTGCTGAGGGTAAAACCCTAAAAGAGTGACTGCCTGCCTCGGCCATAACTTTGCCTCCTCCTCCTCCTATAATGGGAAGTGCATGTTCTGATTTTCCTTTGAGCTGCAATCTCTGCCGGCCACACTGAGGCAGTTGAAAGGAGAACTGATTCAGGATGCTGTTGTCATTTGTATCTATGCGCTGGCTTGAAGGTTTCTGGTCGCCTGCAGCACTTTTGGTGAATACAGATACTGAGGTTATTAAAGGCACAAATAGGCCCCGGATCTTAAACTCTGTGCACACACGCAGGTCAGGCTCCGACAACGGCCACCTTTGAGAAAAGCAGGTGCATCCTCAGCCTGCCGCAGGACACCGCCGCGTTCTGACCTTGGACGCTCTGTGGAGGACGGACGCAGTGAAGACAAATTCCTGTATTTAAATGCAATGTGTTCTGTGGGCGCTTCTGCCGCGAGTTTTAGGACCGCAATGAAGTTTAAATGACACCCTGCGCAGCCTGTCAGGAGGAGCCATGTTATCTGTAATAAAAGGACACAGAGACGACATGCTCTGCCCTTGAGGACGATGATTTATGGAGCCTTTAACGTGTTGAATTAGCTCCCTATTCAGACGCTCCTCAATGAAAGGAAAATTAAATCTGCGATGGCAAAATGACAATTTGGCCCTGAATAGTTGCCATAGATCCATATAATAGAACTTTATTCAGAGTTGGTGAAACTAGACAGCTGCTGATGAGCAGCCGTCTGGTTTCAATGGGCCAAGTCAGTCGTTGCTGGTGGAGTCTCTTACTTGCGACGAGACACTCGTCCTCCAGTTGCCTGAAGAACACAGTGACTTTGTCCAAGTCCAACAGGGCCGCCTTGGTATCTTCCAGCATGGTCCGTTCCTCTTTCTGTCAGGGGAGAGAAGAATCATTTAGAGATCACTTCATGTTGGTTTTGGTAGTTGTGACGACAGCTTTGTGGCGAGAAATCCATAAAGGAAATTGAAGTAGTGAAACATTCAGGGGATGTAGGATTTTTCAATGACCAGTGCCCCCCTCCGCTAATCAGCTCGTATCACAATTGAAAGCCCTCTGTCCTCACCAGGTGAGGTGCGAGCGTGGACTGGAAGTGCAGCAGAACGCCGATGACTGATATCTGCTCCAGCCACTTGCGGCTGGTCTCTTTGCCGTCCTCCTGGTACTCGCCAGCGTTGTTGAAGCGCGACCGGAGCGCCGCCAGCAGCTGCTCAGCCAGCGTGCACAGGGCTCCCGTCACCGCCTGGCAGAAGATCACATCCCGCCGCAGCTGCAGAGATGTATCTGGAGTGGAGGAGCAGGTAAGGGGGGGGGGGTTAGATATGACAAAGCCGGTAAAGGGGGGGGGCAAAGGAGAACAAGGCGAGATGGTCAGTGGACAGGAGACGGCGAAGCAGTCCAACCAGCCCGACACCCCCGGAGAGCATGTGTCCCATTAACTAACACCATATGCCACTGTGCAAAGTTCAAAGTGATTCGAGCATCATGACCGTCGACACTGAACCTTTTCTGTACCAACACATCGAACAATTGGCCTCAAGCTGGAAACGATCCCGCTCTGGAGGAGGAAAGCATTTCTGACAACTCTGACTTTTAAGAATTATTAAATTATACTGGAATCTAAGTAAATGTAAACATCTGCTTCGTGTTTGGCGATGAAGCAGATGTGAAGAAATGAAAACATACATGACACGGGGCTAGTATATCCACTATTTTTCACTGTTAACGTAAATAATGGACACGTTTTTTTGTCCCTAATCCAAAGAAATACAGAAAATGAAAGTCGGACCTGATTCAATGATGACAATCTCCACATAAACAGAAATCCTGATGTTTTAAGTAAATCATTTGAAAAATTCATCTTCTTTTGAAGATGTTCTCAGGACGTGCAGATGTCCTCAAGTAGAACTGGCTGTAGTTTCATATGACGGATGACGTCTTTTTTCATAGAGCTCTAAACTGCTGCAATCATTTCAAATGCTCCGCTTGTGAGACCTTTCCTGTTTAAGCTCTGCTGAGAGATTGCAAAGTGCTGGCTACACGTCTCTTCTGGTAAATTAGTGGAAAACTAGAGCCGGGCTCTATCGAGTCTGATTGTCTGCCACTGTGCTCTGAACGTGACTGTGAACTGGTTCCTGTCTAACAGCGACACGTCACTCTACCTGTGCACTTGAGCAGAGCCAGGAGAAGCTGGTTCTTCCCATCTGTCGGGGAAGAAGGAAAACAAGGTGGAATGACTGACGGAAACTTGACACGTCCACATGGCGGGAGAGTATTATGTGCTGTGCGTTCAACTAACCGTCCACAAATCTCTGGAGGCTCTCCACCAGGGTTTTGATGGAGCTGGGCAGGTTCCAAGGGTCCTCCTGAATGTTCTTGTGGATAACGTAGCGGCATCGAACTGTCCAGTCCTCGGTCTGACGAAACTCTGCAAGCAGAAAATATATGACGGTGCGTGTCTGTTGTGTAACAGGAACATTGCAACACAAACTCAAACAGTGTAAGCATCTGCACACACAAACAGCAGGTACCTGGTTGGTTGTGGTCAGAATAAAAGTGCTTGGTCTCCTCACAGGCCTTGGTCATGGCATGTCCCTTCAGCAGGCTGTTGATGGAGTCGACCTGCGTTTGGAAAACAAACACAAAGGTTATCAACACAGCTCTCTCTCCTTTCTTCTCACACACGCTCACGACTTTTCAATAACTTTTAACCTTTAGTGTGGGTCTTTCAGCATTAACAACAACAAGGCTTGAGTGTGTGTGTGTGAACCCCATGAGCTGCTGTTTCCATGTGGAAACAAGCAGAGCAGTCAAAGCGGGCGTCCCCCCACGTGGAGTCAAACAACACCAGAAATTGGTTAGAGAAGAAAAAAGAGGTATGGATGTCTTTAACTGACTCCGCATTTCAGTGAAAGTCAACGTGTGCTTGTGTGTGTGTGAGGAGAAAGAGGGAAAGGTGGGGGAAAGAAAAGAAAGAAAGGAAGTCAAGTGAAAGATGAGAGAGAGAAAAGCAGGATCCCGACCAGAGAACAGACGGAGGTCCAAGACGTAACTCGGCCCAGATGTTGACTGATTACTATCACAATCATCTGTTCCAAATGGTTTGGCAGAGGGGGGTGCGTAATGTTGACGTGTGTGTGTGTCTTACTCTTCTTGGCTGAATTTTAAAGTGCAGTTATCTAAGTTGGTGCACGTTTAAAGAGTCGGTATAAGTTCTTCATTAGACTAGAGTTAAAGGTAGAGTTGGTATTTTGTTTCATGACCAGAGTCTTCAGCAGGAGAGAGATGATTGTCAGCAAATCCCAGATAAGTTGAAACTCCACCATTAGATGGCACTAAATTCTACACACTGAACCGTTAATGATGCTCAAACTGAGCTGCATGACTTCAGCTCACCTGGTTGAAAAGGTGCTCCAGGCAGCCGTGCAACTTGTCCTGTTTGTCCGAGGGAATCCTCATGTCACACGGCAGCTCGTCCCCTGGCAGCCGATAAAGCCCCCAAACAAATCGTTAAGCATTGCTGACTTTTATTTGACCATCTGCACATTTTAAACATCTGCTGATGTAAATCATGATGCTCTGAATTAGAAGCTGTTGATTCAAACAAAGTGATGATAAACACGGCGTGAGCTCACAGCACAAATATGTGACTCTGGCGTCTATAAAATGTTGGCTCTATTATATCTGACCACAGACTCCTCATATCATCATCAACATCATCACACAGTAAAGACCAAGTTGGATGCTACTCATCTCTATCTATGCAAACATGCATTATTTATTTAGTCTTTGTTTGACACGCAGGAAGTCTATGTCTGCCTCAGCCTAGCTCATGTTGTTTGTCTTGAATTCACTTTTTCTGAACTGATTCACTTGGAATATGAGCCGAAAGAAATATGTAGCTGACGGAATTCCTCAGCAGTGCAGATATCAGAGTGAGCCATAAACATCAAAGATGGACCGAAAACAACTCCTTTTCCTTTCATGCTATCTGCTCATTGGTTACCTGATCCCATCTCATCGCTCCCCAGGTACGAGCTGTTGCTCCGCACGCTGGTGTAGGACAGGACCGAGTCTCTGTTGCTGTTGCATTCACTGCAATGAAGCACAGAACATACAAGACAACACAAACAGGAAAACGTGTTATACTTGGGGAAAAAAAGGGGTTCATTCCAATGTTAAACCACAGAGGGGGGATTTTTGTGTCTCTTATAATTATGCTGCCAAATAATCCTTCTGGTTATAAAGGCCTCGTCTGATTTACAGTATGTGAGACCGTAGGAAATTAGATGGTTCTCCCAGTAACAACCAGCCCCTGGGTTACACAAAGAAGCATTCTCTCAACTGCGGCTGCATTAAGACTTCACAACATTGGGCTGATAATAAATAATGTAGATACAGTGGAACCAAACTGTGTATTGGATCCTATAAGTACATGCTCTCTTCAGTGCATTCTGTGTGAGATGGCTCAGCTACCATTCTCCATCATGCTCAACTCTGGGAAAGTTTTATTGAGAAAAGACTTTTACATCATACGGAAATCCATGATAACTGATTTCCGGGCTAAAAATTACAAACGCTTCAAATGAGCAAGCTGGCGACACACTCAGAGGAGCGCCGAGAGATTCACAGGCTGAACTGCGTGACTAATGGCCGACGAGCAAATACAAGCTACAGAACAACAGCATCCGCTTTGTCTTAGTGTTCAGTTATCCGGCTTGGCTGGGGGGAAAAATGGGGAGTGTCAGAGGTGGGTACCAACCTGCCGGGTTGTTCTGTTGTGCCTAATGTGTGTTAATGTGTGCCAGTGTTGCAAGGGCAAGAGACTGGGAACATCGGAGCTGCTACAATAACAGGGGGAGAGGTAGTGTAATGATATTTTAGTAGTCTGGCTTGGATCCTCTGCTGGCTTTCACTCCGCGAACCCATAAAAACACACCACGATAAACTAATATATGAGAGTGTGCTAGAAAATGTTCTTGCCTCTGTCCTCTTTACCTCAATCCACTTCATCTCATCATATTTCAGTCCTGTCCATGCTTTCCTCTTCATTTGTGTCCAAATATACACCCCCCCCACCCCACACACACACACACACACACACACAATGTCCCTGTATTGTTCCCCTTCTGGCCGCTTCTGCGTGGAGAGTTGTGTTTTCCAGCTGAATGCTGAGACATACACACTCAGTGTATCACACACACACGAGAGGTGATTTCCAAATTTAGCATCGCACACCTCCTGCCAAACGTGAGAGCATCACTGTGACAATTATCCTGCTTGTAGTCGCAAATCTGGCCTAAGCCTACAACAAACACACAAATGCAACCACAATAAGATGTATGTACGTATGTATGTATGTCTACACAGCTCAGGATACAGGAGAGAATGTATTCACAGACACATGGAGAACACATTGGCATCACAGTAAACAGCTCATTCACAGCTGCCTCTGAGGCGGCTTCTTAAGGCTTGTAGCTTGTCGCCATGTCTCATTTACATACGGCCCATTGCTGCTTAAAGTGGCCATATGGGGGCCACTGTCAATACAAAAGGAGTGTACCGGTTTGTTTAGCACGTTAGGCAGGGAAAAAAGATCAGTTACGAACACTCTCTGCTGCTGCAGTGAAATGAGATGACTTCTGAATCTGGACACACTAGAAATGACTGGATACCAGTCAAACGCTCTCAACAGCGACACACTTGACAGCGGATGATTCATAACACACACAGTGTACCAGGCTTTGTAACAGACCCTCACACACAGTCTGAGTGTGTGTGTCCTCGTCCTTGTTCTCACATTATGTTCCTCACAGGCTGTGCTCGGCCCGTGACCTCCGGCTGTTTGACTCCGCTGTGGTCTGTCACCACCTCAAGCTTCAACGTCTGATCCTCTCAGCAGGACACACAGCACTTTTATTCAAATCCCAAATAGCTCAAGTGGGATCATCTACGTACGCCATGCCACCTCGCGCTGCTCCCATCAAGAGTGTATTTACTTTTTACCACTGAGCTTCCAAACCCTGGGCAAACACCTCGCTGTGCATGTGTGGCACACACACTTTCCTTTACATTTTATTGCGATGAGGTAGTTGAGTTTCACATGCCGTGGCCGGGCTGTAATGACAGAGTGGGTGAGGAAGCCGCGCCCCAAACATTTGGCTGTATTATACACCAGCCCACCGCACCAACAACCAATAACTACATCTTAGTGGGTGGTGGAGGGTGGGGCTCAGCCGAGCACTGCCCAGTGGACTGTACACACACGCACACACAGAAACATCTGAATGAACTCACAACAAGCAAATGACATAACCAGATCTGACCCAAACATTTTGAAGTCATTTTTAGCTCTCCATCTTGGTTAAAATGCCAACATCTGGAATGAGTTGCAGCCTCTGATGGGGGCAAATGTGCGGAATTACAGGAGTTTGGATGTTGTTCATGTTTTATGGCGTCCTGGTAGAAGTGTAGGTCTTCTTTGCCATATCTGGTTCTGTTCTATTTTTCAAAAGCATAAAAAATAAATAGTGAATTATATCAAGCAGCTTATTTTTAATGCCAGTCAGCTACCAGTCTGGATAAAATAAAAAAAATAAAAAATAAAAAAAACAACTCATGAAACTTTAGCAGGGCAGCTTTTTTCTTGAGCTGTTTTCAGATAAGAATTCCAGAGAATGTCAGACCAAAGGGTGTGGACACAGCAGGAGATCCACAGAGATCTTTGGAGCATCCAGGGGGAGGGGCAGTGCAGAGGTGCGAGGTAATTTATTCATTTCGCTGCAGATATCACATGCTATTCTTTTACAGCTCATCCACACCAGCCTTTATTGCTATACTCTCGCTTGACATCTTCATTGTCTTCTTGATTTATTATCCTCATATATTTGAGTATTTTTGCATCTGTTGTGTGTTCATCAACAAGCCCACTTGTTCCTCCAAAAGAGGAATGTCACATGGGTACATAAGGGTAATTACCACAGAGGTGGCAGTGGTAACTCTGCAGTCACATTTGCATTCTCACATTAAGACCCTCCTAGGAGGGTCAGAAGGGGAGTGCAGTGCAGTGACAGTCTTTTTCAGCCATTTACCTGTAGGAGTCCCTGTAGCTCATTGTGTCGTGACCCGAGTCTTCCTGGTCCTCCTCGTTCACCTTGAAGCAAACTCTTTTGATGCCTCCTTGCTCCACTTTGTCCTGGTCACAGCTGTCCTCGCAGGGGGCCAGAGACGGCTGAGATGGTTCGTAGACCGGAGGTTCCCCGCCTTCCCCTTGGAGCTGTGTGGGCTCAGTGATTGATGACAAGAGGCTAAGGAGGAAAGGGATTGTGAAAAATAATATACCTAGTGATCCTGATCAAAGAATTATTTTTACTCTTAAATTCATTATCCAGCACACACGTCTCCACGCCCCTTCCCTCGGCACGGACACACAATATGTTCCTTTTTTCCTTGATGCTATCTCGGCCTCACTCCCTGTGCCTGTGCTGGGCCCAGCCCATAAATATTTTGGGCCTGAAGAATGTTCCTTTTGTAAATCCTGAGCTTTAAACAAGGAAAAGGGCAGACAGACAAAGAGAGGCTGACGAGCGGCCCCGGGGGGCCGATACAGGGATAACAGCTCCTGGCTTTTTATGATCTGAAAATGTCACTGTGAAGGCATATAAACACCATCTGCATGCCAACATTTAATAATATCACCAGCTGCTGAAGCTGTGAAATACTTTCTGATGGATAAACCATTTTAATTGAAAGATGACACTCGCCAGTGGGGTCAGAGACGAGGGTGTAATATGGATTCAAATCAAAGAAACAATAATAACCACATTAATATTAACATTGGGATCAGTATGCTTATGTTGCTGGGACACTTACACATCAATCTGTGCGACATACTGCCTCATTTCCCGCACAGCAACATCCAGGCGGCTGTACAGGTGAATGTAGGCGTCCTGGGTCTCTGTGTCCTCCTGTTTGAGCAGGAAGCTCAGGCCCCCTTCATTATGGCCACTCCGTCGTCCGTCCACCAACCCCTCGCCTCCGTCCAGGGCCACGTCCCCGTTGCTATCCACCGTATCCCCTTCTAGACCGCAGCAGTTCCAGCGGGGAGCCCCCATGCTGGTCACACAGTGCTGGGTGTGGGACATGGGGTTCAGCATTGCTACACGGAGGGAGAGGAAAGGACAGGAAAGAGAGGGGAGGAGAGGAGACAGGAGAAACAACATGTTAGTAGTGGCCGAATAAAAAAAAACTTCACTTCAAAGTAACAGTCTTGTCTGTTCTCCATTTGAACTTAATGGAAAACAACTTCTTAAAGGGCTCTTGTGAGTGTGAGTGATCCTCACAGAGAGAGCAGGATTTAAAAAAAAACCTTTTAAGTTTGGTTGAACGCCAAACTTGGATATAACAACCTCAGATATATCAGAACAGCTGACGGACGATATTCCTCTGCCTATCAGGCCGAGAGTCTATAAGTGTATAACAAGCACAGTGAGCCGAGAAGCCCTTACACATTTTATACACATTCCAGATATTATTTTAAAGCCCTGAGTAATAACGCAGGAATCTTTCACCTCAGGTAATAAAACCTCTTCATTATATTCTGTTTCTAATTGCGGCGCTACAGGCTGGCTACGCTCTCGCTGGAGAAAAGCATCATCCCCGTGGCTGTCTGCAGAACACATAATGAAAAACACCAGAGCTCAAGTGAACATCTCACCAGTGCAACTGGGAGGCAGATGTCTCACTGGCAGCTGGTGCAGAGAGGAGAGATGAGGACGAGGCAAACTGGAACAATGTAAGCAATGCTAAATGTCTGCTGTCTAGACAGCTGTACTGCGTTTTCATCTTCTGCAGAGAGCAAAGAGCAGGAGCGCAGCAGTTAAGCCTCCAGACTTCGTTAATATTGAATCGCATCATAATAACGTCAAGCCGTGGAGAGGCGAGAACACAACCCTTTGTGTTCATGAATAAAAGATTTACTTTTATTTTCCTCTCTTTCCTTGAAATGATTCCACGGTGAATTTACATTCCACTTGCCCTCAGTTCCTTCCTTTGACTTTCTTCCCTCCCCTTTGACCTTAGCAGCCAGCGAAGGGCACACATTCCTCCGCTGCCTCGGGGCGCCGTCTTTACTGACGTAATTTATTCACTTTTCATGTCAATAACACGAGTATGGCCTGGAGCTAATGGAGTCTTAATGGCAGACCACTCATCTAATTTACCATGAGAAAGCATTTTTTTGAGAACTTACGGCTGCTATGTGAATTGGGGGCTGCTGTTCCCATCCCAGGGCAGCAGCATTTAAACGCTCATCGAGGGCAATTAGTCAAAATGATCCCTGAGCCTGTGTTAAGTGGGATGCGCTGTGCTATCGTACCGTTAGCCAACAAAACAGGAATCACAGAGGTTCCAGGTGAGGAGTGGTGGTGGAGGACGTGATGTTTTTGCTTATAGCAACTAATTCTGACATTATTGAGTTTTTACCAGGAGAACCTCTGGAGCACGTCAGCAGATTATCTGGAGTCCAGAGCATGACTGAACGTCTGAAAGCAGCTTGTGTGTGTGTGTGCCGTCACTACCTTGATCAGGGTCCAGGCCAAACAGGGAGTTTTTGCGCCCAAAGCGGATGCTGAAGGTCCTGCCGGCGGAGGTAGTGCTCTTGGGGTAGGACACCTGCATCAGGTTGACGTGGCAGTTGGTGGGAACAAAGTCCATGCAGCCCAGTGGGTGAGGGCGACCGCCGGCCTGCCTGAAGGAGGGCCACACCTTGTTCCTCAGCTCCAGGGCAAACTGAGTTACAAAAAAAACAAAAAATGATCATTGAGAAGGTGCAGAGAAAGTTGAGTGGAAGTACAGCTCTGATATTAGCAGTGCGTGATTCTGATGCTTTTCACTGACAACAACAGAAGGAAGTTCTTGAGCTTTAAGACGAGTAGAGTAGTATGTTCTGAATGTAGAATTGTGTGGCTACCTGTTGATAGCTACTGATACGGCGTCGGATACTCTCCAGCTTGGTGTCACAGATTTGTCTGAACTCGTACTGAGGCATGGTAACTACTCGGTCGCTCTGGGAGATGAGCTGGCTGCAGTTGCGAACAAAAAGGCTGTCGTCACTGCAGAACGCTTCCAGGATCTGCAGAAACATGAAACATCAGTGAGGATGGATCACGCACACAGTAAAGGTTTATTCAGTCCCAATCAAGAGTGAAAGTCAAATTCTAGGCAGTCGTAATAATAAAACGTATGATCTGTAATCTACATCCAGGGAAAGCAGCAGGTAGGAACAAGGGGAAAAAGTGGGGCATTATTCAGCAAGTGTGACTTGATGGCTTTTCCATGACTTGTATTCTAGAGTATGTGGCTGTCAACTATCCCAAAAACTTTCCAAACATTTTGCCAGAACTACCTTAGCAGTGAGGTTGAAGCAACCTTTGGGCTCCACAATCTTCTCCAGCACGTTGCTCTTTATGCCGGCGGTGCTGACGTACTCGTAGACCACCCCGTGCTCCAGGTGGACGTTGTCCACCGTGAGGCTGACCAGAGGCAGCTCATCAGAGAGGGAGATCCTCCCTAGCCGGTGATCTGTGGAGCACATTGTTGAAAGTACTCAATACGTGTCATTTTAATAACTCCTAGTTAACCACTATAAAGTCAGGAGCAAGAGCAGAGGTAGAGTCGTGCCTCTTGTTGTGTTATGAGCACATTCTCATCAGCTCCAGGTAGAAATACAGTGATTTTATAAACCCATGACACACACGTAAAAGCACACAGTGTTCTCTGCACATATCCATTGTGCCTCGCCTGCAAGTGCTGTCAGAAAAAAAACCATTCAGTGTAAATACAGTAAGATAGCCGAATGTTACTGGGTGACGTCCTATGACTGTAGCGTGAGCATATGTAATTTTCAGCGGGGAATGTTCTATTTCCAGAGCAAATTGCCGACTGCTGAACCCAGTTCTTACTGCCACAGTAACTATGACCCGATTCGGAGGTCATCTGAAAATAGCTGCCATGCTGGAAAATTATTTGGATGTTTTTTTCCCCCCATACATTGAACTGACAGTCTGTGATCACGCACAGAGCAGCTACAGTTCATAATACAGGACACTCCCAAGTAACATAATGATGTTCTGGTATGTTTTGCCGCAGGGGAGGAAACATTCTCTGTAGTTATAAACACTACATCTGGTAAAGAGACAGTTTTCTGTTTTAACATATTGAGTTCTTACTCTTTTATAACAATAATAATTACAAAGTGATCATTTGATGAAAACATCAGCAAATGTAGAGTGTTACAGAAGAGAAAACCTGACAACATTTTTAATTTCAAATGTAAAAATATTTCTTTATTTGAACTAAACAGAAGACACAGCTGTAACTACAATGAACTATTTTTGCCGGGCATCACCTGTTCCATTGGTGCCGCTCCCCTCCTCGTGGTCTGATCCGTTCTCCACTGGATAGGGACTGAACGGACTCCCCTCCTTCCCACCGTCACCTTCGCCTCTGTGCAGCTCCTCCACATCCTCGAATGCCCGGTACACCCACTGACACTGAGGGGAACAGATAAGACTGACTATACTGCACATCACTACTTGGTGGCAGTGCAGGAGGAAGTGAGCTTGAAATGAGCAGAGATAAAGATTATTGCAAAGATGACAAAGCAGGAAAAAAGAAAGAATGAGCACGTGAAAGCGTTTTCACTCAACAGAAGTAGGAGGAAATAATCCCAAGTATTTATTCCCTCTGGACACTTTTCACCTGACAGTGAAGTCAGGGCTGACTGCACCAGCCTGAACTCAGCAGCGCAGCCAACCACATCAACAACATCCTGGTAATTTATCCTGCTGCTAAATGAACTAGCAAATTTATACTGGAAGAAATCCAGAATGGACTGAGTCTGTTCACTGTTCACTCAGAGCAGAGGGGGTTTATCAGATCAGGTCGGAGTAAATAGAAGAAAGCAAAACACTGGGCTTTTTACAGCGAGGAGGACATCCTACTCTGTCTGCAGCCTTGTGAAATACTGCCTGACTTGGGCTCCTGCTGCAGGAATGTCAAAACAACCTGGTGGGAGTTTGTCATTTAAGATGTTAGCCATGTAATACCAAGTGTAAATACAAGTGTCCAGTCGTGACTCAATTGGGAAACACTGCTAAATATGCAATGATTACTTTAACACAGAATAAACCTCGAGCCTTCTTGGAAACAGAAATAGGCTGGAAATACCAGGGGGCTAGTTTTCCCTGTCGGGGCAGGAGGATATTTTGAGATGAAAAATATTTAACTCTCACTATGTGTCGCCTGCAGCGCCAGTGACAGCCAGTAATTTATGTTGGGAGATTACTAGGCCACCCAGAGCTGGAGCCACGCACGCGGACAAAGTGGGTGAAATCACAGAATTGTTTCTCTGCTTGAACATTTAGTTGCTTAGTTGATTATTTTTTATGATCCATCTCGGAGCAGGAATGTCTGGGTGACTGGGGCTGTCAGTGAGCTGTCCCAGCTTGTTGGAAGATTGAGTAAATACACCTTTAATGCTCCAGTCAATTCTTATCGCGTTCAGGGAGCGTCAAGTTCTCCCGTGTCCCCTCACCGTCTGCAGGGGCTCCTGGTGCGTGTGCTGCGCTGTGAAGTGCTCCAGAACCTCTGCGTGGTCGCTGCGGTTCACGTTGTTGCCGTTGACTTTTAGGATGACCTGGCCAGGCTGGAGACCTGCCCCTGCTGCCTCCCAGCCTACAGTGTGTCAACAGAGGGTCAGAGGTCAAGGGTCAGCGAGTGGTATAAATACAGCTGAACTGTACACGACACACTGAGCTAGCATGGAAACAGTTGAGTAAGAGGAGGAAAAAAAACCTGCGTCTCTGATGTCAATGTTTTATCAAGTTAAATTAAATTCAATACAACTTTTAAAAAACACAATCTTTTGGACTACATTCCCAAATCTGTGCTTTCCCTCACTCCTTTTGTCTGACCAGGGAAAACAGAAAGTGACTTGGCTCAGTGATGTAACACACTGCCCCCCCCCCCCCCCCCCCCCCCCCCCCCGACCCCTCAATGGCTTTACAGCCTGGGAGTCCAATCAACACCGCCATCTTCTTCAATCTAAAAATACCAGGGCTGGCAACACTTCCACCCGGGGTACCAAGGATTACCTAACTTCAGGGCTACTTGACCCATGAATGGTTTGCACAGAGGGGGGCTGATTTAGGAAGAGAAAAAAACACAAATGAAGACCCTCAAAAGAAAAAAAAAACACACCCTCCACCAGCAGGGAGCCAGAGGTTATACTGGGAGGACAGAAAAAGGGAGAAGGAGTGAGGAGAGGAAGGGTAGTCGGGAAAGTAGACTTTTTGCCATAATAGCCTAAAAAAAGAACACATTCCTTGGCTGAACAGCAGCTCCTCTCCTCTGTTTTTCTGTGTGCGTCCTCTTCCTCGTCTGTCTGGTTTATGCCTTTTCCAACTTGTAATAAATCTCAATTTTTTTACTAGTTCAAGACAGTTAAGATGCAATGAACATCTGGTCAGAGGGTCAAAATGAGAAAGAAGAAAAAATGTGAAGGTAGAGAAAGGGTATGGATGTTTTTCTTCGGTTACCTGTTGTGCTTTCTTCAGCTCTGATCACAGAGTGTGTGTGAGTGTGAGTGTGTGTCTATTAAAGGTCTGAACTCTGACCGCAGGCTGTCTGTCTGACAGGTGGCAATAAAAACCATAATGGAGGTTCACTGAGAGCAGAACGTAACAGGTGGCTGGAGGCTTGAGTTACCTCATCTTTCCTTTGAATTTGTCTGAAACGGTTTGTCTTTCTGACACCGTAAACAATTGCAGACAGTGATGGCACAATAACAAGGTCAAAATCGAGTCATAAACCAAATAAATGTCTGCTGTGATTTAATTCAAGAAAATGTCATTTTATTACATCTCCCGAGGACACATGAACCCTGTTAACCACTCAGCAGATTGTGTTTTATCACAGAAAATACTGATGCCCGTGTCTTGTGACATAAATCTATATTGTGTCTCTCTGTCTGGATTATGAGGACGAAAAAAAGATTTATACCATCCAGTCACTCATGCATCAAGAAGAATGTCTATGAACTATGATGAACTGCTAACATGATGTCCCATGACGGTGCCTTCGGTTGGAGCTTGAGACAGAAGTTTGAAAATGAAAAATATCCGCAGACGTGCACGACAGAAAAGAGTCGTTCACTCTGCTTAAAGTTGAATTAAAATCTCCATCCGAGCTGTCAGTTGTTGAGTAGCATTAAGGGTATTGAAGGCAATTAAAGGGAGCTCTCTTTCTGGGATATAATCTGTCCATCACAGGTCTGACAGTGTTCATCAGCTGAGTCCTTAATTTGTGTTATTCACCACATTAGAATTCACCTGGAAAAAGCATTTGGGTGATCAAACTGGCTCAATAAGTCAGCCGAAGCCGTCGCTCACCTTTCCTGACAGCGTGGACATGAGGAGGGGCGGAGCCACACAGTCTGAACGACAGGCTGTCTGGGTTGTCAGGGATCTTCACGATCCTGCAGGAGGAAAGACCAGTGAGATCAACGCACAGGTGTGGGCGCGTGCATGCATGAGTGGCCGCGTGCATGTGTTCCCTCACTCCTTGGCCTTGGTGGCGACCAGCAGCCTCAAGGAGCGTCGTATGCAGAAGGCTTGGCTGATCATGGTCTCCACCTCGGAGAAGGGCCTGAGGAACAGCAGGTCCTCGTTGATGGTGTAGATCTTCCTGCCCACCTGCAGACCAGCCATCTGCACGCACAGACGAACACACGGCGAACAGAATGCAGTTATTTTTGGGATGGCACTCTGTTTCAACTCCAGCGAAAGTTATAGTTTTCAAATGGGGAACATTCAATTTGTGCATTACCGTCCCCCGTGGCTGAGGGAGACTGAAACTGCGTGCAGCGTAAGGCTTAGAAAAACTTTAACAGATTTTTACCTGACTTGTTTATTACTCATGAGCCCCCGGGTTGGAGTTGTATGTTTTTCTAATAGACGCCGAGTCTGACGCTAAGAAAGAAACTAAATCAAGCTGAGAGAGAGCATCAGAGTGTACTGCTCAGTGTTTTAACAGCCTGTTGAGTCTTGTTATTCATCTTTCAGCATCAGAATTATATTTTTACAGAGAGTGCGTATCGAGATAGACTAACAGATAAGATTGAGCTGCTGCCTTTTGCACACATTTCCAGATAGAAGGATAATGTTCAGGTTAGACAACAACACATAAAGCTGAGTTGCACTCTCTTTCTAATGAAGCTCCACCTTTCTGTTTGAACCCTGAGATGAGTTATCAGATCCTGCTGAATGCCTCCTCACAACAGTTTCAGAAAACAAACACGTGTGCGCGTTCAAAGAGAATCAAACCCACAGCTTTGCACAGTCACATATCAGCCTCTGAAATCTTAAATAAGCCACAGAGCGCATCATTAAATGCAGTCATCTTGCACATCCTCAGCCGTGTGGTGAGGATAATGTTGCCTCTGTACCCCCGCTGTGTGAGTCCAGTGTCCTGGGCACAGATCCGGTGGGGTGGCCTCGGCTGCGCCAGGCCCCCGAGTTTGGATCGCAGCCCAAGACTGAGGTAGGAACGACTGGGAGGATTCACAGCCATCTGAATGTGGAGGGATGTATGCGCGCGTGTGTGCGTGCATGTGCAGCACGGGTGCTGGCTTGCACGTGACTCTCTATAATAGTATCATACAGTGAAAGAGCCTAGTGTGTGAGTGAGTGTCTCTCAGCCCCCTTTCAGAGCCCCATGAGAATCAGCTGAGCTTCATTCACTGGGCTGGCACACAGGCTGTGTCACAACTCGCAATCCTGTTATTTTGGCAAACAGAGGGCACGGGGGATGAATAAGAGAAGGAAAAAAAAAAGTGCAGGAGGGAGCAAAACTGAGAGGGTTTGCTGTGGAGGAAGCAAAGAAGAAAAGATTATCCAGAGAGTGACTGAGGAGAGGAGTAATGTGGGAAAAGGAGTAAAATAACAGAGAGAAGTGCTTCAATAGGAGGCTCACAGGAGGAATGACTGTGAAACAAAGCGGTGGAGAGGATGACGGTTCATCTCATGATGCTGAGGAAAAGGTTTTCTATCTCCGGACCTGTGGAGCAACCAGGCCATCATCCTGATGGAGACGTCACAGCATAAGGCAAAATCACGGGAAAAGAAAGGAGAATTGTCTCGCATTAGACGTGCCATTTAAAAGCAGTGGCTGAACCCAGGGGGAGGAAACCCCCCGGGGGGCACAGATCCACTGCAGGGGGAGGGGGAATCTAGGTTGAATAAATATGATTGATGTAGGGAAAACACACAGGCAAGACACATGACTCCAGAGATTGCAGAAGAAGAGCGTCCCTCCAGCCTGTTCATGAATACGATAGACTAATAATATACTGTGTAACTGAACATAGGGCCTACTAACTGAAGAAAAACGTAAATTATGTTGGTTTCAGATGTTTTGTCACTGCCCCTGTGTGTGTGTGAAAGTGATGCAGCTGAGCAGTAGAGTGTCTAATGGCTCGACTGCCAATCAGGAAACAGTCCTACCATGGGGAATGGACGCAGACTGACAGCAGCCATCCAAACAGTGGACAGCCATTACCCTGCTGGAACTAATATCCTGAGGCGTGTGTGTGTGTGTGTGTGTGTGTGCTGACCATTACCTCAGCATGGGAGCCCCTGGTGACAGATTTAACCACAATGGCCTTGTTTTTCTCTTCAATCTCAAAGCCGTAGTCTTCCTCCTCAGGGTGAATCTGGCAGGGAGAAAATCACCTAATTACTGTTCCATTTACACTGGTGACTGACTGCTTTTGCATGACATGAGAACAAGCCTATTAATTGTCATGATGCACATATTCTGCATTTGCTGCAACTGCTTTATTATCAAGTTAAAAAGTTGATATATGCCACACTCTCTCTCTGGGTGGTCTTGGCTTTTAAAGCCAGGCACGCAGGCAATGTGTGCTTTTCATCGCAGGTGTCTCTCCTCTGTGGATGTTCTCTGCTCCCCACATTGTATTCCCCAGTGGGGCGAGGCTCAGTAAAGCGCTGTCATCGCCAAACACATTAGCCGACTTCCATTAGGTAAAGCTGCTGGGGCCACCTTCCTGCTGCACGGCCCTGATAAGATGGGGATCTCGGCCGTTACATCAGAGGAGATGCGGTAAATAAAGAGTTCCTACACTTCTCTTCAGTAATAGCCAGGAGGGCGGATTAGTTCTGCTAATCGGGGGAGGGGGGGGGGGGGGGCCTTTTTTCCTTTTTTGGGGTTTTCAAAAGGGGGGGGGGGAGCCTTTTTCACTTCTTGTGGACATCCAGATAGCGTTGCTTCTTCCCATTCGGATATAAAACAAGGATGCTGCCAGGTTTCCCTAATGATAACAGTTCACTTTCTAATTGGAAAAACTTAAAAAAAAAAGATGAATATGAAGTACAGCATCTCCTTCTATCTGCTGTCAGTAGCAGCCCAAGGTTGATCATATCTCCATGAGACAAATCTCATTATAGTCCAGGTTGCTATTGTCATCAGAGTGGAGTTCACTGAAGAGAGGGGGAGGGTCGATTCTTTGTAGTCATGCTAATTCTGTCAACCTGTGAGATGAAGAGGAACGTACAAACACCCACGTGACTAAATAAACTAGTGACGGATAGAGCTGATGGCAGTGTGTCAGTTCAATGATCTATACAACACAGTCCTGTTCTATTTTAAGATTGTACTTACCATATATATGTCACGTACAGTATATACAGTCTGAAGAGAGATACATATCCACATCAATGTTGACACTGGGTCATAAGATCACCAAAACCAAAAGGACCTATTCAGAGAAGTGGTGGTTGTGGGTTTGTTTCCAAACCTCTCTGTTTCTACTTGTCTGGACTGAAGTTCAAAGACAACACTGGTGCATGGATGTAGCCTGCGTGTGATTGCTCCAGCCTCTTAGTGTTAGTGTGAGTCTGCCACTTTGGACAGAATTCTGAAATCAGCTTTGATGTGTCCAGAGTAAATGTGTGTGTGTGTGTGTGTGTGTGTGTGTGTGTGTGTTTGGGTGTGAGTGCATGTGTTCCTGCTCACCACCAGAGACTTGGCCAAGATATTTTCTATGAGCTTAAAGTCATTGCGCTGGAGCTGCTTGCTCTTGCTGCTGGTTCCCTCCGTCTCCTCATCCGCATAGAAACGAAAGAACTGGGACTCGTCTTTGAACTCACTCTTTTCCAACACTGGTAAAGAAAACACAAACACAGAGAGAGAGAGAGATGTAATCAGAAAGCCATTGTGGAATAGGTGTGTGTGTGTGTGTGTGTGAGCCGTGTGTTTACACGAGCAGAAAGCCAAAGGAGCTGTCGCTTCTTGTGTGGACACAAACAAGATAACAGTTCATCAGCTCATTAGCTAATGATGCTGGAAGAAACATCTGCAGTTAGACCACACCTGGGTCATAGCCAGCACACGCTAAGACTCTCCAGAGATGAGTGTGTGTGAAGCCCTCTGTTGGGCTGAGCCTTGCTCCAACACATGGGGCACTTTGCACAGGTCAGGAGCACATTATGGAGGCTTCTCCTTTCACATCGGGTTTGGAGAATGAGCAAAAATGCCACAGAACAACCTTATTACAATGCTGATGTTTTTCAGAAAGGGAGCATCCATAATCCAGTATCCATAAATTGACATTTTTATGTTCACATCTTAAGCCATGATCCGAGTGAATTATTTTATTTTGTTGAGCAGAATTAAGAAAACATTCCACTTGTTTGGGGCATGGACAAGTTTCTAAGTCGTAAAAATGTCCTCAAAGCTCACATACACATTCACACAGACCTTCAACCAAGGATGTTTTGTAATCCTACAATTGTGTGTGTGTGTGTGTGTGTGTGTAAGGGTGCCCAGGTGTTCAGATATTTGGAGAGCATCTGGCACAGTCAGATGAACAAAAGCTTTCACAAACTAATTACACGCACGCCACACCCACTCACAGTGGCCTCGCGCCAACTCTAACGTGACTTATTTCCTCCTGAGTCACTGAGGCCGTGGCCACACATTAACTAGAGGGTGTGTGGCTCCGGAAACTCAGTCAGAACCTTACGAAATGGACAGGGCCTCACACACACTGTGCTTGACCTGCTTAGAGCAGCTGAACCAATGAACCAAGCTACAAGAAAACTGCGATTACATTTGATTATATCTTATACCATAAGTATTGCATATGCTGTAAAATATGACAATTCTAACTAATTCTAAATGACATTTGGGCTCAGGAGGAGAAAGTATCGCTGTATGTATGTATGTACGCTGAGCTGCCTGAAGGGCAAAACACAACAGGTGTTCCTGTCACACGTGTAGATGGATGATTTCAGCAGTTAAGGGCGGATGAAAGACAAATGAACTGTGCTGTCTGTTAGCAGTGAGGAGCCAGACAGTGAGAAAGAAAGAGAGAGACGACCAGTTAAAGAGAAACCAGGTGACAGAGCAGCAGATGTGCTGAGTAAGGACTTCGGGGGGGGGGTGGTCAGGTGAGGTGTGTGCAGGCAGGCTGCGGGGAGAGAGGTTGGGACCCTGAAGACGGACAGAGGGCGGAGAGAGATAAAAGAGAACAGGTCAGTGTTTCCAACAGATGGTAGAAGGAGGGGGGGGTGAGGGGCAATGAGAAATGAAACTGTGAAGCTGCTGAATGTGTTAAAACAAGAGTTAAGTCACTTTTCCAGTAACATCAGGGTCCATATCATTCCCATTAAAAAACTGTGTATATGAGTATCATCTTGTTGATTTTCTTGATCAGAGAGAGAAGACAGAACTTTCAATACGTGCATAAGACAGCGCCCATGGTACATCCTCAGTCATCAACACTAACTCCTTCTTGCATTAAGTTCTCATGTTACACATTATTTGGCCAATGAAGATGAGAAATTCAATTTCAGGCCTGAACTATCGTAATAATAAGTGAGTTGACCACCACACCAAGGGTTTACCCCCCCCCCACTACAGCCCTGGTCACGGTTGAGCGGACCGACCCAGACGGTTGTGTAGCAAAGCCAAATAGACCTGGTTAGGGTACAGTGCTAATGCTGTTTACGTTCAACATGCTGGGCCTGAACCAAAGCCGCTCCTCTGCGGCGTGGTCAGTGAGGTTACCGGCCTGGCTCGACTGGATGTGCTCATTTACACTGCTCCTTTTTTAACGTACGACATCATGACGCAGGAAAGGCTAATGTTTTTGTGGTGGAGGAAGAGTGACTGTGGGACCAATGAGCGACGACAAGCCCCTCAAGGTGAAAAGAGGATAAATGGGTCAGGAGGCAGAGTAAAGTAGAATTGATGAAAATTAAATCATACTGTAACTGTGGCAAAGACGAACACAGTCAATAATGCAAAGACATCGTAGCACCACTGCTGGCCCTCTAACTAGACTGAAGTGAAAACCTGTGTGTGTATGTGTGTGTGTGAGAGCGAATTGAACTGACCGTGGTGCATGAAGCCATTGTTGCAGAGCCCCACGCCCAGCGTCACAGCGTCCTCTCGGGTCGAGCAGTCTCCCTGGGAAACCAAATCAGTGACGCACACAGTCGATCAGTTCCGATGCCTGTTTACACCTTCTCATGCTCAGCAGGCCGCAGCAAGGCTGGGCCGGCTCGTCTGGGTATTTGTTGGTGTGAAGATGGTGATTTGTGAAGCAGCATGTGTTAATAAATATGTGTTGAAAAAAGACACTGAGGGAGACTGGTTCTATATGTTTAAAATGAGTAAAAGATGAAAATATAAGTTCTTATGCCCAGAGTTGTCCACTATTTTACTAAATAATGTGAAAACCCTATTGATTATTTTGTGAATTAAAGAATATTTCACAATAGTTTGATAAACTCATGTTCCGATGGTTTCACATGCACTGAACAGGCATGGACACAAGCAAAAGACAAGTAACTGATGGAAATATAAGAGAGAGAGAGTGATTCTACCTGTGAGAGAAGCCAGTCCACCAGTTTGCTTGCGGGCACCACAGATTTGAAGGTTTTCAGATGGTGGTCTCTGTCCCTAGAGAAGCAAAAACTTTTAAATTACAACACAGACAGCATGAAAACATTTTTATTTGTATAACCCATATTCAAAAATAACAATTTGTAGTATAAAAACAAAATAATATAAAATATAAAAACAACTCGTAGACGCGACACTATCCATTACAAATAAAAGAGAACATTGTCTCGATTTAGTTGGAGAAAAACCATAAACAACATCGGTGTCATAATTCATATATTTATGGTAAAGCCGTAATTCTGCACGTTTTTTTTTTCCTGCCACAACAACAAGAACACTTTACACCCTCACACACAGTCCACGGTTGATTGGCCCGTTCAACATGCAAACACGTGAAACAGGAAGCTCCACAGAGGATGTGCGGTTGCTCGTGTGGCTGAGTGGGCGTACGACATCCGACAAAACTGAACAGAATCTAACATCTGACTGAACATCTCCGTGTTGTGACCAAATCATGGGCTGTGTCTGGTCAACCAGTAAACAGCCACTCTAAGAAGAAAAACATGAAAACAAACTTCCTCCTCCACACAGCGTTTCAGTGAAACAGAGGCACGTGATTATTTATGATACCCTAAACGCCGCACATCCATCACTTTAATGTTATAATTAATGGACGATACCAGTTCAGCGCTGAATGTAAAGCGCCAGGCTGTATTACATAATAACAGAACGGCAGGCAGGGGGATTGCCTTTGTATATTAATAGGATTTGTCCCCTGACTAAAAGCTCTTTGTTTGCACCGACGGCGAACGCCGGGCACTTCAATCAGCGGGCGAGCGATGGAGGGACCGATACAGAGGTGGAGGGGGACAAGACGAGAGGAGCGGCTGCAGAGGACAGAGACAGCTTGTGTGTTTGAGGCAGAGTAAGCGGGAGACAATGTGTGACTTCTGTGTCAAATCTGGGCTTCAATTAAGACTTGAACGGTCAAATGGAAAACATTTGTGCAGCGAAATGGGTTCTACGGAATTATTTAGTGGTTTCAACTTTTATTACTATTATTGTCATGCTTTTGTTAGATAGCAGCATTACTAAATTACAAAAACTAGACTACCATGAACTGTGGAAGGATGTGCTACTGGTCAGGGAAGAATGCATTCAGATTTGGTTTGCAGTTTTTCTTTAACACTGAAAGATTTTTTTTTTAAATGTTCAGGGATTTTCAACAATTTGGTGCAGCTTCATTGAACTTAAGGTGAATGAGCCTTGTGTATTCTACACTGGGTGCCTTCTACTTTCATTATATTGTTAGTTTATAGGAATAATAAGGACTGCAAAGGTGCTCCATGTATGTGTGTATATATACGCTGTGGCAACCAGTGGCAGCACAAGTACGGAGGGGACAGGCGTTTGACTGGCTTGCCATCCTTGGCAGCGCTACTGTTTGTTCAGTCTTTGCAGAAAAGGTGATGCGAACCCTTCATGAATATGCATCGATGCACCTGGTTCGCAGGAACATTAACATACGGGGAGGGAGGAGGGCAGGTACTTACTTGATGACAGGCGTGTGGAGGCTGTGAAGGCGGCAGTACAGCCTGACGCCCTAAAACCAGAGGAGGGAAAAAAGAGCCTCTGAGTCAGAGAACACACACGCCTTAAGTAAACAAGTACAAGCATGGCCCTGGGACAAGAGATTTCATTTCATGAAAGAGGCGCTGAAAACAGATGTAAGCCGACGCAACCACCTTGTATTTATTTTTAACCATTGTGCCATATTTTGGAATTAAGTTTCTGATTTAATTTTCTTTGAGGAGGGATTTAGTTCCTCCAGGGATTGTATTTGAACATGTGCATAAACCGTCAAGTGATTTACATAAATTATTAAAGAGCACCCACTGAGAAGAGAGCACCACCAAAATTTTACTTATTGAACAAATGCATCAAGTAGGAAAATGAGAAAAATACATATATATAAATAGCAGTCTGTAAAAATATGCACTGAAGGCACAGTTGTGTTATTAACCATCATCAAGTCTTTAAGAAAAGGCCTTTTGATGTAAATGTTTTTAATCCAACTATTAACTTTACATTATGGCATCTCTTCAAATCCCAATGCATCCTTAATATTCTCCGTGTCTTATCGAACAGCCGTGAGGATATGCAGGGGCAGAATCACAGTTACCTTAGACATGATGTCCTCCATCTCACTGCGCGCCTTGTAGGTGCCGTCGTCGTAGCGGAAGCGGTACAACACCTGCTCGTTCTTGAACTGGTGCTTGTCCGACACTGAAATATGACCGCACAAAGAAAGTGTCACCTCTGTCAGGATCCAAAATATTCAGGGAATTAAGGGTTAATCGTTTAAAAAGTGTGTGTGACGATTTTTCATTTCTCTTTTTCTTTCGTCATATTTCCTCCGAGATCACACACGCCACTCCAGTTAGTCATTATAAAAAACATTTCACAAAAAAGGGAGTGTAAGATGAATGTGCAATCGCGTAGGTATTTCATTTGTTGAAGTTAGTGGGGTACACGTTATTAACACGTTATTATGGTTTGTGTTGGGCAAGGCGTGACGTTCAAATATTTTACACAGCAGTCCAATGTCAGCTCCTATAAAAGCAGCATTAATAGACCCAGAAACAGCCACAACAATGTGCCCACTCATAATCAATCCGAAGCAGACACACACACAGGCACACTGAGCAAAATAAGCCAAACAGAGGCACTTTGGTTTCACCACAACAAGTTGGCATGGGCTCAAACAAGCTGCTGTTTTTCTCAGTCTAGACTTAAATAACTCTTCTAAAAACCAAAAGAGCGCACCACGAAATCCGCCGCTGTAAATCGTCAAATGCGGAGACCAGAGTGATGGATGTAATGATGTGAGACATCAAAACTGCAACGACTCAAGTCTGGACTGGCGTGTTTACGGGCCCAAACATGCGCGGGTATTCCAACAAAGTTTGTATTTTGTGCGATAAAATGCATGTGGTTGACTGTCTGTCTTTTCGTGTCTCTTTACAAAACTACAACACAACTCACATCACTGCTCTCTCTGACTTTTTTTCATTGACTAAGTGGTGACACCTCCTGCACACCTTGCCCGCAGGGCACGAGCCACCCCAGTGTGCTTACAATGTCCCACTTTATCCCACGGAGCCCTGGATCATCACTGTATCTGTCTGTGGCTGCAGGCTCCTGTGAAATCTGGGGGATTTTCCACAGGAACTAAGGAATATGAATGTTGGAGCAAGTTACCCTTCATATATTGTCTGGACAAATATATGAGTATATGTTTGTGTATGTGTGTCACTTCTCGGTGTGTAATTTAGATTAGCGGGACAGTGACTGTCACACTCCGGATATAAATCAGGAAAAATAATGAGGGACATATTTCAATAATTATCAACAGATAGTATCTTTGCCTCGACCATTAGACACAGGGTCAAACAGGAAGTGCAGGACACGCTGAGTGTGTGTGTGTCGAATAATTACAGAAGACTGTGAAAGCACAAACTGAGAAACGGGATGAGGAGACAAACAAAGATCGATCACAATAAAAACCCTGACAGCGTGAAACATAAAGAGACTTAAATACGATGAAAAACCACATACAGGGAGATGACACGGGTTTTAAGAGGAAAAAAATGTTTATAAAGAGGAGAGAGAGATGAAAAGAGCAATAATATGTTTGGTCTTACCATGGTGGATGATACCATTTTCCAGCAAAGCTTGTCCCAGGTTGACCCCTTCGTCGGGTTTACTGATCTCTCCGCTCTCTATCAGCCACGACACAAACTCACTGAGGGCACAAGGCAAAGAAGCACATGATGAGGCACGGACGCTTAACGTGATCATCTGACTGACTTTCATCATCAAAACACATTTCAGAAAAAACTGAGACGATATAATCATTTATATTGAAAATATAATCAGGATATATATCAATTAAAACAATGTACAATAGTTTATATATACATATAAAATTAACCTAGGGTTTATGAATCAACTCAACTGAATAAGAATAAAGAATGAGTTGATAACCACAGCACAATATACGTCTGACTGTGGCTATGATTTAGTTTGGTTTTTAGTTTAATTGTGAGGGGAAATGTTAAAAAAAATATGTGTTGGGTGTGGTACAAACCACTAAAGGCTTATATGAAAACCACACCTATAACAAAACACCATTGAATCTTCAAAGCAGGTTATATACTAGTTTTAAAGAAAAACTTTTGGCATTAGTAAAACTGAAAAATGCAAAGCAAGAAAAATAAAGAGGTAATTTATATTTCAACTACATACATACAACCACGCATTGACACAAACACACACATGTATCTCCTAATATCTGCAGCTTCAAATATGCTTGGCCCCAGACCTTTTTTCCACAGTCACATTTGTTCAGTATGAGCATCAGCACTGAGCAAATGTTTGAAAGCTAAATTACACTCGCCCCGGCTTCATGTTTTATGCTGCAGAGCAAAGTAACTTTCCCAGGTAATAATGCAGTGAACATTGCTGTGTGTGTGTGTGTGTGTGTGTGTGTGTGTGCATATTCCCACAGAGGGCAAGAGAATATTTTGACAATGAAAAGCTACTGGAACTAGCTACTTGAAATTCCGACAGCTGATCCCAAATTCTCTGGTAATGACAAAGACATGTGAAGAAATTGTATGATTAATCATTCCTACTGACACTATAGACGTGCCTTTGCATGACAAAAAAGAGCTATTGTCCAATAACTACTGTCCAGTGTATAAACACAGACCATTTTTCAACGTAGGTGGAAAAGACAAATGCTGGAATTATACTATTAAAGCGACGTGGTGCTATCAAATCGGCAAGAAGCATCTCGGCTTAATGTAACGTGCACTCAAACAGTGCCTGACGCTAATTCCATCAGCGAGACAAATGCAGAGCTAATGTGAGCTGCACTCATCGGCAGGAAACGACCGAGCGATAAGTGAGAAGAATGGGAGATAATAGGAAGCGAGAGTGGAGTGAGTGAAAGAGGCACACAAACTGGACCGAGAGCGCATGAATGAGACACAGAGAGGAGTCAGTGACATGGCGGCAAACACAGGAGGGCTGAACCATCTGCTGCCGCCACAGCACCGACTCTCAACTTTGACCTACAAGCGGATGATGGGAGAAGAAACACGATATCCCTTTGAGGACAGTAATAATGAACTGCTCTTAATGAAGTAGGCTCATACACAATGGCAGAATGTAATTACTTGAAAGCATCCAGACAATCTAACCAATTTAATCGACACGGAGAGAACAAGGAGGGATCTGGTATCACGTTCGATTTTTGGAGGAATTAATTAAAATCCTTTCCTGGTGGTTTGGGCGGATGCGACACTCGTCAGTGTGGCATTGTCACATTCACATTTGTTCGTTGGTTGTCTGGCTGGTTCATTTGTTCGTTTGTCAGCAGGATTAGACAAACACTCTGTGAGACGATGGGACACGGGCCAAGACACAACCCTTTTAAATTTGGCACAGATCAGAGTGAAAGTGGGTCCAAGAAATGTCTATAGTGAGACATTTTGACGGATTTCCCAGTTAATTAATAAATACAAAATGATGTTGTCATTCAATCTTATCTTAGACGCAACATTTACCTAATAGTTTAAATATAGGCAGAGGTCATGTCAGTGGTGTTGAACATGATTGCCTTTTGTAAGACCAGTCATCAGTGACCCCCCCGCCCCCTCCATTACATTCCTGTCCAGTTAATTTTGTGTTACCCCGAGGTGGAGCCACACAGATTTAATTCGATTTAATTTAATTGATCTCACAAACGCTGGTGGGCAGGTAGAGATACCGAGGGAAACTTAAGCAGGTCTCTCATTGAATATTCACTGCACTGAAACATCAGGGGGACACGGAGGGGGATGGCTTGGAGCAGAGCTTTAGTTAAAGGTCCTCTGGTGGTGTGACTGGCCCTTACTATAACTCATGAGAGGAGGCTATGAGGTGGTGGTGGGGGGGGCTCATTACAGGCCAGAGGATGCAGGGATAAACCAGTTGAGGCATTTTGCCAGGACTCTGGGAAGCTGGATACCAGCTCTTTTGAAATCTTACGTAACGGCGATTTGTAAAGATTCCCTTGTGAACAGCGTGGCATTGCAGTCACATTCATGGGACCTGGGGGAAACCAGACACTGCGGCGGCA
This sequence comes from Pseudorhombus dupliciocellatus, assembly GCA_016785235.1. Lineage (NCBI taxonomy): Eukaryota > Metazoa > Chordata > Actinopteri > Pleuronectiformes > Paralichthyidae > Pseudorhombus > Pseudorhombus dupliciocellatus. Next base: position 3,110,886 of record JAFBJW010000077.1, read on the forward strand.
AAGAAACTCACTTCCCCATGAAGCACTTGGGCACAATGCTGAGCTTCCTGCGTCGATCCTTTATCAGGTGCCGGCTCTTGGTCATCATCATGTGGTAGAGCTTCTCCCCCTTCTCCGCAATCATCACATAGGCATCCCGCTCCATGCCCAGTTTGAGACCTGCAGAGACAGACACGTCTTATTCAAGCACCTAACCCCCGGGTGAAAGGGTGAAAACCTTTAGAGAGACAAAAGACAAGGGAACCAAAAAAACCCATGAACGTGGCTTTATCATAGTTCCAAGAAAAATGCACCTCCATAGCAGAACACTTATTTTGACTTCCTTTCTCTAGATATCTACACATATTAAACCCAAACGCCAAAAGCTGTCATGGTGCTGCTAGAAGAGACAAACAAGCCTTTGCCTGGACGGCCTGGTTGTGTTCTGGTATTGTGCATATGGAATGAAGCCAGGGTCAGAGCACGGCTGCCAGGGGGCCCCCCCACCACCACCACCCCCAATCATCTGAAACAATCCCAGATGTTAATCTTCTCTAGACAAGTTGTCTTTAGAGTGAGTACAGTTCAGTTATCTGGATGTTGTTCCTGTGCCGCGTGGTGAACTGTTATTCCTCTGTAGTAAAGCAGACCATGTGAGGGCCCATTGTAAGGCCCCGCTGCCCAATAAAACCTCTCCAGTGAGCACGCTGTTTGAGCTGCTTAACCCTGCCGCCGAGATTGATGAACTTCTGAATTGCGCCGTGACACTTTCGGACTCGGGGCGACTCAGCTCTGCTGCGCGGTGACTCCCAAAGCCGCTTAACTCGGCCGAGAGGCACATTAAGCTGCTACAATTGACTGTAAACCTTTCTCATTTACGAGCTACAGCGTGCTTTAAAAAAAGTGCATCTCGTATATCTGCAGCATCTGGGAACAATTAATTTATCGTTAAGAAGAAGGTAAAAAGGTTGAGTGGCCAATGTCGGGCTGGGTCTCACCAATTAAGAGGAAGCGGGGCGGGACAAACAAAAGTGAACAAAGTTAAATGGCCAACGCAGGAATCCAATTTTCCCATTGAGGCACTGGCATTCCGCACTGGCAGCCTGTGATGGAGGTGGGGTTATATTGCATCTGACAGCAGCTGGAGTACACTTAAACAATGAGTGTCATTGAACAACAGACGGGGCCTGTCCAGCTCCGAGGCCCCTCGGCTTCTGCTCCAGCTGTCAGAGTTTGTCTTGAGCTGCCCCCTTGTCTTCCTGCCTGCGCCCCCTCGCTGGCATGAGCTAATGCCCCAGTGCATTATCTGACCCACCCACGCGCTTTCCCTGCACTTCCACGCAAACAATGATCAGACGGAGCACCTCCAGCTGGCAGATGTGGAACAATCAAAGCCGACGGGGAAGGGCTGAGGCGGGACGCATGTATGAGGCGCGGAACAACAATTGCATTAAGGTCAAAGCGATAATTCATGAAGAGGTTAGGAAAGAAAAGAAAAACATTGGCAGAATTTATTGCATTCAAACGTGATAATGTAGCTGTCTAGACTGGAGCAGAGAGGCTGACAGAGAAGGAAGCAGGGAGCAAACTGGTGAGCGGGGAATAGAAAGTGAGAGTGTGGGGAAATTGGGCACTGTGACTGATCTGGCATCTGTTAGCCTCAGGTCGATTTCCGCCAGGTTGAAACTTAACACTGCAGGCTGTGGCACACTCCCTCATGCTTGCTTGTACTCTGAAACCCTTTCATCGATGGACCTGAGGCTGGTGACCCCGGAGTCTGCTGTGGAATACTTGTTTAAACAAGATCTAAATCAGCATGGCTAATTTACAACAGCACAACACGGTTTACACGATGGCTGTAAGCTGCACAAGTCATCAGCTAAACCAATTAGAAATTATCGGCTGAATCGTTTCTAACAGAGTTTTGATTGGAAGCCATCAAAGGTATCAGGTGACCTGTTGTGCACGGCCGCCCAAATCTGCTTTAAAGCCTTTCACACCATTTAATGCACAGGACGTAACAAAGACAGATGGCCGCTGCTGAACAGGTGGGGACAGATTGGAAGGCAAAGGAGAGAAGTCGCACGATGCAGAGAAAACAATTTAGGGAGCGACAAGAATATCAGTTTGCATCACTAATCTTACATTAGTGGTGCTCGGCCTTTTATTCCCCATCAGGGCTTTTAAAGTAAATCTCTTTGAGGACTCTTGGATGGGACTTGACCTTTTGATCTCTAAAGACGTTCCAAATTCTGCAAGACAAGCTGAAACAGATACAGCCGCGTCTCATGCTGGTGACAGAAACTTTTATCAGAGTAAAATTAGATGCACATTAATTAAAGGTGTCTTATGTAACCACGCTCCGCTCGCCCTGACATTTCTATTTTGAGTGTGAGATGCTGTTTTTAGCACATCTGCCGTTTGTGAATGAGACAGTTGATTTACTCTTCACCCAGAGATTTAATCAGTCAAAAACACATCCGCTGCATTGATTCCCTGCAGGTGAACAGCAGCCTCTGCTCAGTGCACGGCTCATCCAAGCCAACTGTAAACGTCGTGTCACCTAAGCCTCTGTTTACAAAACAAATGCAGGCAGCCTGTTCAAGGTGGGACATAACTGAAGGGCCAGGACCCCAGTCATAAGCACATCCAGTGTCATTGCTGTGGGCCAGCTGAGGGAGGGCTAGTGGTCTGTGAATGTAAGGTGGCACCAACAGGCAGAGCAACATACAGCGACGTCAAGAGAAGGAAACAGAGACACCTCAGTGAAACAATCAGTTCAATTACTGTAGTTTTATAAAGAAAACCTGCATCAGAAGTACCACGACCCCACACTCACGTATAAAGACGTCGTCTGTGGATTTCTGATTTCAGTTCCATGAACCAGAAGCGTCATAAAATGGCCTTAAAAAGAAACGCGACTCACTCTCTCTCTGCTCCCGTTCCCTCAAAATTGCATCCAGCCACTTCTGCTTGTCCTCTGCGTTTTTGGTCATGCAGACAAACCACTTGTTTTTCGCAGTGTTGTGGATTTTCCAGCCGTTCGTCACTGTGTAGTTGTTGCTGTGGTAGTCCGCTGCAAGGTAAAAAAAAAAAAAAAAAAGAATGAATGAATGAAGCAATTCATTTTTGAAATGGGTGAGAGGTCATAATGAATAACATTAAAGGACTTAATCATGGAGCAGAGTGAGCTATTATTCTATTTCATATTCTGATTGTGTGAGGGGTTTTGGGAAATATTCACTGCTGATCATCTAATTAAAATTTAAAAAATGAAATAGAAGGACTATAATAGAAATTAGAATCATTTATGGCTCGCTGCTTTTTGTTTTCCATAATCTCACGCTGTGACTCAACCACAGATGTAAACACAGAGATCAGTGGTAAATGTAGGAAGTGACATTGAGCGTCATTAAATCATAAAGATGTTGTGCAAACTGACGTTAAAATTTTCTCCAATGAGCATTAACCACTCAAGCAGTGATTGACAGCATCATTAAAAAGATAAACATGTGGCACCTTGTGAGCAATAAAGAAAACATCTTCCCACTGACTCGACCAAAACTCCCCTCGCACCCCGATCTAATTATATCATCCATTTAGCTGCAGGTGAGCGGCCGCTGAATAATGAATGGCCGCTGGTAATAGGGTGCATTAGTCTCGTGCTCAAAGGTCATATAAATAGATCTGAGAACTCAGGCCCCACGGGGAGCTGCTCCTGCGGCTCTGGAGGAGCAGGGATCCAGGCTGGGACACAGATACTACACAGTGTGATCGCTCTTTAACCACTGGGATGAAAAAGATGGGTTGTAGTGAGGACATGCTGAGACTTGTAGGGTGGCAGGGAGCGGGATGACGCAGAGAAGGGGAGGATATTTTAAATGTGTGCAATATTAACTACATTCATAATAATCAAACATCAATCGGTTCCTTTATTTTGGAATTTTGTACTCAAATATGCCCTGCTTGAACATAGATTGTGCACGGAACTCCCCCAGCCAACAGAATGCCAGGTGAGCGATTGAAAAGTGAAATTCAATGTTCAACTTCTATGGGTCGTTACTTTAACCGGGTTCATGAAGTTCTGTCTTCCTGTCATCTGTTTGAAGGATAAACAATGAGGACAGATAACTGATGAGCATGGGGCAGCACAACCAAGTGAATTTCTTTATTGCATGGAGAACACCGCTGCGAGCTAGTAACTATAGAAACCATATAGCTGCTGCTCTGGCTCTTTTCACTTTTGTGATTTATGGAAACAGTGCCAAGAGGAAAAGCAACCCAAACGAGGCCTTTCAGTCGTCATCAGCACTCACACTGACGTTGACTTGGGAACATAAACTTGTTGCACGTGAAAAAAAAACATCTAAGTACAGATGATAAGTCAGAGAGCTGAAGAGAAGTCCAAGAGCAGACACTTCACACGTGCACAGAATCAGCATAAGAGACCAGAAGAGCTGAAGTTGGAAGACAGGAAATAACAAGAGGGGTTCGAGTGCAAGCACAGGGGGCAAAGAGAGAGCGTTACACAATGTGATCGCAAAACCAATACATCCTACTGAAAGAATAACCCTCTGTCATTTCACATCCTTCACACTTAGTAATCACATTATCCGAATAGAGATTTCACAGATCCGCTCATTTTCAAGGTGGCACCCGAGAGTTCTGTGAATATGACATGTTTTTCTCTGTGGTTTTTCACGCTGGCAGCCTAAATATGACAGCCCGCACCATGAGGCCGAAGAAGAAGGTCATGTGATCTTGCAAAAGTAGCCTGTCGGTGCAGAAGAGCGAGAGAGAGAGAAAAAAAAAGAGGAAACGTGAGCGAGAGGAAGATGTGTTTCTACACCAGCGGACAACAACCAGCACGGTGGCTCACACAAAAACCACAACAGCAAAAATGAGCTGTGTGTTGACAGTATCGCTGCCAGCAAGAAGATCAGCAGCTCATCTCTTGCAGAATGTTTCACCCAGTGCGAGCGTATAGCCGAGCTCGGGGTAGCGGTCGCTCCTCCAGAGCTGATATCAAAAAGTAAAAGAAGAAGAAGCAGCAAGCTACATCCTGTTTGAAACCAGGTGCAAGTAGGAAGCTCCACCCAAACTGTCAACAAGTCCCCGATTCATATCCAACGACCAGTTACTAAACAACGTTGAACTAAACTACATCAACAAGTATGACAAGAAGAGATAGCAAATGGAAAGGAGTTAATTTACTTTTATTGTCCAATAAAGTCATGCCTGACATTATTTATACCCCTGGAGTTCTGGACATGCCATTTTTGGTTCAAATGTGAACTAAAGCTGAGGAATATTTTTTTCCACATCCTTGTACATTGTCTTATTATCTTCTGGGATACGCCTGGGTCATTGCCATCAATGACAAACTTGCTGGCTGAAGAAAAGTTTAATTTTAAGTCAAAATGTACCAGGGGTATGAATAATTTCTGGCATGTTTGTATTTCTGTTTTTTTCCACTAACACCCACCAACGTCTGGCTTTTCTCTGGGATGGAAATGGATTAAATCGGCATCCACTCCAAATCTAATCAGCAGTCCAACTAAGGTGACCACACTTATTACAGCAGGACGCCACGGCAAGAGTTTCCACTGCGTTTGAGATGTCGCACTTTACACATTTACACATTTACACAACTCTGGAAACTGGAAATGGGAAAGGCGTGAATTGGCATTTTTTTAAAAGGGTTGACTCGTGTGTAACTGTGTCTCACTTCAGTTTTTGGTGTTAGAGTGAATAAATCATCGGTTTAGGATACACCGCTGCATTACATCAGGAATGCATAATAATTTAAAGAAATGTCCCCAGAGAGTAGCATGAATGGACATATAGAAGGTTTCCAAAGGCAACGCCGCTGGACAAACACAAACCTGTTCCATCTTCCACATTTTCCACCTCCATCACTTCTGTGTTGATTCGGCCCCTGAACACATAGAGGGGCCCGTTGATAGACTTGGTCCTCTTGGTGGACTTCTTTCCAGAAACCCTAGCAAATGGGACAACACTGTGGTTACTCACAGGCTGGGAAAACATCCGCTGATGCCAATCCTGTAGTAAAAAGAGGACCTGTGTTTGCAACACACGCACATTCATGCCCAAACACAGGTATGAGCGCTGCACACTTGTGTAGGGGTTTCTGTTTTGCTTACATAGTAAAAAAAACTGTCAACAAACATAGGAATGTGGAATTTTGCTCCAAATTTTCCATGTCTGGCTTTCTTCCAGTAGTTGGTCAATAAAACGTTTTTTTAACTCCTCCCCTGACATGCTGTGGTAGTAGAAAGTTGCGCGTATGTTGCATTTCTTACCTGGACTTCCTCTTACAGTAAACCAGAAGGTTGTCGAACAGGAAGAAGACGCGTTCCTGGATATTGCCTGCTGAGATTTTAAGGAGATTTCCGTGGAGCAGTAATTCTGTGCAGATATCCGTCAGGTTGGTTCCCTGGAGAGAGGAGAAGATTGAATCAGAGTTAAGATATTCAATTTGGCAAAACAAGGTGATTTAGATTCATCACATGCATTTACATGATCCACATTTTGTGCTTCATGGTCATTTCATTTAGCCACAACGTATTTGTGTGATCAGAGCATGGAACCTCAGAAAGGGAACTGCAACTAGGACATTGTCGTCATTGTCAACCTCAACGAGACAATGCGAAATCCAACTCTGACAATGTGAACTGCTTGTGTTCATTCCACAGTTGATTAGAGGAAAAAGCAAACAGTGTTTTCTGTCCCCCACCCAACGTTCAAAATAAGGCCCAATGCAAAACCATAACCCTAGTAACTGCAAACCCTATTCTAGGGTGAGCCTGATTCTGATATGTCCCTGCCCAAGTGCTAAAGGGCAAATGAAAACCAATTCCTAATGTCATAACAGGGACGAGAAATCAAATTTAAAGCATGAGGAGAATATACATGTGGTTCACGTGAGCGGCCAGAACACGGCTACTGAAAAATAAAACTAATGAAGTTAAAAGATACCTCATTGCTCCCAGTTAACCGGATCATTCCACTCCAAATCATCCGGAACTAAATACACCCATGTGTGGGCTGAGGACAATCCCCCCCCCACCCCACTTTGGCTTGTGGAGTACCCACTGCATACCCACAGGCACACACATACATCAGTTGGACTTCACTGTTGTGTTTGAAGTGTCTGACATGACACCTCTGGAAACCCCCCCAGCGGCCACACCCATTCTCAAGCATCCATAATTGATTCCCATGAGTGGATATGCAGAGAAACATAAATATGGCGGATGCTCATCACGGCAGAGTTCACAGAGAGACTCTTCTGGAGCTTTTTAAGGTGAATACCAACTGGGTTTGGGGAGGTGGTTTTGTTTCAGACCAGCCTCGTGTTAAGATGGGGTGGGTGTAGGAGAATGCTCAGACCTGAGTATCTTACTCTCTGTGCCGGCAGACATGGCGACGCTTTCCTGCATTTATAATGTATGTACAAATACACGGTATTTGCGCAAAGTACGGATGAGCAGCGGTAATGTGTCTGGCCCCTCTTCAGAGCTAATAGTGGGCTCTTCCATTAGGGCTGGAGGTGATTAGTCTGGAGAGTGGCTGAAGAGAGGAGAGAGGAGCGAGACTAATGCTGTTAGGTCGAAGGCTCTACAGGGGGGCAAGGTCAGGCTGAAGTGCCTTTCCAAGCCTTCACTGGGCTGTTCAGGGAGAGAGAGTGCAGAGAAATTCCTCACTTGTTTTATCTTCACCTTGACAGAGAGGTTTTTCAAAGATTGTGGGCAGAGATCAGATGCTTGTAGCTTTGGACTGACAGCATCACAGCCTGCCTGAAGTTGTCCCTGAACTAAAGTTAGATATTGGCTGTTATCTATTTAACCGCTCACGTCACATGAGTTCAATCATCACTCATGATCAACAGACAAACATTGACCCAGTTACACATGTGTCTCCCAGTTACATTACACTTCCAATTCCAGGCAGAGCAGTGATCCATCTAAGTGGAAGGCGTAGGAGTGATATACAATATGTGGCAATTACAACATTAACCCTGTTAGCAATCTGGAAGTGTGTACTTGCTTTTAGGTTTGCATCAAACTATTATTTATTCATTGCTTTCCATCCATCCGTCCATTAGCTATACAGCTTAGCCTTAAAGGGTTTGGGGGAGAGGGGAGGGGGGGCAATCCCAGCAGACGTTGGGCAACAGGCAGAAGGAGGCGGGGAATCCGCTTGTCAGTCTTTCACAAATATAACATACGCTGGCAAGCAACTGCTCACACTTTCATGTTGTGAGAGAACATCAAACTATTATTTATTCATTGCTTTCCATCCATCCGTCCATTAGCTATACAGCTTAGCCTTAAAGGGTTTGGGGGAGGGGGGGGGGGCAATCCCAGCAGACGTTGGGCAACAGGCAGAAGGAGGCGGGGAATCCGCTTGTCAGTCTTTCACAAATATAACATACGCTGGCAAGCAACTGCTCACACTTTCATGTTGTGAGAGAACCTCCACGTGTTCGGGGGGCAGAAGGAAAGTGAAGGGGAGAACATCCAGAGGTTGCAGTCCAAACACGTGAGGTGACGGAGCTAACCAGTGTGTCCACAAAGTCCAAGACTCATTAAAACCTTCCACAGAGAATCTACATGTGTAATTAACTGAATAATGCAGCATAGTTTAACGTTTGAGGAAGCTGGAACAGAGTAATATTTTTGTGCTTTGCCTGTAAAATTGTCTTCTAATTGATTAGCGAAAACCGTTCAATACTATTTCTCCAACTGCAGCTCCACTCATTGACTGCTTCAGCTCTGCTTTGGTTTGTACTTTGGGTTTTACATAACGCAGAGATGAGAGGACATCCTGGTGGCTTTAGTCCCAACACAGAATGCAAAAGTGATTATTTATCAGAAGAGGAACCAGAAAATAACCGGCAAGGTCTTACACTACCAATATGCTGAGGCTAAATCAACATTTCTAGTTTTTTGTTTTCAGGGTCAAGTGGTGACATTTTTGTCCTGGACAGGAAGAAAAGCTGTTTTGAAACCCAGATAGTGGGATGTCCCAGAGGGGCCCACTCTGTGGGTCCATCCTCCCAAGAGCCCCTCATGTCACCCTCCCAGTGCATGTTAGACGAGTGCACTGCTTCCTAGGTCTCTTCTGGTTGGGCAACATGCCCGCTGGCATCCCCATTAGCACCCTGAGTGAGCGGATTGTCCCATTGGTGCCCGCTAAGACAAGGACCCTTTTGTGGTGGGTGAGGCAGCCGTGAAAAATTCACTGGACCCTTCGATCGGCTCCCAAGCCCTGTCCGTGGCCCCTGGGCTCAGAGCAGTGAATTAGCTGCCGAACATAGATGGAGCCTGTGGTGCTTGTTCCTAAAATAAGTCTGGCTGTTTAAGTCCTGGTTTTGATATAGAAGCATTTATAGAAACACACTTGGGCTGCGTTTCAGGATTCTCTAATAAAAGGTCGGTCCTCCTGATAGTTCTGTCTGTTTCTCTGTCCTTCAGTTTTCATTCTCTAAATGTCACGGCACTAATCCTGGTCTCCATGCAGCTACTGTCACCCTGACCCCATTCTCATTCTCTCCGTCTACATTGACCTCACCTCCCAGCCCTCGATGTGGGACTGCAGCTGTTCCAGAGCCTCCAGTTTCTCCATCTGCCTCTTAGTCTCATTGATGTTGGAGCACACCGCCTTCATGGCCTGCAGAGCCTCTTCCACAGCTGGGTAGTCTGCATGCTTTTTAGGGGTCCTCTTCAGCAGTTCCTGCATTGGAGGAAACAGGTTTCTGGTTTTGTACCATGCAACTTTACAGATAAATAAAAGGAAGCTGTTTTCGTGACATTAGTGCAGCACTAGTTACCTTCAACAGCAGAGGGTATTTGCAGATCCTCTGAATGGGAGTGAGAAGGTAACCTTCCAAAGGAATGTCGGTGCTTTTCTTCCCTCCCAGTAGCATACAGTGCTGAAAAAGATAAAAAAAAAAAATAAAAAAAACAGTATAACACTGTTCACTCAGCAACATTTTATTAAAAAAAGATGACCATGAATTTAAAAGAGACACATTCTGGCCAAAGAGCAGGAAGTACACAGAGCGAGTTTTGAAACCAAATAGCAAGAGTTGAAAGGAGAGCTTTTCTTCAGAAGTGGGGGGGCTACAGTTACACTCGTGGTTTCTCTACGCCTTGAATTCTGCAGGAACGTAGGCTGTCAGTGTGCTAGGAACTCATTGGACGGGATGAAAGATCAAAAGCAGCCATGCAGATAAACTCCTTGACTGTTCTCCAGTGGGAACGAAGGCAGGGGATCAGTATGGAGCATTATAATCATATGGCAATTCTTTTCAGCACTGCAGAGGGAAGGGGGGGGGGGGGGGGGGGGGGGAAATTTTGTGGGGGGAGGGGGGGGGGGGGGGGGGTGGCATATTTGATGGGGAAAAAAAGCAAAAATCTGAACTTGTAAATTTCCCAGATTCCTCATGTAATAATCTCCCCCCTCGTTCCTTCTCTCCCACAACCCCGGTTCCTTCAAAGTTTTCCTCAGCCTCCTCTCACTATTATCCTCTGCTTATTTGTAATCTGCCTGCAGACAGAATTCCCTCTGCTCTTCACACTGACCTCCTTTTGCTTTCACTTCACTTCTCTCCTCTGTTCCAGTGCAATTAACACTCCTTTTCAACGTAAAATTTCAGAAGCTCCCGTCATAGCATGATTCAATTAGCGTGGAAATTGTTTAATCAAGAAAAGACACAGCAGAAAAGAAGCCTATGGAAATACACGCAGCGCTAATCGTTGACTCATTAATGAGTGAAAAACTTTATTCTGCTCTATGTGCCCTACTTTTTTAAATTAGAAAGTCATCACATGTATTTTCATCATATCTTAAAAGGACAGTGGTTTGTGAGGGTTCTAAAGTTGCTTCTATTTTGCTAATGGTTGCTACACAAAACACAAATGTTTGTCCAAAATTTGATTAAATACTCAGCAGGCCTGCTTCAATACATAACCAGATGTTATGAGGTGATTTTATTTTGGAAGCATTAATGTGGAATAAGACCTGACCAATTAGGCAACACATGACAGGGCCAGGAGAAGCAAAAAGCCAAAGCACACAGCAACACTGAGCCCACTGTTTCCAGTCCTGTGGGTCAGAATAATGCCATGGAAGCAAACCATCAGGCAGGGACAAACGCAGGCCCTCAGATCTCTCAGCCAATCCCAAGAAGGCTGCCAACAGTCCACAGCTGGCTGGCCCTGGATCCGCACATGATTTCATTGTTAGGCCCCCGCTCAAAGGGCCAGTGGCCGTTCAAACCTCATTGTCTGGGGCCCATACGTTTGGGTGTCAAAACACGGAAGCAGCTGGTAGCGGAAACACTACAAGAGCAGCACAAAAGTGACCTTGATGGTGGCTGCATCCTGTCCGGGCAGGAAGAACCCCACGACCTTATTACAGTTTCTGCCTTTTATTCAAGTGTTAACATGGAAATACAGGTGTTTGGATGGAGGGGGAGGGGGAAGGAGGAGTGTGATGGCAGAAAAAGAAATAGTCAGGAGAACGCTTACAGGAGGAAAGAAATATAGGGCAAAGGAGGAAATGGGTGAATGGCTGATGCAGACAAACACAAAGCCAGCATAGAAAAGAATAGAAAGGCTGATGTGACATCAAACCGTGAAAAAGATTTATTTATTTTTTTTGTTACAGTATAAGGAAGTGAGTGTCATAGCGAGAACAGGAAGGAAGCCCGTGAAAATTCTGAAGAAGCGCTGCAAAATTCAAAAGGACAGAAGAGCTGTGGTGGCTTACCAGCAGATAGGTCCTGATGTTGGGGATCTTGTTCAGCTCCATGAGAAGTCGTAAAGCCTTTTCATGGTTGCTGCAGTACTCGCCATACACTGAGAAACTGTCCCTCTGCAAAACAGAAGGTAACACAGCAAACTTACAACAGTTCTTCTGGCTGATTGGCAGAATTAAGCACCGGCAGCGCGGAGGCTGATAATGGAGGACACCTGCACCTCTACAGCTGTCATTGTTCATTATATCTAGTGGGGCTGGGTATCGAGAAAGGAAACAGAACCAAAAACCATAGAAAGTTCAGAGAGAGAGCCACATGTGAGGGGTTTCCTCTACAGACAGACAGATGAGAAAAGGGATTTTCCCATTTAGAGGGAGAGGTGTATCATGGTATTTAATGACACTGAATATAACCTTGCCCTCATGAAGCTGCTGCTGGCAGGTGGTTACAGGTGGCGCACTCCCTCATGCAGAAACCTCCAGAAACAATGGTGTGTTCGTGTCATATCTTTATTTTTCACACCAAATTCTAGAGAAACGTACCAACAGAAATCTAGATAGATTCATATCTGTAATGATAACCTAATTATTATGAGTAGTAGTATGACCAGCTCAGTGTTCCTGAAAACATTCTGTGATGTACAAACTCGTTGCTACAGCAAAGTCTCTGTAATAATGAGACATTTTCATTGACTACATTTCAGTGAAATCCTTTTTCACACTTCTCTTTTTCAGAGAACTCTATATCATAACGGAAAAGGCCACATAGCTTGCCAACATAGCACTTCTTCTATTTCCTGCGAGGGGACAACCACGCTGCATCAGGACGTCACAACACTATAGCAGAACTGATGACGAGGCTTTTGTCAAGCTGTCATTTAGTTTTCTTTACAACACGTAACACAACACCTGAGCCGCTGAATTAACTGCAGCTTAAGATGCATTATTCATGCAGAAAACTGTATAGAACACCGTATGCACGATATCACAGCAGCAGTTGCATTTGCACCCTGAGGCTTTTCCCTATTCTCCACTGTGCTACACTAATTGGGATGTGGAACCATGTGCAGACTGGGGCCTGAGGTGCAGAAACTGAAACTGTCATCTGAAACAACCTGGTGAGTGAAATCCTAAACTGCAGAGGCCTGGACACCACTTTCAACTGCAACTCAAACGCCACCCAGCCGAAGGCTCTGCATCTGAACCGTAGGACTAAAAAAATTATAATCAACATCCAATCAGGGTAAAGATATAATTGGATCATTATCAGATTAGGTCAAATTATCATCTGTGGAAACACATGTTACACAGCTAGGGGTGTGAGGTTTGATTGCAGCCTGCCACCCACACACACCCACACCCCCCTCGGACACACACACGTAACCCTGCAGTGGCGACAGAAGTGAACAAACAAAAATATGGCTCTTTTTTGGGGGATAAAAAACGCTGAATGGCTGTAGACAGTCAGACCACAAGGAGCTGATAAAATTAGATGTATAAGTGAGCAGCATGACATAAATGTTTTTTTTTAAACCACACATGCAAGCAGGAAGACAAACACACCCAAAGACACGTGTGTGAAGGGGATTCCAGTCCAAAGCACCACTGGGAGCAACAGCTGAGCCAGCATATGGCAAGAAACCCCCCAATCCTGTCAAACTGAGTTAGTGCTCTTACAAAGCAGAAAGGGTTTGTTTGTATACTTTAGTAAATGGATGTAAAGTAAATGACTTGGGTCAATTTCTTCATGTGTATGTGTATTTTAGTGTAACAGCCCAACAGCCTAAAAATGACCAGCGCTTTACTTGTTCGCATTATTCATTTTAGAGCCAATTAAAGAATAAATGGCGCTTGGTTTGACAACAAACGTGATTAGAAATGATCCAGTGACAGTATTACGCAGCGTTTCGCATTAATTATCTACACTTCTAATTTTCCCCAAATCACTTTCAAAATGAAGCAATTTCTCAAACCATTACAACATAAGAGACAAATGGCTGTTTTGCTCCGTGGCGCTGCATTGAATAGAAGTGAGCAGCGCTAACTGCCACTTGCTGACACGCACCATCGTCCAGAAAGTTGTTGCTGTTCTTGCAGACAGGGAAACGTCACAATTTTGGCTGCAGCTGTAGCTGTAAGTACAAAGCCGCGCCGTTCCATCTCTCACACTTTTCACTCTGTTGCGTGTGGGAGTGACGTTCATGGCCATATTCTAAGATTTGTGGAAAGCAGGATGGTTTTTATATGCTCCTGCATATGGCCGCATGGTATCTGCTGAATGTGAAATAACCTCTCTCGTGTGCTCTGCGATTCTTTTCAAGCTGCTGTGTCTCTACCATCAAGGTGTTGCCGCTCCTCAGATGACAACCTGTCCTCTGTCAATTCAGGCCTTCTTTAAGTAGCTTATGAATGATACCTGAATGTGAGCCTTGAATTTCCACACAGTATACTTTAGAAAGTGGGACTCTCCTGAAAAGACTGAAAGATGTCAGTTGTACCCAGAATAACTCAAAGACTTGGGCTGTCGCTTTGATAAACAAAGTCTATTTGTGAATTCCTCATCGTTGGAATGTTATTCTGGAGGCTAGTATCAAACACAGAGCATAATGGGTGGAGTTCAGACAGGGCATAATGACGTGACTGTTGCTTCTCGTGCAGTGCTTCGCATACACAGTTGTCAGAAATAGAGCAAATATTGATGTCTCTGATTTCTCCTCAAACACGAGTCACCTTTTCACCTTGTGCAGTGTTGGAATAATCTCAAGCACATCCGTGTGAGTTTGCTCCGAGAAAACACACCCTTTCTGAATCACTGCCTCTACTCGCCGCTTGAATAACTGACAATGGGCCTATATTCATTGACACGAATATGGACATCTGGAGAGAATCTCAATGAAAACCATTCAGGTCATGTTCATTTATAATCAAGCACTGCACGTTTTCTCCATCCGCTGCCTCCCGAGCCATCTTGGTTAGATCTGACTGTGAATAGGAATGAATCACCCCATTTGTCTTCCCTAACTGTGAGTGGCAGACAGTTCTGTGGAATAATGCCGAAGGTTAATCAAATCCCAGTCATGGTATTGACCCCCTGCCACAGGTCAAGGGCTGTGGCTGGAGGGTGCCAGACAGGGTCGACTGATTGGTGGAGAGGTGTCAGTGTTGGAAGGAGACAAAGGTCATGGGTATAGGAGAGGGAAGACTGTAATGGATATGCGGTAACAAAGGTGGTGTGGGGGTGTGTGTGTGTGTGTGCGACACAAACTCATAAACGAAGAAAGAGATGGATGACAACAATGAAGAATGCAGAGTAACAATAGGAAAAGGGTTTTTGTTCAAAGTAAGACTTGTTTGTAAATTCTTCATCAACAGTTATTCCACATTAATCATATAGTTTATTTTAACACTTAAATACATGTCCAGATATTTGGTTAACATTGGTTAGACACCAAAAATCGGTATCAGGCTTCAGTGATGCAGTTCCTAGGTTTTGGGAGCGTATATTCATTGTTTTAGTCTTCAAAAGGGAATCGTGTGGTCACATCAAGGTCAACCTGACGATGTGAATATTTTCTGCTTCTGTTTTTCTTATGATCATTCTGCATTGCTCTCTTTCCACATGAGTTTGTTTCCCACATTTGAGAAATCGTGACTGATATTATTTTTAATTGACAGATTCATCATAATGGAAAGTACTGCAGTTTATTGTCTAAAACATTAAACTAAAACAATCTGTCATTTTAAACACTTATAATATATATCACCATTGCCTTCATCATGATATGAATATAAGTCTACTGAGCCATTACACTGATGTGTAACATCACTGGCACAGAGGAATTCATTGAGATTTACTTCATGACTGAATTTATATCTGAAGGTTAGCCCCTGTGGCAGAGAATTGAAATGATAAAGAGAATAAGGCTGTTCTTTTTAAACGATTAATTTCTCCTACGGCTTCCCAAGCAGCCGATCTGTCTGCCCACAGAGCGGCGTGGAAAAAACCCACCCATGACAAGCTCCTTTAATCAATTCTCCACCCTGACACTTTGGCCTGACACACTCAATGGCCGTGACGGCTCGCACATGTGTGAAGGTACGATTGGATGAGCCAATTCAACAGATGTGATTAAACGTCATCAAACAGCCAGAGGTGCCGAGATGATTTTTGATAGCGCTGGTGTGGCTCATTAAAAGGGCGTGTAGGTTGATTCTTATTCAGCTTTATAAACATTTCTCAGGGGTCGAGTTTCACTCCAAGGATTTTGAGATTTGGGCCGCTTGTATTTATGCAGGTGTAAAAATAATCACAGAATAATACTGTGTGAAGTTTTGATGATTCAATCACATTTTTTTTTTACTTCCACTGAAAAAATAAATTTGCGACATTTGCAACGTCGTCCTGAACACTGTTACCTTGCCGAGCTGTTTTGAGACTTAAAATGTATATTGAACAGAGAGAGAGAAGAGAGAGAGAAGAGAGAGAGAGAGAGAGAGAAGAGAGAGAGCGACCCACAGAAGCATTGTCCCCACCCTGACTGACACACCATCTCTTCCTTCCCGGACACAGACCCTTCTTTGTTTGTTTGGGGCCAAACAAGTTCAAACAGAGGGGAGCGGAGGGGATGGAGGGAGGGATGTGAAGGGGAGGAGGGGGGTCACAGAGTGGAGAGGATGACTGGGAGAGAGGGATGGAGGAACGGAGGGATGGAGGGAGCAAAAGAGGGGAGGGCAGAGACAGTGACTTTCACAGCGTGATGACAAGGGACGGAGGGAAGAAAGTCTTTTTCCTGACAGGATGCAGGCCTGTTAGGAAGAAAAGTGTGTGTGCAAGCATGTGTGTATCTGTGAGTGTGAAAGAAAGAATTAAGGAGTGTTTTCGCAGCAGTCTCTGCAGGCTTTCCCTGAATCTGTGTTACTGGTGACCCATGAAAAGAGTTTGTGTATAGGTTTTTGCATGGAAGAGGAACTCTTGCATGCACACACCCCCACATGCATGTGACCGTCTGGCTTTTTCCCGTGTGTGTGTGTTTGGGTGTGTGTGTGTCATGCACTTACAAACTGGAGGAATACGTGTCCCAGTGCATGCTGGGGCTGGGGTTCAGGCTGCAGACTGGCCTCCACGGCAGACAGCACGTCTTTGTGCAATTCCAGGATGTCCTCAATATTTGAAAACAGAATCTATAAACAGAGGGATGATGTAAAGGAAGGGGATACAGAGGAAGGAAGAGATAAAGAGGCAGGGTGGAAGGGAGAGAGGAAAAGACCAAGGAAGTGACCAACAGATGGACAGAGATGTGGGAAAAGCTGGTAAATGGGAGAATACAAATGTTATCTGAGCATCTCAGGATAGATCACTGCCCCGCCAAGACACTTGTGTTTTCATTGTCATTTGTCTGTTGGTCTGTCTGTCGTTAAAACGCAACTGATTTGATTTATGTTTGGTGGAAGGGAATAGGTTAACAATTAAAACCAAAAGCCACAGTCCAAATGAATGGGTTTTTTTGTAAAAGTCTAATTTAAAAGTGAATGGAACTTGATTAAAAAAAAAAATTGTAAATGACCAGAAAGAGTCTCACTCTCGTGGCTCCTGAGACTTGGGTTGTTGTAGAAAGACGGCAAAGGAGCACAGGCACGTTGCACTGTCTCGATCAACTGGATATGTGTGACTGTCTGAACACCTACTGAACATGTGGTTGAAAAATACCAGAATTGTCATTTTTAGGCGACAGCTGGGGCTTGGCGGAGGTATGTGCACTTACCAACTGACATTCTAGTTTTGCACTGACTAGCAGTTAAACTGCAAAAAGAAGACGTTGAAGACCAGTCATACCTTGACGTGTTCGGGTGACAGACACTGTTGGTCGTCTGCAGTTTGTCTGATTCTGTGCAGAAATGCCTATGGAGGAAAAAAAAGAAGCACTGTGATTTATTCTGAAACATTTACAGCACACTTCAATAAGCACCGTATTGAATCAATAAGAAACCCAGACAGGTTTTAAAACCATCCCATGTGCGCACTAGCGTGGTCTGAAAGTGGAAGTCCAGGTTCCCTCTGCTGATTATTTATATCAAGGTAGTTCGCCTGTGTGCTTTGTTTTGAGGAAACAGCTTCATGTTGAGCCCGCGTTGCATCATTATGCATGAGGATACACACACACAGACCTCTGAACAACACAGTCACATGTATGCTCACATGGAAACTTGCCTTTCATGGTGCACAATGGACGTGTCACAGTGGCTTGACTGTCCCCTATAGGTGCCATTATGTGACCGTGGTGTGATGGTGGAGCTCATCCTATGGATTTTGTGAAATGGAGGCGAATGCACCTGAGCGTTCAGCTGCAAGACACCAGCCAAAATAACGGCTTCATTGTTGCAGCGTCTCCGAACACCACTTCAGCAAAGACAACGGTAACAGGCTCATGTCAGGCTGAGTTTAAACGTGTTTACGTGTCTGTGTGTGTGTGTGTGTGTGTGCCTGCCAATCAGAATCCTGACCAAAAAAAAAGGATAAATGGCAAAGAGAGGAGGGGGAAGTGAATCTGCAAACAGTTTCTTTTATTCCGTCTTCCCCATTACCCTGTCGATCAGCTGTCTGACAGGCTTATCCTGCCTCAGTCTGCCTGTCTGCCTCATCTCCACACTCAAACAATGTCTCCAAAAAAAGACAAAAAGGAAGCAGGAGAGGATATATGTATCCCCCAAGCCACCGAATAAAAGTCTACTCCTGAAGATTCCGTCATCTGACAGAGTCCTGCGTTTCACTGCCTGGAGCCTGAAAAATGATCGCCTGCCACGTGGATGAGAAGACGATACAAAGGAATTTAATCCTCGGGTTCGTTTATGAATGTAGAACGACTAAAATCTAACTTTTGTCCAGAGGTTACTGCTGCAATATAAACCTCCTCTTTGATTTTCAACAGCACACTCATGTTAAAATGTGAGAGGAGAATACAGGTCACTTTAGTTTTCAGGATATTTGTCGCTGAGATTTCTGCCACAGAACAATGGGGATTAAGTGAATTATTGCACAGCCACATTTTGAAAATATTTGCAGCAATGTGTGTTCAATGTGAACATCTGCATCAACATCAGAACAATGGAAACAAAACAGGTTGAAACAAAACGTCCCAAATTGATCCTTGCATGGGGGTTCACCCAAAAAAAAATAAACACATCTTAAATCCTTGACTTATTTCAAACCACTGTTTCGTTTTCTTTTTCTTCGTCAGCCTTCAAAAAGGATCACGCTTCAAAGTCCTAAAAAACAAGTCTCAGTGGAAAAACCTTCTGCCGAAACTAAAGTCAACAAAAAGTTGCTGCATTCTGGGGATGAACCAGAGGAACCCAAACAAGCTGCAGCGCTACTGTACACACCACAGGAGTGAAAGGCTGTAATGAGATATACTTTAGTCTGAATGTGAGCGAAATAAAGACCCCTGTATGCTCTGCACAGCCTATCAGCTTAATACATGTATTACTTACAGTACAAGTCACTTGCCCATAATGACAGACTGACACTCTTAATCACACATTCGCTCTAAAGATAGAACAGCCACCAGGCAGTCAGGCAGCAATCATATCATTTCCTCAGAGGACTGAACCAGAGCACTGCTTTTTTTTTTTTTTTTTTTTTGCTTTACTAGCTTTTTGTGTAGGCAGTTTCCAAAACAGAACGCACAGGTCTTGAACATTGAGCGACAACCTCCCTCATTAAGGCCCGTATTAAAGAGAAGCAGTAGTTGTCGTGCTCTTGACTGGTTTTGGGAGTGAGCTGATTGTGCTTGAGGCGAACGCTAATTAAATCTCCCATATGGCAACTTGTGCCGTGTCCACGCTGGAGGAGTCACTCATGTGAGAGGCCGCTCCCTGGCAGAGGGAACAAAAAGTGGCAGGAAGCGAGCTTGTTTTCAGATGAAGGCAAGCAGCAGGGGACAGGAATGGGGGGATGAAAGAGACAATAGTGGAATATAAGGCGGGGGGGGACTAAAACTAAAATATCCTTATTGATGCAGTAGACAGGTACCAGGATTCACTGCTTCAACAAAATGTGCCACACAGATGTGGTGACAGGGGGATCAGCGGGGAGGATGGGAGGACGCAGCCACAAAGAGGTCCTTTCAGTCCAGGTCTCGCCTCATTCTCACCCAGGGTTGTATTGACTGTCTTCATTGTTCCAGCACAAAGCACACAGGTTTATTTGGAGAGAAAACTGGAAGCCCGCCCTGTCCACCGTCATGACGGAGACACTGGCTTCAGCCGAGCCAGAGACATAACGGAGCACGCACTGGGCATGCACAGACTGCACTGGTCAGAGTCAACAACAAGGAAGCGTCCCAAAAAGAAGGTGTGATGGGTTTAATTGGCAGGATGTTGACATCTGACGCGCTGCAGCTCGCTGTGCTCAGAAAGGCGAGCATCATAATTGGACTGCAGTCTGGAGTGATTTCTCATATTCAGCATCTCTTTAGACTAATGACCACCAATCAGGGCAACACCCTGCTGAGAGGACCTTGTCAGTCACACTTCAATCCCGTCTCGTTTTATGCTTCCTCTGCAGTTTAAGTCCATAAATTGGCAGAAAGGCAGGTTACCAATAAACTCTTCCATTAACTTTCTTTGTTGCACATGCAGGCAAAACAAACGCAGAGACGCGTGCCACGCGTGTTTGGAGCAGATGTGATTGCACCCTTAGATGAACCTAATTACAAGTCATGCATCCCTTGCACGCAGCAGGCGATACCTCGGAGCCCTGCAACAAACACGCAACGACAGCATATGAGCCATCGCATGGCACCGCCAGTTGTTGTCGGAAAAAGAAAGTCAATGATGAAAAACATACACCGTAGCCATGGCAACCGCTGTAACTCCACTCTGACCGCTGGACACGGCTGTTGAGCTCATTCCTTATTAATCAACATGCTGAGCGGGGGGAGGATGCGGCTGACGGCCTTTGTTTACTTTCACGAGAGGTGAATATTGAGGCGAAACTTTGACTAAACCAAGTCCGTCAGTTATCTGATGCTGAGACTTCACCACCGACATTTAATTAAGTTTTATCAACGTTATGAATGTTAATGGGAATCTGTCAGAACCTTTGCTGCTTTGCATAGCTGCTTTTCATAAGAACCGAAGGTTATATAATGTCACTGTTGCCTTCTGTGGTGATTAATCACATTCCAACTACCAATACAAATGCTGGATGTTACTTATGCAGTGGAAATAGATCTTAATATCTGCTATGAAATATCGTTCAGTGTCTGAATAATAAAGGCAAAGATGACTGAGCATTGATGGGGAAATTCAGTCTGAATGCATGTTACAGTGTAAATGAGGAAGACCTTCAGAGCGGGTCCTACTCAAGAGAAGAAACCCTGCAACCATCAGAAGCAGTCCATCATGTAGAGATGGCTTCTGCATGTCCTCTAATCGCTTGCGTTTGGCATTAAAACTCGCTGTCGTCAAAAGCCCTGAACCTTGTTTGGAGGGGGACGGGTGGTGTGTTCTAGCGTAGCAGCCAGACACACAAACACAAAGCCCACTCATCCAAATATAGTTGTAGGACATGTCCCTGACCTCGCCGCTCCTTTATGACATCAGCACATTGTCATCAGCCGAGGGTGTATGAATCACGTTCAGTGCAGGATTAGACATGGGTGAATAGTGTTTAAGTGATTAATGGACAGCAGATATCCTTCTGTTGGCGGAGAAAGTCAGGTTGGTCTTTCCCAGGATGGAGGCGATCATGCATTGAAAGCAAACTGTATTCCTTGACATCAAGACACAAATATGTCCGCTGCAGATTTGCCTGAACAGGATGCTCTCAGCAGCTCACATTAGATTGTGTGCACAAGACGCCTTGTTACCTTCCAGTATCTAAAAATAGTGATGACATCAACCAGTGTGTTAATAATAGTTGGTCAGAAGGGACATAAATTCATTTTTTGATAGCCTCCGACTCATAACAATGAGTCAGATTGCCTGCACGGAGGGGCCTCAGCTGCTGCACGGAGCACGGCAGAGATGTTGCGCGTGATGGTTGATGGGAAACTGCTCATCCTCATCCCGTGGGACACTGGTAACACAACCATCAAGCTCCCTAATAGACCACCGAGCTGCCAAAGACAACACTAATGCAGAATTATGCCACTGACATGTGAAGACGGCAATTCAACATACTGTAGAAAGGAGAAGTCCAAAATATTAACGCTTCGTTGGTTTTGTGAAGCACTATGTAAACATGTTTATACAAATACAGTTATCAGAGAACTGAAGTGAAGAGGAAAGAAGACAACAAAATAATATGACTAATAAAAGATGATCAAATATGTTCCCTTTATTTATTCGTTTTATCATTTGATCTCGATAATGAGTGTTATAAATGGTAGGCTTTTTTTCTCCAGAGTAAAGATCTGAGGGTTTAAAGATTGATAACCATTTGATAAACAGCAAGATATTCTTCAGATTTGACGATGATTTATTACACGTCCATGGACCAGGTTGCATGAATAAAGGGCGAGATCTTGTAAGTGTCTAAACCCTTATGTTGTCTTACAGTAACCGAGGGTTCTCAGAACCGGCCTCTCATTCGCATTTTCACAACTCCACAACCTCATTTACTAACTGGGGAACAGGGTTGTTTTCACACTTCAACTGTTGAGAGATGTTTGTCCACAAATGGAACCAAGAGTTTGGCAGATTCACTGAAGTGTGAGCCCTCCTTAGAAAAGCAGTTTTAAGTAAGGGAGGAGATGTGAAACGTTGCAGGCTGCACATTGACCCAACCAGCGTTAATAAGGTAAAAAGCATCGTCTCTGTTGTAAAAGAATGGCAGAAAAGGAACTAGAAAGGGCTTGTGTTCAGGCAGACCGAGTGTGAAATGCAGTGACAGCAGTTTGCATGAATTCTGTACGCGTGCCACTGGCAGGTCACATGATCGGCTGGCGTAAGGCTGGACGATCCCACCGAGCTCCGTCACTGACCCCTTTATTGCAACTATTCCTGTGCAACAAAATCTCAAGACTCCAAAAAACCAGAACTGCGACAGAGGGCACATCACTTCCAGCGTGTCCAAATATGCGGCATGCAAACAGGAAGTGAAACCCGAGCAATCACACGGTCGACGCTTTTCAGGCGCCTAAATCATCAGCTCAGCAGGGAAGGAAAACAAACAGCCTGTGGAGTGGAGCTCACAAAGGCAGCAGATGTACAGTACGTTCTGGACAGGAAGTGAGGCTTCTGAGAAAAGAAAGTTTTGACACTGATTACTCAACTGTTCTAAGTAAAGTCTTTTTAAAGTGGTTTTGGTAGTAGAATGCAACTGTGCTGTAACAAGTAAATCACACTGTGGGACTGAGTCAACTGTAGATCTTTGGTTTAACTTTGTGACCCTATCAGAGTTTGACAAGTGACAGGTCGTATTTATTTTCGTCAAAAGGAGCCAAAAGAACTTCTTCCCTTTCCGAGCATCATGACACTTGGCAGCGCACCCGTCATCACCTGCTGCCACAGACAGGACTAACACTGTTTAGCACCTATAGCAGTGGTCTGCTCTTGGATGAGACATCCTGCATCATCTCATTTGGGCCAAAGCCACAAGGTCATGTGTGGCTGGGGGGGGGGTTGCTAAATGTTGAGATTTACCAGAGCGTAGAGGGGCCAGACAGTAAGGTGTGAAGATACAGATGGACCATATGCTGGTGGGGTCCGGCATCCGCTCCACTGAACAGTGAGTAAGAGGCCTGCTGCCGCCGTGTCTGCCTCCGAACGCCGTTTCCTACCTGCAGCCAAGCTGGCCGCGTAACATGACCCAACTTTAATTGACTGGCAGAGGGCTCGCAACTGCAGAGGTCACGCACGAGACTGCGGAAACCCCAGGGGTTTATCTATGACACAAGGGTCAAAGCTTTACAATAACAATGATTTCTTTATTCCAGAAATCCCCGATGGTTTTGATTTTAAAAAAATAATACAGCAGGAAAAAAACTAAAGAGAAGTCAGAAGATGTCATAATTGTCCCGTTGTGACACGAGGGCAAATCAGTCAGGGTGAAAGTTGCACGAGCTGCCGTCAGAGCGCTCACAGGGTTGTTGCCTCAAGGATTCCTCAGGGGGGAGGAGCAGAAGATCCTTTTAATTTGATTGTTCATCTTCAGCAAAGGTCGTCCATATTAAACAGGGATTAATGAGAAAATGAATATCTGGGAGAACACGAGCACAGAGCACCTTGACAGGCTGTTTGGGAAATACGCTGGCATTACCCTGCGCTACACACAAGGCCCCGTCTAATGTAATAAGGAGGGATGGAAATGTCAAGGAGAAATTAAAAGACAAACTGAGGCAATAATGAGGGTTTGCGTAATATAAATAGTTTGTTTTTTTTTTACTTAGCAAACAACAAAATCCTGAAGAAAAGTAAAAATGACCAAACTAATCTGTCACAGGCTGTCATTCACTCAGCAGTTTACCGTTCATCAATAGCCTCCATCTGGTAATTGTGCTAAAACTGAGCTAAATAAACTGGATATATATATTAAAATAGAAATTAAATAACAGGCCATTTCCTTGCTGGGCCATCTCGCTCAATTCCGATACCTCACAAGAGACGTCGCATATCAAGAACAGGCTCTAGCACTTGTCAAATGTTTTCCACAGGGGCCCTGAGAGCCCCCTTTCAATTTGCCTTGGTTCCCACACCTACTGCAACAGCCCTCGAGCAGAATCACAGATCCACACACGTTTTTCTCTGTCCAAATTCTCAGGTCACCAGCCTCAAACCCTCTACCCCTCTTCATCCAAGAAGAAAAAAAACAACAAGCTAAAAACAATGCATCCATTAAGGGTCTCTCTCTTTCTGGAGAGAGGTATTTGGGTAGCCAGCCATAAAGAGGACCGGGGCAGTTCTGGAGAGGGGACGGGGGCCATTTTGGGGACGACATGGCATGAAATTGAATAAATAAATGAAGAAATCCCCTCTTTGTGGCCTGAGTGCAGCAGAGCCAGAGAATGGCCCATGGCGTTGCCACAATGAGGGACCCCAGTAAACCTTCGCAAACTTCTTTCTCTCCGAAGCTGTAATTCACATCTCTCCCAAACCCTCCAACCAGTCCCTCGCTGTCCTCCAAGAGAAAGCCCTTTCTGGCAGAGCCAATCACCAAAACACAAAGTCTCCTTTGAGTCTTGTCCAGTTGTTTTTTTTCTCCCCGCTCTCACTCACTTCCGCTTTGAAGCGCTTTAAACTTCAGGGCTTTTTGAACTGCTCACATGGGCGGAAACTTGACACGACAGGGGATGAGGCAGTGTCTCACCAACAGACAGACAGCACTGGACCAGGGACTTCCTGTTCAAGATTGCCTACTCATCAAGACCACAGCATTGATGAATGGATAATGGACAAGATCAATATGGCAAATTATACCAGTAAAAGGTTTGTATGTGTCCTAAAAATTGTTGCTGTCAAGATTTGTTTACAACCAAAACAACTGTATTTTCTGAGTTGACATGAAGCGTTTAAACTGAGGGATGGAGCATTTTCTCTATCCAGCCTTAATGGATGTGCTTTAAATATCAATTATGACACCTCCACTCTATCGTGTGTAGCGTCTGTTACACTCTCTTATAACTCTCTCTCTCTCTCTCATTACACATGAGAACAAGAAACAGTTGAACAGAAGTGTGTGACACTTGCTCTCACACCCTCCCCTTGTGACCGTGAGAATAGAAATAGCTTGCAGTGTGAGGAAGAAGTATTTTTACACGTTTCTGCACTGCCTTTTTACATCACCCTGTAAAGATTTAACTTCATATCAATGTTTATTTTTTACTTCACAACTGCTCAGCTAAAATGGCACTTTCTCATCACAAGTTCAGCCTTCGTTTAATCTAAATTCTCTAATTTCATTTCTACTGGTGCTGCCCCTCAGTGGAGGTTCGCCTGCGAGCCCTTTTTCCAAGTGCCCTTCCTGTTGAGGGGTGACATGTGGTGATCTGGAGATAACATCACGGACCAGATTGCAGATACCATCTGGACATTTGGACGCATGTTTTTTTGGTGCTACAGACGCAGGCATGGCAGACTGGATCCGAACATGAGAGCACGATGTTGGGAGAGCCATCGGAGATGTGCGAAGCTTTGAGGGAGAGGATGCAACCCAGCAGATCATCTAAGCTGAACCACAGAACCGATATATGTTCACGTGTGTTTCTTCAAAACAAAAACACGTTTGCTTTCATACAATAGGTGTGTGATGAAGCAACACCACAGCAGGCTGGCCTACACCTGGCATTCAGCTGGGCAGACATAAACAGAGCCACGGGTACAGACACAGAGACAAGAGACAAGAGGGGAAGAAATAAATGAGTGTACAACACTACACAATAATGGTCATTTGGCAAAGCAGGAAAGAGGAAGATCAGAGAGCAGCCACTGGTTCTAACTCAAACATTAGCAACATGATAGAAAACTGCGTTAACTGGACAGACAGACAAACAGACTGACGGACGGACAGGGAGACAGACGGACAGACAGCTGCTAGTTAAATCCCATTCTGCCTGTTTTACCTCTGAAACCACTGATGCAAATGGCCCACATTTATTCAACTTCTCGTTTTTTGCCAGCCACAAACGCAACAAGCACCCGTCTTAGTTTCCACCTGATAATTCCAGGATAATTCTTTCCTAATTATCACAGTGTGCCACTGCTTTGTGAGACTGAAAACCTTTCTCTGTTGAAGGGAAGCTCATTTCAGTTCATTTAAATTGAGTGTAGAATTTATCTTTATACTGTTGATATATTCATTTATGTGAAATGATGATGTAACTTAATATTATGTCATTATAAAAACCCATAATGTATTCCCTTTTCTTTTCACAGCTATAAATATTTATTCATTCATTCCAAAAAAATATCCCATTTGAAGACAAAAATCGCCATAAAGCAGCGGTGGTGATTCCTCATGTGAAATTGTAACAGTTGGCAAACTGTCATCAGAAAGAATGAGTGCCAAAATAAAAGCCATTCAGCAACCAGGCCAAAGAATTTATCAGCAGCCATGAAAACAACAACGGCCCCTTTAACTCACAGGGTTCAATAAAAATAATTGGTGGGGCTATAAAGTTGTCCGTGTATAGATCTGGAAGCTAGGTACCGAGTTAATCCAGCAACACTCTTCGACTTCCCACCACTCCACAGCTCTCATTTAGGCTGTAACACAGAGGGCTCCGACACAATTCTCATTTGTTTTTGTCACAACACGCACACAGTCTTTCAACGACATGAAAGAGCAGACGCGAGCCTGAAGCTCCAAAACAAGGGAGAGGAGATTAACTTGAAAAGAAGCCTCATCTTATGCAAGGATGACTGGACACCGACTTTATTTTGTAGGAAACACACCACACTTAATGTTACTTCAAAATGCATTTCGGGTACCCTGGAACAAAAACAGAAGACCAGAAGACCTATTTAGGAGTGTGTTAGGTAGTGAGCGCTGGGCGGTGTGACTTTGTGCGTGTGAGTCCTTTGTCCCATTGTGTCATGTGAACAGTTTCCTGGCTGGCCAGCGTACAGGCCAGGCATTCACTCTGACCCGCCCTGATCCAAGATATCAAACGTCCAGTAGCATAACCCCAAAATTATCCATAACATATTCTGTCAATTCAAGAAGCTTAAGGTGTTTCAGGTTCACATTTTTCTATCAGGAGAATGACCTCTGACCCTTGGTGAAGCCACACATCTGGTTGTGTTTGGGAGAGCTAACAAACATTGTAAGCCTGCTGCCAGAGTATGTAATGCAAACAGGAAGCTCTGAGGGGAGAGACTAAGTCGAGACATTCTGCAGGTATCCGTCCATCCCAGGCAGACACCCCTCGATGGTGGACTGAAAGACCAGGGGACACCGCCACTGCACCCAGTACTAACCCTGAGAAAGTATGTGTCCCGACTTTGTCCGGGTCACGAGCTCCAAAGGGACATTAGGGAGCTCATGTTGCCGCGCTTTTACAATTCAGGCCAGGTCACCCATTGTATCGTATATCAGCCTGTTGAAAAGCCCTCCACAGAGCCTTTCACACACAAACACGCAGCAATCTTATTGGATGTTTGCTCCCATCATAAAAATGTCCCGAAACAGCCCATCTTGAAAGTCTCTCGCGCCACATTCTGGACACCACCCGGCCTGATGTCTGACAGAAGATCAGTGAGCTGATCAGATGAATGGCTCCCATAGTTCCACACACACCAAGTCCTTCATTAGTCCACTTAATTTACTTTTAACAGTGTAAAAAAATCCCAAGGACCTAAAGAAAGAAAATGTTGGTTTAATGCATAAGGACGTTTCAGAGAGTCACCCCAAAAACACACCCATCCCATTGTGATGACGCAGAGGGACTTTAATCCTATGCTAATTCATGGCTGCAAGAATCCACAAACATCTCTTGTGGAGGGAGGGGGTGGGGGTGGGGGGGGCGGGGGAGTGGGGGTTTGACATCATGCCCCTGGGTGTTACAGTGGTTTAGACTTGTTAACTTGAATTCTTAAAATTCCTGCTACAGTCCTATGCCTCAAAGAAATGGCTTATCAACACACATGACTTAAAAAACACTAATATTGAGTTGGAAACTGGCACTGACACCCCCTCACCCATTAGTGCAACAAGCATGGGTGAAATGAATTTGGTCTGCCACTGCGGCCGCACTGCATGGCACCAAACAGGAACTTGCTTCATTAATGTGTTCATAAAAGGCAGCTCAGTGGTTTTTGCACTTAATTGAGTTGTGGCCGTTGCGTCTTAGGCTAGAAAGACACTAGTGTGCATTAACTGGATACGTCTGGGGCCCACGCTGCTTGTTACAGCCGCTTAATCTGAGGAGCCTGGAAACACTGCTGGCCTGGTTTTATTTTGAAGGGCTGCGTTCTAGAGTGGACGCGCTGAGCCTGAGCTGTCTGGACACAATGATGAAGACACAATAACGAACACTTACTGGTGTGGTCTTTTTGGTAGCCTTAATATATTTGTCACTTGACTCTTCCTCTTCCCAGAGAGCAGACAGCATGAGCCTCGGCTACAAGTGTAGGATTCAACATGAATAATCAATTACGCAACTGCTGACCCTGTTGTCTTGACTAACTGCTGCTCTTCCTTTTTGCCATTGCTGCATCAAGTCTGTAGCCTTGCTCTGTCTGCATGTAACGACCACATGCTTCCTGTTTACAGCAGCATGCACGGCCAGCGTACGTGAGCCGGCTCGTAATATGCATATTAGGCATGATCGTATGGACAGGGAACATAAACATGAATTTTTATTATTTTACGCTGTTTATTCCAGGCTGCTTCAGTGAGAGGCAACACCCTGATCACATCCACATCGTCACCCACCAGTCAGCTGCCCAGTGCAACCACAGCCTGAGCTGCTGGTTATGGGCGATAACACGTAGCATGACTGATTGAACGGGCGGTTACAATATTTTTAAACCAAAACGTATAAAGCACGCAGCAGAACATTTAAAGCCCAGTAATAATAAAAACCCTCACAAAATCCCAGCAGTGGGCCGCTGTAACTGCTCTACCTGCTGTTAGGACGGCCCCTCCCTCCTCCCGCTATATATGTAATGTGTGTATGACTTCAGCGGGGCTAAGGTTGCAGCGAGCTGAAACCATGATGATAGTTAGAATCTGAAGCTATTTATACCCCCCCCCACCCGCTCTCCGCAGCTCAGAGAAACTCGATGCTGGTCTTTCCCACTCGGTGGGGAGGGAAGGAGAGATGGAGCGAGAAAAAGAAATGAAAGTAAAGAGGTAGACACAGGCTCAAGTTTGGAGAAGAAGCTCAAGGGTGACTTCCTGCACGTGAGTCTTCCAGGGCACAGGTCGCATGGCGTCCTCTGCGTTTCTGAGCTCTTGTCATCCTGTTTGGTTAGCAGGGCTTGTCAACAGCGAGTCCAGGTGCACACTCAGAAAGATTAACAGCAGCCAAGGATGAGAAGACGGCGTAAAAAAAAACACACAGCTATAAAGTGAGCGTGCAATCACACGCTGGAAACTCAATATCATTTATCCACACAAACACACATCGGTATCAGACGTGTGCAACCTCGCACGTGTGTGGCCTAAAGCGAAAGGTCACAAAGGTCAGTCACTTCCAGATGTTTCCTATTATCCCGCAGCACTGACAAGACCTTCCTGGACACCCTTCGCTCCATCCCTCACTCCGCCGAGTGGAACACGGAGGTCGAAGGCTGTAGAACTTCATGGCCACACAATTCCCCTGCTGTATTAACTGAACAGGATTCACAATGACACGGGTCAGCGTGGTAAAAACAAAACAAGCAACCTTTAAGTTGGCAAACTGCAATTTTGGTGGTTTTGAAGGAAAATCCCTCACCTCTGGCGGTTATGACGCTATGAACCGTATTCCTGTCACTGATGGTCATTGTGGCAGGGGAAATCCAAATGCCTGGTTCAAATCAACAAAGTGCTGCTGCCCTGATGAGACTTTCAGCTAATCTGCGTCACCAAGAAATGATCAGTTCACAGAGCTGCAACAAAAGCTTGAAACGAGCAGTTATCACCGTAAACTTAGAATAGAAAAAGAATCTGCTTGTTCAAATGAGGCCGCAAGATTAAGAGATTGGCAATGATAGCGCAGAGCAGAATGAATCCCCTTAATCCCTCTTTTCACACCCCCAAGCCCCCCCTCACCTCTACTCCGCCCACCACCCCAACATGCTTCCCTCCAGCACATTAGATGAGCTGGTTGGCGCTGGTAATTGCCAGGGGATGACTGACATGCAGAATGGATAAGATGCCAGAGCCGGATAACCATCTCTTTTGTGTGTCACTGCAATCATTGCGATTGATAAGCGATGCTGCGCGGAGGCCGAAGATCCGGAGGGGGGGGGGGGGGGGGGGGAAGGGGCGCAAAAAAAAAGGGGGGGGGGGGGGGGGGATGCGGGACAGCACAAAGGGAGGGGCAGAGTAAGTCAGCGATAACAAAATGAAGAATGATTTAGCTGCCACTCTGACGTGGACAGGAGGAAGTAATCCCAGTGAGACGGAGCAAATCCAATCCAAACCATCAGGTCCCCGCAGATAACAGGGATGCTGAGAGCATCTTCACACAAAAAGCACTTGGACATAGGGATGTGGTCTACACTTGTCTGAATGTCCTCCAATGGAGTTTGACAGCCCCACTGAAAACACTGAAACCCAAAACCTTGCTGTGTTTTCAGAAGAAGTAAAAGTTGACTTTTACTGGCTGGGGAAAACACCACTCGCTGTTTCACTCCCACGCTGTCTGCGTCTCATGCACATGTATAACTCACAGAGGACGTGTAAACAAACCGAACACAGGGCGTAACAGTGCCCGTCCACTTTTAGAAAGGCAAGCAGTTCAGTTCTCATTCATTTTCTCCATTGTCGCTCCTGTTTGGAAGCAGGCCCACCACCACCTACAAGATGAACAGTGAGCCTTAACTCTGAGGACACTGCAGGCAATAAAAAGGTACATTTAGAGTATATAAACTAAACATCCCATAAACCAGTGCAAACGTTCCCTTTAATGGCTTCCTGTTGCTTCTTCTGGAATTTAACCTAGTTGTGTTGCAATATATTGCATGTTTCTATATAGTATTTTATATCATGTATCGTGTAATCACCCATTTGATGTTCACAGACGTTGCTCCTACAATTGAGGATTGTGGGTAGTAGAATGTAATGCTTCTCCTTGACATGTTACAGCTGATAATCAACCACTCTATTATAATGTAGGACGTATCCAGGAGACAGGCTGAGAAAGAGCAGACGCTCAAAAGATACGCAGGACAATTTCATCACAAAATAACTCAATGAATGAAAGAACCCTATTCATTACCCATCACGGTGTTAGCATCTTCACACTGAGGGACTACACATCCCTAACCCCCCCCCCCCCACACACACACACACACACACCCGGAGCCTCTCTATCTTCACTGAAACCATATGCTCTGAGCTCCCACAGCCAGACTTTCCTTATCAACACCACCGTGAGCTACATGGTGACAAAGCCTCGGCCCCTGCTGAGGGAAGAGGAGCACGCTCAGCTGGACCCTGGACGGAGACTAGGGGGGAGATTTACTGAGGATGGGCAATGGGGCCTTTGTTTCAAAGGTCTCAGTGGCCATTTCCACCTTTAGGTTTCTAAGCCGTAACACTCTCGTACATGTACACACAACATATCCTCATCACACCCTCAACACGTGCTGTTGGCATCAAGCTTGTTGCCATGGTATCGTATGTGCCCATATGTGACTTGAAATTAGGGCAATCCCTTCCATGCATTTCAGCCTGGAGAGATTCTGGTATGCAAGATGGTACAAAAAAAACAACATGTCTCTTGGAGCATGGCTGGTTTAGCTTTTTCTTAAGCTGCTACTCCTTTGGTCAAAAGAACCCACTTACACCCACCAACATCTGGTTTTTGTCTGAACTGAGCATGGAGACAATCGGATTTCACTTCCGGGTCGAATGATTCTGCCGTAGACAAAACAGAGATGGAAACAACACAACTGGGAGAACAAGCTAATTACTGATCGGCGAGGCGAGAGGGACCCTCTGTTTTCGGTGCAATCGTTACGTCAAACGTGAAACGAGACAAGAAAAGACAAAGAGTCAGTCGTGTTTGCCCCCAACAAAAGCATGCGCCTGCTTATTTTGGTGTCAGAGAGGGATTTTACCACAAACACACTTGTGCAAGAGCAGAATTTTTACACACAGTTTATCACAAATCCAAACCCGAAAATCTTGAAAGTGTGAGTTAAGTTTTGACACTCAGTCTGGCTGCAGCCCTATAAAGGGCATTCTATTCAAAGATGGTGGAGATAACAGAATTCCCCTCAAGCCCACACACATCTCTCCGCTCTGGCTCTCCATAATATGGCTTAAATCAAAAGATGCCAATTGATGTGTTGATGTGGACGAGTCTGGCAATGAAAGTTTTCAGATGTCCACAGGAGAGGAAAAAAAGTTCCCAGACTTCTCAGATAAATCAGTGAGGCTTTGTCTTTATCATTATGCCAGAAGTGTGTGTGTGGAGGAAGGGGGGGGGGTCAAAGTGTTTCCCTATGCCGCCTGGTCTGTCTTGTAACAGCAGATAAGACTCGACTGCCTCTTGTGTAACTGAGAAGGAAAGCAGTGCCACAGGGACTGGCCCCCCAAGTTTCATAAGATCCTTTAATTTCAACAGAAGTTTCAAAGTTAGAAAACCTCCTCCTGGAGCAGCACAGAGTGGCTTTACTTTTGAGAACGTCATGCGTTGTCAACAAGACAACTAGGAAGATCATTAAAAAGCCGATCTCAGCGACAAGCACCGCAGGAGGAAGCCTCAAAACATGTGACAGGGCAAGACAAAAGGGAACTGTGACTTTGCTTTTCTTCGACGAATACATGCCAGATGTAGAAATATCCAATGGATCGTGAATCAGCAGCATGTCCACAAGGACCAGGCTTTCAGCAGCAGGTTAAGAATGTTAACGTTCAAGGGGTGCCGGCTTTTTAAAGAGAGCAGGGTGGCCGAGAAACAAGATAGTCTGAATCCCCGACCGGCTCAGGGGTGATGTTTTGCAGCTGACCCTGACCTTTGACCGCGCTGTGGATGGGGCAACAAAAAAAGAAAGGGGGGAGGGAAGGGGGTTCCACTCAGGCCCACTTCCACAGTCACATTGCTGCTCTGGCGTGAAATGGAAACCAATTCACTCAGTCAAAGTTAAACCTCACACCCAATTTCTCTGATGCAGAGCCACCTGCAGCATCCAGGCACCCTCACATGATGAGGCCAAGGTGGCAGAAGGAGGATGATGAAGTGACTGATGGAAAAGTCTCTCTCTCTCTGTCTCTCTCGCCAGCAGCAGGTGGACGCCAACCTTGATCATGTAGGTGTCTGACAGGGAGCGTGTCAAATCATCAGGACATTCACTCATCAGCAGAAACCGGTGGTGTTGTGCAATGACTGAGTACGTGAGCAAGCGTGCTGAAAATGACTGCAAGAAGAAAAAGGAGGAAGAGGAGGAGGCGTGGTGGAGCTGGGGGCTCATGAAAACTATTTATTAGCCCAGACACGGATTTTGCCCTCTGATTGTCTTGAACCTGAGCTTTAACACACAGTAGTGAGGTGTGAATGACCCCCCCACCCCCACCCCCTCACCCATCTATTAGAACCCATTCAGAAAAAACAAACACACTAAAAATGTGATGTTTGAAAACATCCCTGGACAACAGGAGCCTGAGCTGCAGCAGTTCCAGTCTGTTTTGAAATCAGACTGCAACTCACATCTGTATGAGGACATCCACACAATCAGCAGCTGGGCAGAGTGCATGGTTACAAACGCACACATGTATGTATACAAAAGAGTGTGTGTAGTTATATATACACATTTACCTGGGATTGAAAAGTTATGGTATTAGAAGCGTCCATCAGAAGGTCAAACCAAACTCCATACGAATTTCTCGTGATTTAGTGCCATACCCAGTCCGTAATCAGCACTGGAGGGGGGAATATGAAGTGTACTTTTTTCTTATAAGGGGTGCCAGTTCATATATGTTTTATAGGCCGAATTAAAGAGTGTAGCCTGCTGTTTAATACGGCGTCGCCATCATTATAATAAAAGCCACGAGACGTTTGTGTGCACCAAAGGAAGAAGCGACGTCAAATTGCTAGAGCGTTGACTGGGGTTTGGCGTATCGGTCTGCCCTGTGCGATGAGCAACGTGAACATGTCAAACTTACCGACTGGAGGAAAAGCAGCGTGCGAACATAATCCCGCTCCGTGTTGAGCATCTCGTTTAAAACGCACAGCCGGAGCCGCTGCTGTCGGTCCGAGTCCTTGGCGGCGTGGAGCCCGTTCTCCTGGTGCGCGTCGTCCTCCTCCATGGTGGGAAGTCAACCCGGGGAACGGTCCGCTCTGTGCCGCAGCGCTCTGCTTCTTCTTCTGCTTCTTCTTCTGCTTCTTCTTCTTCAGGTATATCCAGGCTCCGCCGGGCTGTTGCTTCAGTCCATGCTGCTGCAGCAGCAGCAGCAGCAACTTCCAGCTCCCTCCGCGAAGTGAACACACCGACCCGAACCCTGCGGCCACTGATGGGGCGGAGCGCCTCACGCACACACGCCGGGGGAGAAAGTTAGAGCCGCGGAGCAGGCGCCGGAGAGAGGTCCGCGGTGTGGCCGATACACACCAGCTGAGAGCGGGGAGGACGGAGGAGGTTCAGCCCCGGACCCGAGGGAGGGAGGGACACACACACACGCAGAGAGAGAGAGAGAGAGTCATATCTCCATGGCTTAACTTTGACTTATATTGATTTCCTGGAGATCAGTATAGTAACTTGTCACTTAACCTTTATATCAATCTAACTTTAAACTAACCTTTAACTAAACTTAAGCTAAATTTATACTGATTTCATGGAGATCAACCAGTCAGTACCCTTTAAGTTTACATTAATCTTAACTTAAACTAAACTTGAATTATGTTCCTGATCAACTAGACAGTACTTCACTACTTTTATAAGACTGGCATAAACCTAAATTTACACTAACCTTTACCTAACCTAAACCTAACTGAACCCTAACCAGAGTTTTGACAAGCACAACCTTGTACCTGGATCTGAGTGAGTACACTCATCGGCAGAATGCCAGCCCTTGCCCCTTACCCAGCCTTACCCATCACAGTAATAGCCTTCCCCTCACCCTTAACTTAACCCAGATGAGAGTTCTCACCCCCAAGGGAGAGACTTTGGGTTGAGTTCAGACTCTGGTATTTGATTTCTGATCAGTGGGATCACCAACAGGCGAATAGATCAAATTGGTTTATCCTTTGTCAGAAAGTTAATATGGACTTTGAATGTGCTGCAAATTGAATTGAACACGTTATCCTATTTTGTATCAGTCAATATTTTGTTTTGTTGTGTGACAGCATGTAAACTGGATGTTCATGATCAGACATCCTAATCCAGGACATTTAAAATCATCATCCTTGAATCAACAACACCTTCGGGAACTTTTGGTCATCGTATATGATTGGACATTTAAAAAAAAAAAAAAATTAAACTGTTTGTTGTGTTAGCTGGCAAATTCAAAAGAAAGGCGCCCTCTGGTGGACACAGTGCGCTACTCACTCACTTTCAGGTCTCGTGAACGCTTTCTAATTATTCCCTTAAATATTTCACATACTTAACATGTCGACTTGTTTCTCTTTATGATGAAGTCAAGCACGATCTTTCTGTGGCAGCATAAATACACAATAGTGACTGTTAAAGGTCTCACACCTGCTGTGCCTGGTTGTGGCTGCACCATAAATAAAGGAGGAGAGTTATTAGTCGTTACAGTCAACCAAATATTTTCAGTTACAGTCGGTTATAATTTGATACGGCTCCAAGGCCTGGAGGCTCAGCTGCGGCATCTTTTCAAGTTGTATCAAGTTGATAAATAAATATAATAATATAATAATACAAGGCTTGTGTTCTCTGTCCCTTTCAGACCAGACCACAACCAGCGCCACAGGCTTATCCCTTCAGTTTGTGGTGCAAATATTTATCAACTGTGGATTTCATTTGTCTCCCAGTTATTAGGGTCAACTGAGATCTGAATCCTAGACAATATAATTTAGTAATCTTATTTCTTAAATGAACCCTGCAAACAAGAAGTGAAGTATTCCAAATGGGAGAAATTAAAAGCTCAATAATAGTTTTAATTGATGCATGTTACATTCAATACCCACTGTGATCCTCCCACACATATTTGCATACATACATCGCTTTTTCTCGCTGTCTCAGATGAATGCAACACAGAACTTGTAAATGCCCTACACTTTCATATATTTACATATCATTCTCCGCTTCTGTACATGGCAAATCGTTAAATATGATCAGAGGAGTAACATAGGATACACGTATGACTGATTGTATGTCATTTCGGTGAAGCATATTTAATGTACTTTTTTCCCTTCCCAAAAAAAGGCATGTGCATAAAGCACGTTCATAAAAAGTGAGTCACACAGTTAGACACGATAGTTTTAAAAACTCGCCAGCGCCTCGTCTTCATTCATATTTCACAAGATAAAACTTCTCCTTCAGCAGGGTTTTCTTTCAAAATGCACAAAAGTACAAAAAGAAAGGGAAGGGGAACCACAGGGAATAGAAAATAAAACAGAAAATGTGCTCAGTGCATTAAGACTTTCCAAAATAACATAAGAAACGAGAGGTGTTTGCCCTGTTCTATCTCTGTGATAAATAAATTCACATTGTTACAGGCAGACAGTGAGGAGAGCTTGAAGAGAGACCAAAGTACAGTGAGTAAACAAAATTAAAAGTGAAGTGAAAAAAAAACATATGTGAAGGCAAAATTGCTAATTCCTGGGTTAAAGTTTTCTGGGTTTAGAATAAAAGGAAATGCAAGTCTGATCAAGCAAGACAGACATGAGAGAACGCTGTTAGCTACAGTGATTATTTTGGCCTCTGAATACATCACCATAGATTTAGCAGACACTTCAAATGTGCCGTGGTTCTGTTTGGAATCAGCTGAATGGAGGTCTGCACAGCAACGCTCTGTTCAGTGCAGCTGGATGACACGTGGGTGGTCATTAAAACTGCATAGAAATGAGCGACAATGTGTCGACCTCCATGTCTTCTCTGCCTCCACTTCAGGTCACTGGTTCAGCACCTGTTTGTGTTTCACTGGATGTGCAAATCGAGAACATTAAAAATGTGTTTGGGGGTCATTTCATTATCAGCTCTGTGATCATCAAGTGCAAACTCCAGGAGCTCCGTCGCTGCTACAGCTGAACACGCTCCAGTTAAGGAGCTTTGACCGAGATTGAAATGTTAAAAACTGAATTATCAAGGCAATTCTTTGTTTTAAAGTGACATAATTCATCATGAAATGCTTTCTATGAGAGGTTTAAGGGTCGGGATGACTTCTTGTAATGTAGTGTTGATTATTGGAATAGGGGTACATGTGCATACACAGTGCAGTGGCTGCTGTGAGATGGGATGACTGTCAGACTGGCACAGAGACTGTGCAGGTATCAAAAGGACATCCACATACAGTAATAGAACACAGGAGTCTAATAGGGAAAACAAAAACTCAGTCAGCTGCTGCAGCGGCCGAATTTCTGTTGGCGCTGGGAAGACTTTAGCAGACGTCTGGGTGGAAATGATTCCATCGTTTCTTCGCTCTACCGAAGCAACGTGCCTGAAAGCAGCAGCGATTTGGATTACAAAACTTTTTTTTTTTTTTTTTTAATGACGCTTGCATGTGTATCTCCTTGGCAAAGATCCAGCTATGAATCTGTTTGATTAAAACAAAACAAAAAACAGATCTGGGTTGTTGTTTTTTTGGACACAACTCTGTATTACCAAAACCATCAGGAAATTCACTCATGTCACAGGGTTTAGAGAACAAACGTTTGTTTTTACAAGTCGAGAAAGGCCAACAGTGTAACTATTGTATTGCAGTTTGAAGACAAGCAGACACTCTTTTGCCACAAAGCATGAGACCTAGATGAGCAGAGACTGCTTCAGCCATTCAAATGTTCCTGCGAGTGGCTGCGACACAGAAATGTAGCGTTCCAACCTTGGCATGGTTTTTGACACTTTGCTCTCAGAGTCAAAGGCAGACAGTGTTGATATATGTTTTCATATAAATAACAAAATAGTACAGTATAAATATAAAGAATCTGTGTGTGTGTGTGGTGTGTGTGCGTAAATGGAGTAAGAGTATAGGTATAAAGCATGTGTGTGTGTGTGTGTGTGTGTGTGTGTGTGTGTGTCTGTGTGTGTGATTGTGTGTGTGTGTGAGCTTGTGAGCCAGTGTTAGGACAGGTCAGGAGTATTAGGGGTGAGCCTTTCCCTCCCCCACCTCATGGAAGAGCGAGGTGTAGAACTCTGGCTCCAGCTGCTTGTTACGGTAACGCTGGACAATCTCAGTTATTTTCTGCTTCCGCCTCACATGGGGCGGGTTGTAGTCACTTTCCA
The DNA here is from genome assembly GCA_016785235.1 of Pseudorhombus dupliciocellatus. Taxonomy (NCBI): domain Eukaryota; kingdom Metazoa; phylum Chordata; class Actinopteri; order Pleuronectiformes; family Paralichthyidae; genus Pseudorhombus; species Pseudorhombus dupliciocellatus. The sequence continues at coordinate 3,149,646 of JAFBJW010000077.1, forward strand.
GACGCTTCCGCCGGCAAACGTTGATGACCGTCTGACGCACGAGGAACCCTGGGAGAGGGACGCAAACATGTGAGGGGCCTTAACTGATGCACAACGTCAAATTCACTGTTTTAAACCTAAGCAACATTCCCAACTACAGTCTCTTGGTGTGCTGCTCTCTGTGTGAGCTAACAATAAACTCCGTGAATTATGCCACCTGTTGGCCATAAGTGGTATGCTTTGAAACTCAGAGTGAAGTTCAAGTTATGTATTACCAGGAAGAGATGCCGCATCATAAAGCATTACATGATTTCTTTGATGGAACAGTTACACCAAATGCTTTCTCTCTCAATTTAAAGAGATTTCTAACTAATATGGGTCCAAAAGCAAAGGATGAATCTCGTGTGTTGTTACCTAGAGCTCTGCGGCTGACCACCATGCCGTCCACCAGGGGGATCACCATGCCAAACTTGCCCACGGCTCCATGCAGCCGAATCCTGAAGAGTCCTGTCTTCAGAGGGTGGATGAAGATCAGAGGAACGTCCTTCTCTAGTAACCCCGACCTGCGGAGCAACAGACAGAAAGTAAACGTGTTTTTAGTGATTTGTTAAGATAAATGCAGGAAGTGCATATTTAAACTGTAAAAGGGGAATCATATATTGAGGGAGTACATAGAATACAGAGCATTCACAAAGTATTCAGACCGCTTCATACATTTCATATCTAGTTATACTAAAGCCTTGCACAAAAAGTGTGTCACAGTAGAGACTGAACACTGAGTTTGTGGAGAGTGGAACTTTTTAAAACATAAAAAAAGCACATTTGGACAAAATCAATTAATATCATCCAATTAATAGCTATTGACAAAAGAGGGCAAAGCAGGCAGAAACGTAATAAGACTTAAGCTAGAGCCTCTACCATGACAATATCATGACATATAAAATGTAAATTAAAATTAGGCTTTCACCGAACAATGCACAGAAATGCATCTATGTCTGACTTGCCTCATCTCTGCTGCTGGGTTCTAATTGTAAACCTCAAATAAGCTCTGGGTTTGTTGTGATGACAATTATTTGTCACTACAGATATAATGCATCAAGTCATAAACGTTCATCCAATGGCCTCTCAAAGGGGGGACTGTTTATGTGGTTAAACACTACACATTTAAATCCTTTGGAAGATTGTGCTCAGTTGGTGTTAATCTACAACTAAATTTCCCCTGAGGCTCTTCAAACCATCATCACAGCTGTCTCACTTCCTTCTCTGTGCTCGCTGTTGCATACTGATGGTTGTACGTCCTGTTTAGCTCACTAGTGTTTGCAGTTGTTTATGTGCTTCATGCTGTTTTACAGAGATGTTGTGTTCTTTATTTCTGGATCAAAACAATAGCCAATACATCAACTACTGTACATGTGTTCTGTGCAGTCAGCAAAATAGAAACTTCTGTATACCTGCAGGAAGTGCTGTTGCTCATGCTAGCTTCCAAGCCTGTGCTGGTTTCCGCCAAGAGCTCAGTCAATGGGAAGTTCTCTGAAAACACAGAAACAACCACACATTTACCACCATACAGAACTAAATAATTGTATAAGAGGGAACTTCTGAAGATTCATATTTTTCATCACATGATGTGGCAGTACAAAGAATATGCTCCTACCAATATCATCAAAGCGCTCCACCCAAACCACAAACACTTTCGTCTCCGGACCCAGTGCTGGGAAAGACTTTCCAGTCGATGACCTCTTTGTCTTCACCAAAGGACTTAGCTGAAAGACACAGCACATGAAACTGTGTTTAAGCAAAAGCAATGTCTTTATACAATTAAAGTTATACCCAGCATGTCTGATACACACAAATCAACTACACTTTACCTTCTTGGCAGACTCAAGGTTTTCTGAATGGTTGGGGAAGAGCTCCAGTGTGAGGTTGGGCTGTTTGAGTAAACCAGGCACTATGTCTGTGTTGGTGTCTGCCTCCACTGTGGAGTCACTGTGCACGGATGACTCCTCTGGGTGACAACAGAGAGAAAATAGCAACTTTCATTCCTGATTCCCTCCCTAGTTCTTATGATATGCAATATTAAACCAATGTATAGTGGAATTAGAGAACACACTTACCAGAGTGTTCGGTCAATGATGGAACAACAAAGGCAATCTCTGTCAGAGCATCAGCGTAGTACAACACCTTCTTCTCCCCATTGAACACTGAACCTCCTGTGTCTTCAGGAGTCGCAGCTTCCTCTACAGAAAACAAATGAGTGCCATTGGCTTGGTTCTAAAAAACCATCAGCATATAGTGCATTTGTTTTCAGATTGAATGCTCAATTTATTTCATAGTTTACCTATTTGTTGTGAATCATTGCTGTCGCAGCAGGAGTTGAGGGACCAGCTGGTATCCAGGTGTCCCGTCCAACCTGGGTGGCGTCGCACATCCACAGGCCAGCCCAAGGACAGCAGGAACTCTAAGAAATGAGGCTGGACACTTGATGACGACTCCACGTTCCTTAAGATCTAATCACAAAGAACCAGAATAGATCCATTCTCAACAACTTCAACTGAACAGACTGCACCCATGAGTCAGACTTTTACTGCTGATCAAATAATCAGTTAACAAACACCATCAGGTCTGTGGGAAATGTACTAGTTCTCCAAATGTACAGTCTGCCACTAAGTATTACATCGAGGGAATCTATTGTGTGTAGCTGCAACCAATCAGCCAGCGTTCTCTCACCTCGTGGCTGCTTTTCTGCCCAGCTCTCACGTAGAAAACAAAGACGGTGTCGAATGGTCGACAGGGAAGTAGGTCCAGGTAGCTGATGTCATCAAAAAAGCCTGGCAAGGATGACTCCAGGCCAATCAGATGAGGAGGTAGACGACTGTTGTTGGGCTCCTATCAAAGTTTAATTCAAAGGAAACATTTAAAATAAACAAGGACAATACTATTCATGTCTATTAGAAGATTGTTGTGCTGAATATGTGTGTGATTGTGACCCCTGTGGGAAGCATGTTGAGTATAAACAGCAAAAAATAAATAAAATACTGTATAAGAGCAGTTAATTAACCAGGAAAGGTTTGTACATAATATTTTATGATGGAAGAAAATATTTTCTACTTTAGTTCTAATGATTTTCTCATTAGATGTGACGCAAAAAACCATCAGACAAATCATGTTCACCAACCTTCAATGCCTCCAGAGAGAGAAAGCCAAAGTGGGAGAGGAAGAGACGCGCCGTCTGGAACTCCTGGGATGGAGGAGGTGGTTTGCAGTCTGACTGTGGGTCAGGGAAAGTTTTGGACCTCCAGATTTCCTCACTGTGCCGCTCCAAGGCATTCTCATAGTCTATTTGCTTGGTCATCAGAATACGAAGTTTGTCGTGCTGAACCTCCAGCTGAAAAGAAAAAAGGGGATGGGGTGGATTTTTAAAGACTATTTGAAGACACTGTGACTGATGAATGCCCGTTTTAGTTTTAACATTTAAACAGAGGGAGTTACCATTTCATTTACTAAACCTTGGCAATGTAGTAATGTAACAATCCAGTGAAACAACCCTTTAATATATGATCACTTTCTTTATGAATCGTTGATTCAGACTGTAGTTAGTAGTGTGTCCCACATAAAAAACTATCATTGACGGTAACTGGGGTGAACAGGCATGAAGTTAACACACAACAGATTCAGAGTAGCAGGAACACAGACTGAAGAGTGAAAGATAACCACAGAGATAACCACCTCCACAGAGATTCACACAAATAAAAGAAGAAATTGGGTTCATTATCAAACTGTGATGGGATAGGTGAGAAAATTGCGAGCCGCCTCTTTCAAGATAATTACTTGGGATTGCTCCTTTGAATTGCATTAAAAAATAAAAATGAGTATTGAGAAACCACACAAAACAATGATCATATACGTATTTGTCCCCAAACCAGATGATTTCACCCTGTTATCTAAGAGACACCCAGTGAAATTTGATTTCTCCAGCAACTCACATGTGGGTAATAACTCATCAGTGTATTTGAGGCTCTTGAATCATCCTGCCAGTCCAAATAACACGCCTGAATTTATACAGTAACAAATAATAACATTGATTAATTTCCTTTGTGGTTCAATTTCAGCAAAGACAATAAAAAGTGTTTGATTATCTTTCAGCCTAACTAGAATCATGTGATATTAGTCATCATGTGATTGTAAGACCAATAAGTTCTAATTTTCTCACCTCTTTGCTGACAATGTCATCCAGGTCAGGAATACTGACATCAGCCTTGACAAGAGGAATCTTATCCACCTCTTCAGGGAAGGGCCTCTGCTTGACGCTGTATTTTATCCCCACGTCATTTTTTGGCAGTGGACGACCCTCAGGAACAAACACCTGCTGTGGGAAGAGAGATTTGTAGACAGAGTTTGTCATCAGTGAAACAGATGTTAACTATATATATGGTGATTATTATTGAGCATGGCTGCCTTTCATTGGCTGGCAATCTACAGCCTGATCTCACCCTCTGATTGGCCCGCGCTCCTCTGGGTTGGTGGAAGAGCTGCATGGTCCAGGCATGTCTGCCAGCTGTGCCTCGGATTAAAACCGTCACGGATGGACTGGGGTCTGCGGTGACAGAGATGTCCTAATGGTTATTTATTTGAATTTAACAAACACGTTAAGATCTTTGATCTTTGTGATATAGCCTCTACCTCTAAAAAAGAAGAAACATGTACCACCTTAATTGCACATTAATTAAATATTTCAAGGATGGATGATGAGATACTGACTCTGCTCATTGCCGAGAGGCTGCTCCAGCATGGCGAGGATGACAGAGTTGTCCAGAACAAAGTAGCGGAAGTTGCTGGCTCCTGTTGAACTCAGTCTGGCGTAACGAATCAGAGTGTCTTCATTCAGTAAGCTGCAGGTGGATGCAGGCCCACTGGGAGAAGGGAAAGCTCCCAACACCTGCATGATGCTGGGAAACACCACAGGCAGCAGGGACATAAATAAAACGAAACTGGGTCAATGGACGTAGGTTGACTTTATAGTAGCCATTTATCATCACACACAGCGGTCCATGCCACCATTACACAATGGTCGTTTAACTTCAAAGTTAATATCATTTCTATGTGTTGCTACATCAACTAACTCTATATCCTTTCTGTATGATCTTTGAGTTGTCTCACCAGGACAAAGTTGCCTCAGCAGCATCCTTCACCCTCATTGACGCCGGGTTGTGTTCCTTTTCACCTTTATGCCGGACTTCCTGTTCCTGTCGGGACTTGCTTCCAGATATTCCCAGCTCCACAATCTCCAACACCTCTACCAGACAATCCTGATACAAAAGAGTGAGTTTGTTTTTAAAAAATACCAACCCTCTCTAACCGACCTATATTACATTAATTATTTAAACCTACCTTCTCATCCAACATGTCTGGGTGTTCTGTGAGCCACACACACAAAAACTGGAAGGCAGCCACAATCATAGAGTGCAGGTCTCTAGATTGAAGAGGAGCTGGACGGCTACACTGGTACACGATGTACCCACATATAGAGCTCACAGCGCGTTTACGGTCTGAAGAGTCCACTCCCACCTTCACCTGGTTTAAAAAAAACAATACAAGTACAGAAAAGTGATGGCCATTAGATTCATTATAATTTATATATATATATATATATATATATATATATATATATATATATATATAGTTCTTAATTTCATGAAACTGGAGACAATTTTTGCAAGGTCTGGAACATAACAGATAAACAGTCTTACTAATTGATGACAGTTTTATTTGGTTTTATTTTCAGTGTATTTATCTGAAGAAACTTGCAAATAACAGCACTCAGGATGTGACTGTGAGGCCCATATTACGTCACTGTTTCCACCTCTCTCCCCTTTTCTATGTGTGTGGCTATGATGTATAAAGAGCTGCAGGTCAGTGATTTATTTTTTATTTTTTACTGTGGGTGGGTCTGAACCACAACCGCACCCTCACTTTGGCCTGGTGATGACATCAGAGTGGGTCAGCGAGGATCTGTGGCGCTAGTTTTACCTTGGCCAGCCCAGCGAGCAGCTCCAGGGCAGCCAGTGAAATGCTCATGTCTTGCCTCCATTGAGAGTTGAGCCTCTGTGTGACCAGGTGGATACTGCGCACCAGCAGGCCTGCCGCCGTATCTGGAAGAGCTAAACCATATAACACCCCGAAATACCAAACACCGCAGAGAATAGAGCAAAGCAGAATTCAGGCAACAAAGCTCAAGCACTCAACACATGAAGACAAAAATCCTGGACGGCAAACTAGGAGATAGGCACAGGTATAAAACCATGCATCTGAAACTCAGAACAGCAACCCATTTGGAACAAAATCTGACTGAAGAAAAGGTATAAGATATATAAATTAGCTGCTGAGGGACAGGGCTGAACTATATCAACATTCTGAAAATCTAAAATTAGATTTATTTTTTTGTATCATTTATGATACAATTGTATATTATTTATTCTGGGAAAATCCACAATAACAAGAAATCCTTAGAGGAAAATGCAGTCACAAACTGAGAGCTGTCTTTGTCAGTTATTAAAAATGAAAAACTCTTAACGTCACGACATACAACACAATTGTTCAGTTAAACATGGCCCAGCCCTCCCCAGAGCAAGTGATAGCACAGCATCACAGCAACAAATGATTCAGTGTCACCTACAAAGACATTTTACCCAACGCTTCTTTATTCTGCACACCACTTTAACCACGTTAGCTATGAAGAACAAATGTGTTAATTCAGTAAACTACAGTTTGAATGATGCGCCATCAAAAGCTGATGTTACTGTGTTAATTCACCAAGCACAAACATAGTGGTGTATGAATATGAACAGTGTGTTTTACCGTAGTCGCGCAGCAGAGCCTGAGCAGGGCGCTCAGAATCTGGGCTGGTTGCCTCTGTGCTGCCTCCACTGGTGAAACTGATGCCGCTGTTGGTGCGGCTGTGACTCTGACTCCTCACTGTCACGTGGCTCCCATCTATACTCCCCTAACACCACAAAAACAAAGCAATCTTGAAGTCCAGTGTACCACGCTGCTAGCATCATAAATTGTTAATTATTCAGCAGGAGGAAAGAGCAGCGATCTCAGACATACTGTTTCAGTCTGTGCACCTATGGATTCCAAAAGAGCTGAATCTTGAACGATATTGAGCATTGCACCTGAGAGGGAGGAAAATTAACTTAACAAAGAAGTATATATAGATTTAAGAGATGCTGAGACACAAAAGAGACAAAGAGGATATGAATTCGGGATTAAAGATACCCAGGATGAGCTGAGTGTTAGTGGGGTCAGTCTCAGTTTGCAGTGCTCCGATCAGGACATTGACGAGACGTAGCCTCAGGGAAAGGAAAGACACAGGCTGGTCATGAGGCCACCCATCCTCCTCGTTGAACTTTCCCTCCAACAGAACCTGAAGCACACAAAGTAAATAGTTAACAAGGTGGTTTATAGGAAAGCTAGACAAGCAATAAAAGCCACCTTGATTACTTGCTGTTAAGTGAACATACAGTATAAAAATCCTTGTGAATGTTGTAAACCCTTAGTTTATTAAATTTTTCAAAAAAGGATAAAGACGATTAAATAAGAAAGAAAAAGCTTCCTTTAAACAGCCGATAAGCGATCAATACAAAATATAACCAACATTGTATCAGCTTTAAGATAAGTTCGAAGTTCCAAGCTGTTACCTCTGATTTGATGTTGCCAAAGTGATGCGGCAACGGCAACATGGCGAGCAGGATGTTGATGGAGGCTCTCCTTAGGTCAGTAGGATTTACATACATCTTGAATTTGGAGAGCTCCCTAGGAGAGTACAAGCAAATCTCACTGAGTCTCACAAGGTGCAGACATCCATCCATTATCAATATCAATTTTCCATTGAGGGTCACAGGGGCTACAGTACTTGACTTTTAGTTAAGATACCCGTAAACGGACCTGTCTGGAACTATAGTCTCCAAGGCTGCTATGAAGTAGGGCACCACCACATTGATGCCCTTCAGGTCAGTACAGAAGAGAGAGGAAGAGTTGAGAATGATAGAAGCCAGGACTGGTCTGCAGATGAAGTCAGAGATCTGGAGACCCTGAATCAGGACCATGTAGAATCTGCAGAAAGTGACAAAAGGAGAAGCGATATATGTACTATTCTAGTTTGTACATATTAAATTGCTCCAGTGGCACTGTGAATGAGATTTTTAAAAAACTCTATACACTTGTTATCATAATTTTAACATATATTTGACATATTTAATATAATTAGAGGCTATTATTTCTAATTTTTCTACAGTACCCCTGTAGCCTCCATTTTCTTTCAAGTGTCAAGTGTTGAAACCAACATGACATGAAAAAGGACACCGTACAGGTGGGTGGTTTGGCCCAGGGTGACGGCTGATGCTAATGTTGGATCTAAAATTTTGGGAATCAAAAGAACATAAAAAGTTGATACCTGGAAAGGTAAACAGGTAGAATCTCTTCCCCGGTTTTCTTGCTACAGAAGATGCGGCAGAGAGTCCCACAGGCCTCGGCTCTTCCGGCCTCATAGCTTTCTGGGAACTCGTTGGCATCAAACATGGGATTTGACACCATGGAGTCATTGGACATCTGAGAACCTTTCCTTCTCAGCTCCAGACCTACTTGAGTGGCTATCGCTGTAGAAAACGGGAAGACAGAGAATGAAAGGATGCTGAATTGTACTGCCATCATTAGTATTCATGCATGTATGAGTAACAAGCAAACATAGACATACATGTGTTTACTATATGCACAGAACAACAAAACAAATTAACCGGGAAAACAAAAGCACCACAAAGCAGACATTTAATCATTGGTTTGAAAAACAGAAGGTAAAACAAAGACTCCGATGACTGCAAACACACACTCATATCCTTTAAAGGCATTAAACAAAGGGAATTCTGACACAAAGAGTTTGCCACAGGCGTTTTATCTATTACTGGCACAAAGCATGAAGTGAAGTGTGCTGGTAATAAAATGTGTCAGTCATTCTGTGCTGCAAGACCATTTAACAAAATCCCTGTGTCAGCTCCCTCGCTGCCACGATTATATGACTGTCACTCAAGCTACAGAGCATTCACTTCATGCATTGAGGCACCAAACCAATAAAACCAAACTCAAGTGAACTGACAATACAAAAGGAAATTACAAGGAACAAAACATTAATGCTGAATTTGAGGTGGGGGACTGAAACCGAACAATAAGGATTAGTGTGACCCAAAGAAAATGAGAACTTAAAAAGGGGTGGCGTCACAAACTGGCAACGGTATGATCGAGACAAGTGGTCAGCTGGTGAAGCCCACTCCATCACCTCTGGAGAAACGCTGGGAGAACGCTGGTGAACTTTCATATGTATGACAACGAGTGGGAACAGAAAAACAATGGTGATAATGGCGGTGATCATGAGGAACTCAACTGAAAAGCAGGACGATTTGTCAAGAAACGCAAATCAAGCGAGAAAAAAAACTGCCGTTCCTACTTACAAGATTTATAAGAAAGAAGAATTTGGATAAAAGAGGCTGCAAGATAACAGAAATAGTGGAGAGACACAAAATCAAAGCAGATCCAATATTTGGGGATCAATTCATATCAGGCATGAATTGCTTTTTTGTTCTCCTCAAAACATGACTTGTGACCCGTTACAACTCTTTAACATTAATCAGACATGGTAGACACGTGCAGGACACTACACCAAAATGAGAAAAATAAATGGGAGAGCCAATGGTATGCCAAATTTAGGTACAAATGTGTTTTGTGTGGTGCTGTTCACAACTCTAGCCATGAATTTACCAGAAGATGAGTGAAGTCCTCAGCAAGTGGTTGTACTTTATATGCAGTCGTAGGCATGTTTAAACAGTTGGTAGATGCAAATGAATTAGAATCAGATGGAAATCTCATACCAGGCCACTTCTAACCAAGCCCTTCACATACAGAAAAGCACAAAGACGTTTCTGGAAAAATGGTGAAAAAAAGGATAGGATATCCCAACGACATACAATAAGAAACGACACAGACAGTGGAAAACAGAGTACTCCACAAAAACACAAATACTAATGAGCAGCAACAAAACACCCACCTGACCATGCATTAATGGAAATGCTAGAAACCACTGTCTCGCTTCTTACCGGTCATGCTAGGGTCTCGGCTGAGGCCGCTGTGGAGCTTACAGTGTACCAGAGCAGCGTCAAAGAGCCACTGGCCGAACAGGTTGAGGATGCTGTTAACCTTCGGCCGTGCCGGGGCGGGCACAGGCCGAGACTCCCAGCTGCTCTGGTTGGGGCTGGAGAGCAGAGTTGGGGAGGACGAAGTTTGTTGCTGCTGCTGCTGCTGCTGCTGCTGGGATGCTTTGGTTGGTTGACTACCACTGCTCTGCAGGATGGGAGGGAACACAGAAATGTGTGTGACTAATGCTGTTCTAGGACAATAAGTCCTGGGGATGTCTGTTTGGTTTGACATGTTAAGAACAACACAGAAATGTGCTAATCAGTTGAAATATGGATAATTGCACTTACAGTTGAACTCTTGCTTGTGGTTTTGGTGACCACGGTGTGCCGCTGCTTACGACTGTGAGGGGGCGTGGTGTTGATGATGGAGGGGGGCGGGGACATGCTCATTCTGTTGACCGGGGTGGGGGGGGCACTGTCAGCTCTGGGGCGTGATATACCTGTTGACAGAGAGGTAAAAATAAACTTGGCCCAACGGTTTGCATTTGTCCGCTCAGTGGGGGGAGCAGGGGAGTTAGGGGCTTTCTGATTAGTCTCATTAAGTTCTCCAGTAGCCATAACTTTCTGTCAGTAAATAGAATCATTTCCAATTTCTTATGTTAAGAAAGAGTAGGAAATTGTGTGTATTGCATTTGAGGTGATCATAGACAACATTCATTCGTTGACATGCAGTTAAAAACAAATCACCAGCTACTGATCTCCATCCATCTTGATTGACTTTTCATGCCCACAGGAGACACCTTGTTGAAGACCTTTTGGCTTATTCCAAACATGTCATTGCTCTACAGCAAAACTAATCCCAGTTGTTAACATCATCATCACCAATAAAATAGACCATTATATGCCCATCTCATTATTTGACGTGTCAGCTGATGTCTGTACCATGAATGAGCAGCACTGGGGAGAAAGTGAACACCCTCTCCCGTACATCTCTCTTTTCAACAGAGACACCTAAAGTGTAAAGAGAAGAATAGACACTGACATGCTTCTATTTAGATCTGTGTTCTTTATAAACAGGTATCATTGACTATATCCTCCATCTTGGTTGTACTCTAGTGTCTGTATGAAAGGAGCAAAAGCAGTTTTTTTGGCTTTTAGAGGATATTTCACCTCTCCACTACTCAACACAAAGACTTGTTGTGTTCATGTTTATGTTCTACTCACCCTTTTTTAAATATTATAAATTTATTTTTCCTTCCTTCTGGCAGCTGCATCCATTGATCTCAACACAGTACTAAAAAATAACTTGTAGCAACGTTTCTTGGGAAAGATCAATTAACATGACAGCTGTTGAAGTTTCCTCTTACCCAGGAAGGCATCTACTAGGCAGCTGACCCCCCTCATGGCCCTGAAGAAGATCTGGGGGAGCTGTTTCAAACACGGATGCAGGACCACTTCATGAGGAATACCACTGGAGTTTAGAAACTGTTCCTGAAACTTTGGAGTGGTGCTCACTATCGCAGGGTTGCTCAGATCCACTGGATTGCTGGAAATAAACAGTAAATACAATAAATTAATCAAATAAATCTATATCACCATCAGTTGGTAATAATGGAATCCAATTTAATGTAATGTTTTACACTTCAATCATTTGACTGACTTTTTGAACATTTGGGAATGCCCTTAAATGTATATAATGAGAATAGATACAAAACAAACAAAAAGAGTGAATGATAGAGGATTAAATAAATGCATAAAAGGTGGAAGTTGCTTTATTTCCTCTACTTTCAACAACTTCCTTGTCTTTTAAACCAGTGAACAAAGAAACCATTTGTGTCTGTGAGGGTTACGCTAACAGGGAAGTATTCAAGTTGGACTAAAGAGAAAAAAGCATTGAAGATTTATTCACCTAAGCATGTGGAGAAAGCGGTACCATGTCTGTGCCACACAGTCGTTGTCCATCTCCAGAGGAATCAGGTTGGCATCCTCATCAGGAATTTTAAAGGGAGGGAAGGACGGTCCGTGGGTAAAGCGCAAAAGCCTGCATTGTAGAAGAAACCAGAATAAACACATTGGTAAATACAGACCCTGAAATGCATTCAAATATATATACTCATGATTACAACCACCAACAGTATTTGTCACTTTAGAGGAAGCTACTATTTGTTTCACAAGTCGGTTTGCTTCTCCCCTCTGTGAATGAAGGCGTTTCACAGAGGGGAGAAGCAGGTTTCACAAGCCAAGTAGCTTAACTCTCTAGAGTCAGTTCAGTAATACACCACAGACACTACTGCAGTTGTTGCTGTTCCAACCTCGAGGTCAGGGCACAGGCCACTCTACTCCACTGCTCCACGACAGGAGGGTGGTGTCTCCAATTGGCCAGCATCTCCCGAGCTGTCTTCCAGTAGGGTGGGGTGGGGAAACAGCGGGTGCATGCCAGCAGCCACACCTCAAACAGCACTGCCATCAATTTCTCTGCCAGTTTCTCTGCCACGCCAACTAAAGGACGGGGAAATTATAGGTGATTGTTGTTGTTCCTAATTACCACTAATAACTCAAACTGTTTTCAGACATGAGCTATCCACAGAACATCCACACACTTGCTCTCATCTGCCTGTCATTCTGTGTGTTGTCTATTTCTTGTATTATCTATTTCTTTAGTTATTATTATTTTTACACTGATTGTATGTGTCCTAAAGCACTTTCTTAATTGTATTGAAAAGTGCTAAACAGATAAAGGTACTATTACTTACCTCCAACTGTGGGTGGGGCAAGTAAGGTGTCATTGATGCGTAGCAAGAAGAGCAGCAGCACCTCCCAGGTTTCCCTGACCATAGAGACAGACTCTCTTGCCAGTCTCTGGACAGCAGTCAGAACCTGCTGGCAAAGCCTGATGTGATTCAGACTATGCTGCTCAGGCCTGGAGGGGGTGACAGCGAGTTTGGGATGAGGGGACCAGGAAGGAAACAAGAGGGAGAGAAGGAGCCAGAGAGAAAGCACAGAGAAAACAGCAGGCATGATAAGCGACATTAAACATGCACATTATATTGATTTAATGTTTTCAAAGAGAAACATACAGAGGAGGTGTATTAATGCTAATGTCTGAACATTTCTCACATACCTTGGTACAAAGACGTTGTAAAGATGTTTAAGGATGGTCTGGACATACATATTGGGCTCTTTGACCACAGGCTGAGGCATTGAGTCCCTGGGCGACACCAGGGCCATCATCCAGTCTGTGTACACATCTACACACAGTTTGACTGTGTCCCCTTCTAAGGGAAGGGTGAGGCCATAACACAGCACCTCCATTGTCCACTTCACCTAAAAGCAAAAGACTCATTTATTGAATATAATATTCTGAGATCTCTGAGATGGTACAATTCAAAATCATGACAAAGAGATGTTCGAGGTGTTAAGAAGCTACTTTTTGCTGCTCTGTTATCATACGTGACCATTCTGGATATCCCTCATAGCAACAGAGAACTTAAAGTTTTAAGTTGTGGCAGGAGGGTTTATCCAACCTTTATCCTCAGCATGAAGTGATGTTCAAAGCAACACTGGTACTTCAGGCATAATTGAGAAATACTGCTGGAATATTAATAACCCAACACATGCTGTCACAGCATCAATCAAAACCCCTGCCTCACTCTGAGCTCAGTGTTTCCCTTGTTCATCAAAAGGTGTATTAGCAGACATTTCATCAGAGCACAGAGGAGACTTCTAAGATGCATAGAGCATAAAAACGGGAGGATCTGAAACTTTTATAGCCAGTCAATCAAAAGTATATATGTTAAAAATGCAACATTTAGAGAAAATAAACATGCACATCGAGACCCAATCTTGGCTAAAAACCATAACAACCCAACTGGGTTTGCCCACAGGGCACAGATGGATGTTGACAGATCCCATGACACAAAAATGGCCTCAATGTCAAACATTGCATCTGGTCCAAATCATGGTCAACACACATGCTATCATCCTCAAGAGTGAAACAATCTTCTGCATGTAGTAGGGCATAAGATAATGCCAGTGATGTAGAGGTTGTTCCTTTAAGTTGATTAGAGCTCTTATCAATTCATCAAACAAAGATAGTGCAGACTGACAAACACAGTGCTCACACTTGGCATTTACACAAAAATAACTTAAATCACATTTCATTGTAGGGATCAGATGTTTTAATGCTTTTTTTTCCTGCTAATCCTTTTTTGCTAGGCTGTGCTTACTGTTGTTATCTACCAGTATGGACCTCTCCCTCTTCGTCTTATTGTCCTTGGGCATGACACTGAACCCCCATTTTTCCCCTCACAGGAAATGACTGTGCTGGCAGTGTGTCACCAATGTGTTAGAGACCGTGTTGAGCGAAGACGGACTGTATGCGTGCCTGGGGGTGTGTGTTTGTGTGTGTGTGTGCATACAGTGCTTTTGTCATCAAGACTAGAAAAGTGCTATGTAAATACAGAACATTTACCTCCTTGTCTGTCTTGAGGATGTTCTCGGTGGCCACAGGGCTCACAGCTGTGCCCAGAGGTTTGACCACGGCGTTCGCCACTTCCATGCCCACATTGTTGGGAAAGGTGTGCAGAACACTGAGGTGGCCCTGGTCGCTCTGCACCACCAGCTGCAGTGACCGCCACTCGGAGTACATGCTGCCGATGTCTACTGAGCTCTACTCACACCTCCTGCCTCCACCTGCAGACACAGATCCAGAAGAGTCAATAAATAGGGCCAGTTGAGAAAACTGTGAAAAGGTCACATGGATGGTATCCTTAACTAGAGTATTTAGGTTTGATGCTAATACTATCAAAGCTGGGTGGTTTCTGCAAATGTATCCCGTTCTTCAACACTGGATCTTTAACTGGTATAAAGTTCTCTAGCATTTGGATTGAAAGTGAGTGTAAATGTCATTCGATGCATGCACATGGAAATTAAGAGAGTAAATTACCATGAAACCTTGTATTAATACCCTGTCATGTACACTGATGTTGTGAACAGCAACAATCATAAGACACCATAGTTCTTGATGTTCCTACTAACGTTCTAGTTGTAAAGAAAAGGCATAAACATGTCGTGCTTACCTTAACGTTATGTTAGACTGTTGTGTCAGATTAACCAAGACACGATGAAACACGACACACAATATCCAATATCGTAAACATCGGGTCGACAACAAGCAGAGGCGTTTCAACCAGGAAACGCTTCCCGAAAACCATTAGCTTGCTAACGTAAGCTAGCGTCGACATCAAAACATCTCGCTGGTGACATTAGCCGAAGTTAGCTGCCGACTGGTTTCTGCCATGCACCGCCGTCGCCCTGGGTGAGACAAGGAGCTGTCGTTGAGGACGACATGCAGCTCCTTGTGTTAACTTCTCAGCTCTCCACGAACTGCGCTGTAGTTTATCCGCCGCTGCTAGCTAGCTAGCTTAGCCAACGACGGCTGCGCTAGCCCGTCCGCTGACATTAGGTGTCATTCTGCTAGCTACGGAACGCTGGGAAGGCGCTAGCGTTTGCTCGACATAAGACTAAGCAGCGGGGTTCGCGTTTACCTGGACCGACTGGGTATCTTGTCATAACACGGCTCTGAAGCTCCGCAGTTGGTTGTGTATGTGTGTCCCAGGTTTACAGCAGCGCAGCCTCCATCTTCGCAATGTCAAGGTTTGGCTACAGCAGCTTGACGGGCTAACGGGATCCAGACCCGGAGATTGACGCCCCCTACCGTTCGGCACCGGAACTGCGGCCCTGCCTTCATGTGGTGAGCTCACAGCACCGATGTGTTCTCAGTGAACTGTTGATCAGTGGACATCAACAGGCAGAGGGCAGGTTATTATCAACTCTGCATCAGCAATAATACGATGGAGGAGCACATCTGGACCTTACAGAACACATACCCAAATAATCAGTTCCCCCTCAAATCTTTAGATACAAAACCTTTAGAAACAAATCCAAACGATGTAATGATTAACCACAACCCTTACATATTTAATTGGTCTAATTATAAACATTATTGTTCTATATGGCTATTTCACATTATTTAAAAAGAGCAACAAACCTGCAGCTACCCTGACTTATCCACTTAGTTAAGCAAAGGACCCAAGAACATTATTGTGCCCCAAATACAAATAACTGGAATGTAAGGTTAAAACACAGATTTATAATCACTTTGAAAAGAGAAGAGGTTTTACTTGTTGGTGTAAATTGGACAGGGCAAATAATGAACAGATTTGGGAGCAAAGTTGAAACCTTACAATGCAGGACAAAAAACAACATTTGTGTACACAAAATTATAAAGGATTTTATTGCAAGCTCTTATTAAATTCCAATAGTGGTCGACAAACATAAAAACAATATATTTGCTCAGTGAAAGATGCGGATCCTTTCAGTAGAGGGCAGCAAAGACCTGCTTATAAAAGGTAACAGTCTTAAAACGTAAACAGCATGTCTGTAAATACTGTGCTCTAGTAATTCTCATTCTTTCATGATTCTTGATGAATAAATATGAACGATGGATATTATCATTACAAGATTAGTCTTAGTTACACCCATCTGTATTATATGCAGCATTTCTGTAGGTTCAGGGCATGTGGCTGGTCTGGTCGTGATTTCTTGGGTGTTGAAAGCGGTCCTTAAGATCCTGCGTTTAGGGACCGCATAAAAATGCTCCCTCGTTGCACGTAAGGTTTGTGCACACCCAGCTATCCAATATTTCCGGGCAGATGCTCAAAGAGAAGTCACTGATGTGTGAATTATTTATACTAAATTTAAATCAGATGTTCTCTTTAAAAAATGCTGATTCGGGCATGAGGCCCACATATGGTGCAAAGCCTTTATCCAAAACAAGCCAAATAAGAAACCCAACATTCCCAGCATGCCCTGCTCTGCATTTGCAAAACAGACCAAGGAAATATCTTGAACTTAAGCTTGCATTAAACTGAAGCATCATACATTGACTACAGGTGTAAACCAGACGAGACAGTAGAAATGGAAAAGCGAGTCCCCTGTGTTGCAGGTAGCAGTCCTCATGTAGCCGTATTGTCCCACGCTGCTCTCAAGTGTCTGTGTCTTCCATGTGAGTGAGAGAGCCAAACCACACATCGCTCCTGGGTCATGTCCGCAGAGGGGAGAGCCACGGAAAAAAGAATTACGGATGAAAGTCAGCATTCCTCTCGCCATCAGCCCTCCATGTATGGTGAGGTGCACTTGCAGTTCTGGGGTGCTATAATTGGAGGCCATATGCTAAAGCATCTAAAAAGGCAGAGGGAGAAAAAAAAAAACAGCGGTTAAAACAGCTGTTAAAACATTCACACAGTCCAAAGTAAATGGATTTATTTGTTTACACCAGCATCACAAATCAATTGGGATTAACTGTCCACCCAAAATACAGAACAACAAATGTTCTCACTTACTTCTACTGGTACACAGACATGGAGAAGTTTTATTTCCTGAAGATGTAATCTCAGCCTCTGTGCGCTAAATAAGAATCTTACCTCAACAGTTCAGTCTGTCTACGGGTAATACTATCCACACACCCACACACATTCACATTTCGCACATTATTGAACATTGGGTTTATTTTTTATATTTACTTTGTTGTGTTGGTAATGTGCAACAATCACCAGATTTACTTTCGACATGGAGAGTCGTAGATATGCCCCCCACCTCCTCTACAACAAGCACCACTCACCTGAATGAAACTGGGCCGTGCAACACAGTCCCTCCCCACGGGCCATCCGGTAGATGGGTGACACGCACACTCTAGCCGAGGGGGGTATGTGCGTGAGGCGCGTCGACAAAGAGTCGGGCGGCAAGTACAGGGAGGAGTGCTGGCCTGGGACGGAGCCGTGCTGTCCCTCCCAGGTGAGCCAGTAGCCCCTCACGCCAGCCGCACTACCCTGCCAGTCCACCTGCACCGAGTCACTGCCCACTGTGGTCAGCTGGAGGTCCGCCAGGGCCGGAGTCACTGCAAATGGAGACACAGGCAGGATAAGACAATCAGAGCATAGTTCAAACAGGAAGACAACAAGACAAGGAAGAAGTTAGAAGTAAACAGTAATATTCAAACAGAGCTGCCTGTACTGTACAGTCAAACCTGAACCGAGCTGCTTATAATTATCTGACATTTAATACACAGACTCTGCTCTGGAGGATTAGTAAATGGATCCTGGGGAAGCATGCTCCACCACATTCTCACCTTCCTGAGTGCACACTTTAACGGACATGGTTTTGTCTTTGCCCGAGGCGTGCCGGGCGCTGATGGTGACCAAGTATGTGGTGTCTGGTTGGAGGTCTCTGAGGAGAGTAGAGTTTTGATTCCTGGCCACCGTGACGGCGTGGAGCTTGCCCCTGGGCAGGACGGAGTACTCGATGTAGTAACTCGTCACCTTCTCTGGCTGGAGAGGCCCCCAACTCACCCGAACGCTGTTTGGTCCAGACTCAGAGATTGTCACCGTGGACGGGCTCAGCACCTCTGTGAGTGTGGAGCAGGGAAAAAAAAACATTTAGGAAGAGAAATACTTCATTTTATGGTTCAGCAATTTATGACTTATTTCTTAATACCTATAGCAACAATAGAGGGAAGATATAAGAGAGATAAATAATAATATCTTGAGATACGTGTCTGAAAGCTCATGTACGCAACATTAACTCTTAAATTTGGGAATGTGGCACTAATGTGTCTTCGTAAGACAACATTTAAAGACACAAATTAAGCGTAATGAGCAAATTAAATGAACACTATATGTGTGAACAGGATGTTAGCCAACCTGGATTTGTGGTGAAGGTGACAGAGAGAGTGTTAAATGCTTGTTCGTTGGATTCTGGGGTCAGTGTGGCAGTGTAGGTGGTGTCAGGCTTCAGGCCCGTCAGACTGGCAGTGCTGGAGTCGGCAGACTGAGTGATTCTCTGGTAATCGCCACCACCAGTGCTCGGACTGGTCCCAGTTGCTCCTCCTCCACCTGTCGAGCCTCCCGTCTGAACCGGCTTGAAGCGTATCTCATAGTAGCCCTTCAAACCGGAGAGAACAGGTCGCCACTGGAGCACGGCAGAGCTGGTGGTGACGTCGCGGACCTGGATCCTCTCGGCCCGAATTATCTCTATCAAAGGCGAGATAAAGGAGAATGAAGTCACCGTCTATTTTTTTAGGAGAGATAGGGAAAAGGATGGGGACAAGACAGCGGGCTAAAAATGCTTCAGACAGCCACCCAAGTAGACAGCCAGACTTGGGTTTCCAGATGGAGTTATACAATGAGACAACTTGAAATAGCCAAGCCAGTGAGGCCCTGCAACAAAATAGGAAATGCCACAGAGGCATTGATATCTGTGCTCGGATCCTTAGGCCCTCCAGTAAGGACTGGCGCATTCTGTCCTGGTTGTACACAAGCTTTATTTATACTGTGCATCATGTCTTACAGCTGCAGTATACTGTGTACTGTGTACTGCTGAGGTGTCCCTTGTGTTTATGCAGTTACCTAATCTGGCCAGAGAGAGATGGGTGACCTCTCTGCTCTATTTTAATGAATATGTATATATGTATCTTGTCTGGAACTCTGAGGCGTTGGAGGATGCAACGAGGGAAACTGAATCATTAATCCATTAATAGATCAGCTTCTCTCATTACAGTGACACACACACACACACACACACACACACACACACACAAAGACACTCCCGACCCCCTACTCAGAGTTGCTGTCTTCAGGAGCATGTGTGGAATCAGGGAGAAGCACAGAGTCATGTTATACTTCTGCGTATGAGTGGAAGGCAACTGGAGTGAGTTGTTGGTCAAGGCAACAAAAAAACACACGATTAAAAATTAATTACTTTGATTAGAGTACTTAAATGTTGGGATACAAAACATTGTAAAAAAGAAAAGATTTGCTAATAAGTATATTTTTAATTAATAATCAATCAAAATAAATAATATTCTACTTATGTGTTAAAGGGAGGATGTAAATACTTCTTATGGATTACATTTTCAGATTCTGAGGAATAAATATAAAGTGTTATGATTGGAGAAAACTTAATTAATTTAATCTCACTGGAGAAGCAATTATTATTTTTGATGGCATCATCCATCATCCATCCATTCCTGAAAAACTGCATGGTGATGATGATGATGAGGATGAGTACACTTACCAATGATGGCGTCCCGCAGGTCCTCTGTGATGATGCTCATGTCGTCAATGTCCACAAAGTAAAGGTGTTCCTCCAAAGGCGGGCTCACCACCCGACTCAACACCTGATAGTTGCCGTGTCCGGTGGAGACCACCAGCACAGCCACACCCTCCTCCAGCAGCTCAGTCATTGGTCCAACCACATCCCCTGGTTTCACCCCATCCGTCATCCACACCAGGACCCTGGGGAGTCCCGCCCGGGCCCCGTCCTTAGTTCCGGGCCTCAGCACCCACTCCTTCGCTATCCTCAGTGCCTCCACGGTGTTGGTGTCCCCCCTGATAGGTTTGACGTTCTTCAAAGCCGCCTGGAGGCCACTTTGGCTGCTGAAGTTGTTGAAGCCAAACTCAAGGCGTGGTTGGGTGCCCACCTGCAGAAGGCCCACCCTCACCTGGTCCTCTCCCAGTGAGAAGGGGAGGAGGAGCTCTGAGAGGAAGCTGAGCATGCTGGAGTGCTCGTAGGATGACACGCTCCCCGAGGAGTCCACCAAGAAGAGGACGTCGCCCTCGCAGCAGTTGAGCACTGTGGAGGAGAGACAAATGGTTTGTTTACAGAATAGTAAATAGCCAGTCAGTGGCCTTGTGAGAGCGATCGTTTCACTCCCGCTACATTTTCCAAAGTTCTTCTCCCGCTTTCCACTTCCAAAATGTTTGGAAACTCCCTCCCTATTTCTCCATATCTGCCATCTCCTGCAGCAGCAACACCCTCTCAAAGTCACACAAGTGGGACAAGGGGACACCATCGACATGAAAGCTCCAGAAAAAAGTAATTAGAGTGATGATAAGGAGAAATCCAAACAAACTGTGGAGGAAAAAGCACACATACACACACACACACACACACACTGAGCCAACATTCAATATTTCATAACAAAAGAAACATTAAGATGAAATGATGAGGGGAGCGGAGGGAGGGGAAAACAGTAGCTGCCTGGTAATTGAGGTGGAGGGAGAGTGGAGAAAGGAGGTCGGGCGAGGGAAAATCAAAAGATAAAAAGATGTTAAAAGGAAAGGAGATTGGTTCGGGTAGGTGGGAGACTGTGTGAGTGTGTCTGTGTGTGGGGGGGGGGCTGTTACTGGCAGTTCCAAGTGAAAGACAAAGAGGAATGTTGGAAGGCCATACACAGAGAAAGACAGGAAAATACGCCAGGGTGTAAAAGGTAATGTTTACTGTCATCCAAATAAAGCACCCTCTGTTAATAATGGACAAAAGTTAAGGACAAATGAAACATCAACAGAGGTATTGGAAAATATGAAGATTGCCTCTGAACAGCAACAAGCACAGACTTGGCAACCGTTTTTTTTTTTTTTACAGCTCTTTTATTTGATAACTGAAACACATGAGATGAGAGGCGTTGATAAGACTCAGAGGCGTTGAAAGTCGAGAAGGCAGCGAAGCATGTATATAAACACACACAGAGGAACTGCTTTTCCCCCTATCAGCTTCAAGAATTCCTCACAGCTCTCTCATTGTTTGGACTTAGGAGGGGGGGGGCTGATTTGTATCAACTTCACTTTTGTGCAGGTATGACCTTAACCAAAAAAAAAACAGACGTCACTCATTCGGGAGATGTTTAATAGAGCTACTTTTCCACTCAGGTGAAGTGATGTTGGAAAATGAAGTGTAATAACCTCACCAGAGCAGGTCCTGCAACCTGTTGAACACATGGGCACAGTAGGTGTGCGGGTCTGACGCTCACACAGGCCCAATCAAGCCTGAACAATAAAGGCTTTGTGCGCAGGATGAGCAGAAATGCAGAAGATGTTTTATCGACAGTTGTTGCCACATGTATCTGGCATCTCTGCTTCATCAGTGGGTGTTGGGGGATAAGTATCATTATTAATACCGGAGGATGACTGCAGCAGCAGCAAATGCACGCAAAATAAAAAGCCAAATAACTGTAATCTAAGTTGGTTGTGTCTAATCAGGGCCCTATAAATGGAAATAGCAGAGACCAGGCATCTCATGCATGATGCTTACGTCGTCGTGAAGATGGAGCCACAGCGAGCAGCAGTCTCGCCGGTGTCATCAGCACCAAGTTTAGACTCTCAGACACTTTTATGCTCATGAACTTTCCCAGAGTCGTGCAGAAACTGCTGATGAAACTGATTCTGTTGTTTTTCTGATTTAAAAAAATGATTTGATTTGAAATCACTGATCTGTACTGATGGTAATTTAAGATCAAAATAAGATAAGATATGATAAGGCTGTTGTGCCACTTTGCTCCAGGTCACAGTATCAACATGTCCAAAAGAGCACAGAGGAAAAACAAGAGTTGTGAATTATTAAAAAGGGTCTAAAGTGTAGTATAAGTGGAGCTTGAGTTGAACAGCAGAGCTACCCTCTGTCTCACATTGTCATTTTTTCTATGGTTTATTAAAAGTTAATAAAACTCTTTAGAACTTTCCCCAACTTGATCTGCAGACTGCCACGGCTGCGATGCCAAGAGATTTCATCAGCTCACAATATCTGAGAATTTCAGCCCCACTTTGTTCTGTTTTCTGACATCTGAAGCCCTCCATACCTGTGTGGTCCCTGCTTACACCCCCCTCACCCTCCACCCCTTAAAGAATCACTTGCCCCAGGCTGTGGGATCTCATCAACTGACGATCCAGCACTGGAGTGGTGCCATTTCACTGAGAACACTGGTGTAATGTCAACCCCACCCTGATCCACCCTGAGCACTGACACAGCCCCTGCACCTCCTGCATGCAGCCACAGCACCCCCCACAGACCCTGCTCTTACTCTCCGATTCCACTTTACTGAGGAAAAGTGGAAAAAAAGACTTTTTAAGTTGTGACTTCTAGCTTTGCGCACCATGTGCGTCACGCTCCGGGCTGCAGTGCCAGGTGCGCGTTCCTCGGTGCGAGCAGTGTGCGCCTCCACTGGGGGGTGGGGGGGTCTCACCTCCTTCAGGCTTCTGGCTCTCCAGCGGCCGCACCAGCAGACACGCGCAGATCCATGTCAGCAGCGCGCGCGTCTCCATCACGGTCACACCAAGTTAGTTCCTCCGCAGCAAAGTGTCACGCAGATGTTGCGGGTTTTGGGACTCCAGCATACATATATTCCTCCGCAGCCCGGAGCGCACAGCCACTCACTGGATCCGCAGCATAGCGACTCCCATCCAGACCTCGTCTTCTCCTCCTGCTCCTGCGCTGCTCATGATCGCTCACACGCACCAAGTTCAACCTGGACTAAACTTCAGTCTGGAGCGCACCCCCCCCCCCACCTGGACTAAACTTCGTCTGGAGCGCCCCCCCCCCCCCCACCAGTGCTCACTGACGCGCTCAGCTCGCGTCAAGTTCGCCACAGGAACAGGCGCGCCTGACAAACCCTTCAAAATAAAAGTAGCGTGTTCTTAGTTTAAGTGTGTGGGAAATCACACCCTGATCACACAATATCACTATGTAGATGAAGGGTGGGTGAAGTGTTGGAGTCCCCAAAACACAGAGGTGAACAGCATTGCAATCAAATCAAAAACACCACTTCTCTAACCAAGATGGCCAAGACCAACTCAACTTTTTTCAGCACTGTCTCACCATGTCTCACTATGTCTTTCGTATTTTAACTTGTATATAGTTATAGTTTAGAGGGATGTGTCTACAGTGGTGGCACCCGTGGCTGACTCCTTCACACACTCGGCCAGTGCCAGCAGAGCTTTGTCTGATACTGCTGAAGCACCGTGGAGGAAAAAGCAGACGAAGGCTTTCCACAGCACCGGTTCTCAGAGTGAGGCCAAGCATAAGCACTTCCAGCACTCGCAAGCCCACAGTAGCGCTGCCTCCAGCCAAGAGGCCAGCACCAGCAGCAAAACTGAGTTCCCAGGCTCTGAGCCAATAGCCACCCAGTCAGACTGGAGACCCCTCCAAGCCTCTGGAAGGATTCTGTCTCAAGGAAAGAAACCTGATGCCTCCTAGCAGTAAAAATTAGTCAAGAAAGGCTCAAGCAGTATGTCAGTCCTAAAAGGTGTTGTCCCCCCAACTCAGTCTTCCAAACTTACTTAGTGTCATTTTGGTGTGGATTTTAAAATTTTAAATCTACCATGTTTAATGAAAAAAATCAATGTCTGAAATGTGTATATATGTGTATAAGTAAACAACTGACAATACTGATCATGTTGTTGGCACTGTTGACTTTCCTTAAAAATATTAATCTGAAAATTAACAGGCAGATACATGTTGTGGAAAAAAGACACTGACTTGTCCTGAAGTCGAAATGCAAAGTAGCATATAACGTAATTGGTGGTTAAATGTGCTAAGCAGATGTAAAAAGGTTTAACTTCTAATTCAAAGTGTGGCTTTTAGCTATGCAGCAAAATGTCTGTGCCTCTTCAGTTCTCTCTCTCAAAAGTTTTGCAGCATATATGAAAGATTAAGGAAAAGAAAGCAAGGGTTCTGTTTGAGTAAAATAAAGGTCAGCATGGTAGGATTTTCCACACATAGACCACAGCCAGCTACTTCCTATTTTGGCATCAAAGCCAACCACTGACTATGCACATTAGTGTAAAAATCTTGCTACATGGAACATTCGTCAGAGTCAGATGGACTGATTAAAAGAAGTCTTTATTTTGAAGATACAGTTGCTCTAACTTCCCTGTGGCTTCTTCTGCTTGTCATGACACAACTCCCTGGCTTCACTCCTCCCTGCTCTCTTCAGCCTCCCCAGTAACTCAGAATAGTAAATGGGGTTGTGTTCACCATCAAGGCAGCCACCCTTGAATCTGAGCCATAATTAGAGTAAAGCCTTTAAGTTACCATATTACAAGGGACATAAATGAGGAACACAGTAAAGTAACTTAACTGACACACAAAATGGCTGTCCTTCGGAGAGCTAGAGTAACTGAGGAGCATACATTCCAAATATAACATATTTATGATGAAATATATGTTCACAAAGCCCCTGTGCCCTCTTGATATATTATGTGCACTCACAGTCTTCACTCTTGATTTATTCCCTGTATATTTGTCATGGTAAAGACAACCAAGGATTTCAGCGATCCAAAAGAAGAGGAAACCTCTGCCTCACCAACAGAGACCACAAATACTCGCAGCATTTCAACCACTGGGAGTGCATCTCCGAAATTATACAGCAACATCGGCGAAGAATGGAAAAAACAGGTCGGCTTTGGATGTTGGTCATGCTCTGAGGTCTACAACTCAGCAAAAATATAAATAATAAGAAATTACATGAGGAAGTGAGGGAACATTTCAATATATGTGTGTGTGTGTGTTTTCCAGATATTAGTCATGCTGTGGGGTCTCCAATCTGTTTACGTTACACAGACTAATGGTAATAATAATAACTATATGACATGCTTCATTGTTTGGTGAGGTTTAGGGTTAGTGTTAGGGTTGGGATTAGACAAGCAGTAATTATCCTTAAGGATAAAGTCTACGGGAAATGTCTATAATGTCCTGATAAGTCATGGAGACACGACTGTGCATGTGTGTGTGTGTGTTCAAGGTTCAGCGTGTGTGTGTGTGTGTGTGTGTGTGAGAGAGAGAGAGAGACACACACACACAAACGGAACGAAAGAAGGAACAGAGTGTGTAGGAGGGAATAAGTGGATGGAAGAGGACTTCGGAATTGAAGTGGGACCAAACAAAGGTCTGGATTCCTCTGTTATGCATCATGTCTAAATACTTCTATTGTTATAGCTGACACATTGACAATAAACACGCCCCTCCTTAATACACACCTAGTAACTAAACACAACCACTACAGTCCGGTCACTGAATTGGAAGTATTATGATTGCTATGCCTGACCCACATCTTGAAAAAACACTCAAAAACCAAAAGCTAAAGCTGTACTGTAACACTTAGCTGCTGAGTCGCCCTTTGTTCATGTGTTGCCCATTGATTGATGACCTTGGCAGCCATGAATATGTCACCTGCGGATACTGAAAGTTGCTTTGTTGCAGAAGTGGAACTCGAAAATAGTCCTGGGAAGCCAAGAGCTGCACTGCGATCCATTTACAAACTGCTGCTACTGCACAACAGCCGTGCAAGATTCCAATACAAACATTGATTTGTCTGAGGTTTCTGCGTGGCTCTCCTCCAGGGCTCAGCTATTTCTCACATGCACGTTTGCAACCCCTTCATGGCCAGTAGCACGGGGCTGTTATTCTACTACAGATGGGAGTTCTTTCTGTTTTACAGTCCAGTCAGTGAGCTGTAAATCAGTGCAATACACACAGTATACCCCCACATGGAACGGCTTGGCACTGGCTTGTGTCTGTGAGGGAGCAGTAAATAGCTGAACACACGTGCACAGAGTGAATGAGCTTGCGCACTTACACAAACGCATTTGTTTCTAGTATTTCAACACGTCCGGAGGGGCAGGAATTGTTCGTTTAAAGATTACATGCAGCCGACTGACTTTTGTCAAGCCCACATCCCGCAGCTCGTGTCAGTATCCGACACCCGACTGTGCTGTAATCCACAGAGATTGCCAGCTGTTCCCACCCAACACCGCCTCATGTCAGCACGCTGTCCCCACTGTCTCAATCAGTATGTCAGATTGTGCAACTCGTGCTGTCATTTGGTACTGCTTCTTACGTATACCGTCCCAGGCCGGGCGGGATGGAAGTCATATGCTAGTGGGGGGAAGAAAAAAAAAAAAACATGCAACAAGCACAGACAAGTTGACCTTTGAGCACTGGGCAAGGCTGCAGCAGAGGGAGTGGGAGGAATGGGAGGAGAGGCGAGAACAGCAAGATGTCACTGAGGCAATGGAAGAGATGACATGGTGTGGATCGCAGCCTTGAGGGTGTGATAAAGCATTAGAAAATGCACACATCATTCAGGAGAGGCCTGAAACCTGAACCATCGTGGAAACAGAGTGACAGCCTCTTAAACAGACTCTTATAACTTTGGTCTCACAGCCTAGTTGTAATTACCCATTCTTACTGCAGAGACTTTGGCAACGTGTTGGAATGCCACCATCGGTGGTTGAGTCGAATCCACAGAACTATATTTGCCAGTTTCCTCCTCCTTTCTGCCAGACTATGGTATGCGAGGTTTGGTTTATAGCAAACCACATTTTTTTTGAGAAGAAAAATGCTGCTACTTCATCTAGTTCTCCCTCAGCAAAACAAACAGCATCATAAAGGGATATAAAGTGATTTAAGGCACAGTGATGCAGAGGTTACCCTCACTTTGAGGATCACAGGGGGAGCTGGAGACAATCCCAGCCCCATTAGAATGGGCCTGGACATTTTCCTCTCTCTGTCCAGTGCAGGTTGGGGCTCTAAATCTACCATATATTTGACAGTAATGTGTTTCTTTTCTCTGTGTGTTGGCCCTGCAATACACTGGGGACCTGTCCAGAGTCACGCCTTCACCCAATGTCAGCTTGGCTCCAGCTCCCTCCTCAAAGGATAAGCAGTATAAATAGGGTGGATAGATGGTGGATGGGTGGGAGGAGAGATGGACGTGATTGATAAGTGTAAAAAGGGTGATGGAGACATATGAGAAAATATAGTGAGATAAAATAAAATAAAGTGAAATAAAAGTGAGGCTGGATAAGATCCAAAAACAGAAAAAAAAACATTTAGAAGAAGTTAAAGTTGGATCTGTTTTGTGCATAGGGATTCAAGCAGGTCAAGAACACTCATTTCCTCCCACACACAAGAATTGGACATGGTACATAAATTAAAGCCAAATAACTAAAAATACAGATAGGGAAGTAAGAGGGATTTCCCTTCACTGGGATGTGGAGAAGACCAGAAATGAGCCAATTGCCCACTACCTTCCTGTTTGACAGTGACCCCGCCAGCTCTGCGTCAGTGGTACCTTCCTTCCTCCGCAGATCAGCATCCTGTGTGTGTCCAAGGTGGGTCTTGTCTTTAAAATAGTGTCTCCTGGCATTTCTGTGTTGCAAGAATCTCAAGGCGTTTAATAACATACAGGATCACAATCTATCTCAGCCTGCCCCAAACAAATATGACAAGTTACATTAAACACAAGCAACCGTCCAGGTCAGGCCGTCATCAGATCCGCACGAAATGAATCTGCGTGTATATTTAAGTTTGGACATAAGCAGCTGCGTCTGTGCACTGTCTCGGAGAATATCTGGGTAGAACAATCCTTCATCTTGGAACGTCTGTTTTGCAATGATCAACAGTCGCTGAGCCTCCACACTGGTGCAGCCAACACCCTCTGCAAGTTTCCACAGTAAAATGTCACAGGCCGCTTCTGGTTCTGCCAAGTTGCATCGATGACGGTTCTCCGTCGCTGGCTCAGCTCCTCTGCAGCGTTCCGCTCAGACAATGGTCACATTGTACTGGAGACTGGGAGGAGGGCTGCATGTATGGATTGAGGATCGCTGTACTGATCTTAGTTTGGATTTGAATGAACACAAACTGATCTCGAAAAAGGCGACGGGCTCATAGCACAAGCTCAAAGATTTGATCATCTGATGTGAAGAGTCAGTCGATTTGTGAGGAAGTTCCTTGAGAGAACACGCTACCGATCCATCGACATGTAGAAACCTTTCCCCTCATGAGCCAGAGGTGCTTTGGAAAGGCTCCACTGGTTGTTTGCAAAAATGTCTAAATAGAACGACTGAGAAGTAATAATACGCTGCTTTGTTGAGTACAGTTGAGCAAAATAAAAGAGAAATTCCATTCACAGTCTCGGCGTGCCCCCAAGTGATCTCTTGTGCTGCATGAGATGAAGGACCTCCATCCAAAAGTACAAACAGCTCAAAGAACCACTAATGCCGCTTTATAAACCAAGAAATACTGAAGTCCCACTCATTCAGAAACCACATGAGAAAGGTCACTAGCAGTGAGTCATCGATGTCAAAGGAGTCATCATGTGGTCTGTGGGAAGGCTCCAGTTGCCTGGATATTACAGGCATTTCACGCACACACAGGTTTGTGCTGTTATCAGTGTTTGCACACTGTATTGACTTAAATTCACTAAGTACTATTTAACCATAACCTTATCCCCGACCCTAACCATAACAGCCAAAATCAAACGTACACCTTATTCCAAATATTAACCAAGAACCTAACATTTTGTGTACTTGTGTACATCACAAGTACTTTAATAACTCCTCCCCTGTTTTGTTTTGTTTTGTTTTCATTTCTTCCAACCCTCTCACAAACTCTATATAATCTTGTAGGCCTATCAGCTTCCTTTCTCTTTTCCACAATCCTCCTCTCAGCTGGTTCTCCATTGTGTTTTGGCCTCCGCGGATAGCAGCTGGATTCTCCATTCACTCCTCCCTTTTGTGATTCCTCCTCCTCGCCGTCTCCTCGCTCCTTTCCCACTCCCTCCCTCCCTAGGCAGTCCCAGC
The DNA here is from genome assembly GCA_016785235.1 of Pseudorhombus dupliciocellatus. Taxonomy (NCBI): domain Eukaryota; kingdom Metazoa; phylum Chordata; class Actinopteri; order Pleuronectiformes; family Paralichthyidae; genus Pseudorhombus; species Pseudorhombus dupliciocellatus. The sequence goes on from JAFBJW010000077.1 coordinate 3,179,278, forward strand.
TGCCTTCCACCCTTGGTAACACTTGTGTATACTATACAAAGACACACAAACGTGCAAGCCCTCACATGTAAACTGAGAGAGCTACACACGTACGGTGCGGTGTATATGCGGCACACGCGGGGCACACACAAAAGCTCGTTGAAGTCACTTTCGTGGTATGTCTGAAGGTTTAAAAAAGCGGGGATGTGTTGTAATTACAAGTGCATCCGCAGTGGAAGCTGTCGGGGCAGGTTGAGTTGGGAGGACTTGGCAGCCTATCAAAGCTATCGCTGAGGCAAAATACCCCCTCTCTTGTATCTGCTTGCTTTTTGGAGTGCACAAATAAAAAGAGCATGTATACAAAGGCTTGCGCCTTGCTCTGAAGCCACGGTATCCACCAATCTCATTACACCAGACCCCTGGCCAATAAAATACAGGGAGCTTGGAAGACTGCAGTGCAAACTTTTACTTGAGCGCCTCTCACCAGGTGTGACAACTTCCCCCGGGTCCTTTCAATGACAGAAGGTTGACAAACCTTGTCGTCTAGCCCCTCCTGCCTGTTAACACCATCACCTGTCAGCCACATCCGCTGCCGCACCAATTAAACCAGGTGCCTTTCACTCCCAGCCTTGTTTTGCACACACTCAAAGTTTCAGCCCTTCTGTTATCTGTCTCCCACTTCCCGTGCACGTAACACGCCCTCCGCAGGTGCCCCCACGGGTCACGCGGTCCACTCTGTCTTAGTTTCACTCGCTCAGCCCCCACCCCTGCTGTCGAGTGTCAAGGTGACAGAAAGGAGAAGTCTGACATTGTCTGTTAGCGATATGGCAAAGGGGGAGGGGGAGGGGGGGTTGTGTTTGAACTTGTCTGGCTTCTTGAGCTCTGCCTGTCTGCCTGTCTGTTTTCCAATGAGTAATCCATTGAAAGACTGAGCTCACACACACACACACACAGTGTGGTAGGGAGTATGACATACCTCGAGTACAGGAAAGAGCAATTTTAGCCCAAGGGAGATGGAGGGGTGATGGCTGAGACATGGAGGCTGCTGGTTATAGGTTTAAGACATTTTTTTTTCTTTTAATGGAAAAATTGCTCCGGTGGTTAAAGCAGTATTTGCTCTGAGGGAGTAATGTAAACCCTAAACTGTCAAAGATTTACAGCTTTTACTGCCAGTTTCCTTACGTTAGCCGCCCTGCACGGCGTACAGTAGCCGTGGAGTCCGAACATGTCAGTCGCTGGATGGATGGACATGTAATCTGCCCGGACATTCGTGGTCCTCAGAGGATAACTCTCAGAGACTCACTGATCCACTGGCATTTTTAGATGATCTATTGCTTTGGCTTATGAATAAATACCTGCCAAATAAATAACATTCCCAGAAGTCTCAGCTGTTATCAATATGAGCACAGTAACACGAGCATAAAAGATGGTGAGCTTGGTAACCGCCACACTTACTAAACAGAATTTCAATTCAGTTTTGTGTGTATAGTACGGTCAAGACCTTAAAACATTTTAGAGAAACATAACTGTTCCCACTATGTGCAAACATAGAGAGGGTGGAAGGAGAAATAACCTTTGACAGGAAGAAACTTCTACAGGCGACCAACTGCTTGTAATAGTTGGGATGATTGGGGCAATGAGTGGGAGAGAGGAGAGGTTGGTGGAGAAAAGTGCCGATAAAAGCCCTTCACAGTTTTCCAGACCCCAAAGTATCAAAACTTGTTTCAGTCAGTTGACCTAAATCCCAAACTGTACCATTATATATGACTAATAAAGATGTATAAGTATGTATGGACATAACTAGCTCAAGTTTGAGATGTATAGTTCTTGGCACAGTGTTGAGGGCTGTAAAGACACCTTGCATGAATAAAACTGGAGCTACAAAAGCAAGCACTGTTTGCCAAGGATGTTATTCATAGGTGTACAAATACACAGCCTGATGTATATGCCAGGTAAAACAGGAGTTCACCTCATATTATCTTTTCTATCACTGCTTTTCAGCTCTAGGGTTTCACCGTCAAACCTTTTATTTTTTCCATGGCAACAAGTCGAGGCAGGCAGAAAGGTCAAGTCTGTAAAAGGAGAACTCATACATAGCATGTCCTCCCCCATAGCACCCCCTATCTCTTCATCACCACTGGTTAGATATAACACTTTATAGAATTCTATGTTTAAACACCATTATTTATGTCATGTGAGAGAGATTCCAAACAAAGACTGACTGTTGCTTATCATTTGTTATTAAACCGTGGCTTTGTTACATATAAGTTTATGATACATTGCAGCCTTCAGCCTGCAGTATAAACAGGATGCCTTCAAGGAGGACAGACAAATACAGCCCACGTAGGTTTGGGGATTCCTCCATGACAAGGCCAGGATATTATTCTGACAGAGCGCTCGCACTGCACTAACAGCCCCTTCCCGGAAAGACCTGCGGCAGGGGATTAATAAAACCTTTACGTATATTTCCAATGCTCGTCTTGCTCTTTTGTCACTGCACTTCGTTCAGACTGGAAAACAAAAGGGTCAGGGTGAGAGCAGTGCCAAGTGCATACAGTAAATGAGACGATGATGAAGCAGATGGGAAGGGAGTGGGTGAGGAGCAGCTGTAAAGTGTTCTCAGGAGAAAGCCGACATCAGCGTCACCGGATCTGTCTATAAAAAGTTGGTGTGGATACTTTGCAAAGCAAACAAACTAAAAATACGATGCATATTTTTCAGGAACTAGAAGAGAAAAGTATTGTAATTTCCTTCAGTTAGAAGGTTCGACTGATAGATTGTTGATGTAGTATAAGAGGTGGAAAACACATCAGGTTTTAATAATCTGAAAATTAAATGGGTGAAAATGAATATCTACACCCTACTTGATGACTATGAGTATAGTTATACACCAGAGCTCTGTTTAATGGTTTAGTCTTTCAACAAAGTTGGAATTTTTACATTCCAAAGACACAGTCCATCGCGGGTTAAAATTCAGAGAACCCATTGAAGGCCCAGCACAAAATGAAGGCCATTATCCTTCATGGCCGATAAAATAATAATAATACAGTATCACCTCTCAGATTTGGAGGAGTAGAAATAGAAAGTGGCGCAAACCCCAATACTACTGTAAATTACAAGTATCTCAGATGTGTAGAGTTTCTGGTAACTGGTAAATACAATATGACTGGTCATGGCACTGAAGTAGCTCATATTTCTGAACATAAACATCACCACAGAATTCCATGAATACCATTCATTCCAAATGCACTGGGTTTTATATGTGTCTAATTCTTTTATGCTTGTGACCTATGACTCTTCGAAAACCCACTGATTAACCGCATGCAACCGAACACTGGCGTTTTCTGATGCCTTCTTAGCCACCGGCTGCACTTGTTCAAGTGATGCCAGTATGCGTCCTCCACTGTGTCTGCGAGCGAAGCTGTTTCCCCGTGTGGGTTGGCACGGAACCGTTCCTCACACATTGCCTAATGATGCCTGACTGTCACACAGCATTTGAGAGAACAGACAGTCATAAATGGGCCCTAGAACAACAACAAATGAAATAGAAGGCCAGCGTGCAAGTGTTTTGTTCAGTTTGACAGAGCATTAAGATACATGTCAGAATAATCTATGTTTTATAAACAGCAACAATTCAGTTCTCTGGGGTGAACGAGGATGAGGAAGGGCAATGTGAAAGTAAATGTTACACTCACACCTGCTGGCCAGTAGTTGTACTAGCGAGCTGTACTACTCTTCTATCACTTGTTCCTGCTTCTCCTTTCTTCATAAAATGGTTTTAGCTTAATAATAAAAAATGCAAACAAAGAAACGAAATAAAACAGCAGCACACTTAATATAAGCAGTCCCATAACACTGTCTGAAGGTTTTCATCAAGATCCATGAAATCTATTTTGTATATTCTACAAGTATAATGCAGGCAGCACTATAAGTACACCTGCAGAGGTGCTTGTTGTTGTGGTTGTTGGTTTGATTGGCAAATGATTGGTGCAGAAGAGCTTCTCATAAATGATGATTACATTTACGACTTTAATCTTATTTTCCTCAATGTGGCCCTAATACTCCATAGTAGTAAAGATGTAGTATTAAAGGTGGTGGCAATGCACCTATAAACTGGATGCCAGCTGCCAGTCAATCCAACAACAACAATAATCAAACCAACAGAAGAGGAAGACATGGCAAAGCAAGGAAGAAGTCACGCTCATAGTCATACCTACAACATTTCACTAGAGTAAAACAATATTTACAATTCTTTTTTGAAGACCAAAAAAGGCTTTCTACGGAGGACAGTGATAAAGTTATTGTTGGTCTGATTGGCGGCTTTCATCCTGTTTGTAGTTGCTGCCACCTACTTCATTGTGTTTTCTTCTGTAGCTTAGTTTCTGTAGTTCTTCTTTAGTTTATTCTCAGATGTTCACAGTGATAAAGTAAAGGAGGCAATGCGCCTTTAAACTGGATGTCAAAAGTGAATCTTTAATCATATTATCGTTGATGAAAGTCCCGCCCCACATTTGGGAATCGACCCCTGTCCCAGCTAAAGCGTACGTGGACGTTACGTCACTCCCGAAGAGTCAAGCAAATGGTGCCTTCGCGGGCAGTCCGCAAATGTTAGCTTCCAAAAACGAGAAAGCCACGCAAACACCTTCAAGATGTTTGCAGTCGCTTAGAAATGTGTCTGCCAGCCTGACTGTTCTCTCGCGGATCCTGAAATGAAGTGATGTCGTCATCGGCAGCACAGTTTCTGACCGCGGCGCTGTTGTGACCCTGTCAGCAGCACGAGCAGTGAACACAACAAAAGTTCCGACTCTCCTGACTCCAGCGGCCATGGAGGAGAAGCTCGGCGGTTCTGATCACAGGCTGCATGGAGGCCCTGGTCCAGGTGAGACACGTGTGTCTGTCCTCCTGTGCAGCTCCACAGCGACTTACCCAAGTGTGTGGCCCGCCGGCAGCTAGCTGCCAGCTGCTGTTGTGCTGAGCAGCGAACGCCGAGTTCCGGGAAAGCAACCCGCCGGGCTCAGAGCTGTAAAAACAAAGTGATACATCATGTAGACCACACTCGAGCAGTCTGTGTGTTGAGTTTAGGATCCGATCACAAGAGAAACTTGAAGTTAGTCTCCACGTCGCCTAGTTCCGTGGAGCAACTTAAAACGAAACTGCATTGGGAAATCCTACAATTTCATGCAGTATTTGTTATAAAGTACATGCACAGGTATGTTGGGGAGCTTCACATCCATTTTCATGAACCAGTAGGATCTTCTGGTCAATTCGTCATGGTAGTCCTTGGCATTAGACCTTGAACAGAAGTTGTGAGCACAGTTTCTGCTGGTTATTCATGTGTCGTAATCATGTCGTCTCTGCACTGATGTGTCTGAGTCAAACCTCTGTCTCCGTGTTAATCATTAAAACTTGGTGCCGTTATCACCTCAGATCCAGGAGGGGCCGGGACAACAGCAGATCCTCCATGTGACCAGAGCCCAGAGAACATGATCGGCAGACGGCTGAGTGAACAGGGCCGCTTCGCTTACGCAGCTCTGTGTGGTGTCTCCCTGGGACAGCTGTTCACGGGACAAGAAAACAGGTGCAGGGACACAGAACAGTGATGCCCCCGTAACACCTTTAGCAGTCCTGGAAATGATTTGGCCCCATGAAAGTTTATAATGCTGGACCCAGGTTTCACATTGTGCAGCACTGCTATTTATGTCAGTATATGGGACTAATATGTATACTAGTATGTATTTTCCAGTAAAAATAAAAACTGCTTGTCCTTAGTCCAACTTCGTAGCTAAAGTGAAAATAGTGCTTCAACTTCATTGTATCTTGACTTGAGGAGCTGAGGACATGTGCATCCCTCAGTGTGTTCAGGGAGCAGTACCTGCAGGGACTGGTCCGCTGGCTGGACCTGGATGACTCGGTGATGCCAGTCATGGGGGCTTTCCTGTCAGGCCTGGGCTTTGAGGGCTCCGACACCTTTCTCTCCGTCCTCCACACTGAACCTCTGCTGGCCACAGGGACCACGCCCATCATACAGGTGACTGACACTCTGTAAAATAACAGCAGAATTAAAATACTCCATGTAACAACACTGATAAACAAGGAAACATTGCTATAAGGAGTGTGAAATGCCTGCAGCTTATTAATAATAATAATAACTGGCAAACACTGGTTTCTTGTTTTTTATTCCAGGACATGGTGTCATTTTCTGTCAAAGATGGTAAGAATACTTTAATTTAATTAATTGAAAATTGGAGTCATATATAATCATCATTATTATCTATATTCATGTATATACTTTTTAATTTTCATGATCTGTCCTAACCTCAGGCCAATACGATGCCAGATCAAGGGTTCTCATCCGCCATGTTTGCTGCCTGCTCCGAGTCTCCCCCCAGCAGCTGGAGGAGTTTGAGGAAACTCTGGGAGAGAGGCTGAGGGAGGCAGGAGAAGAGAGCGAGTGAGTTGTGGTTGGCTGGGAGGATAGGTGGGGTAGCTACTGTATGTTTACAATTCAAATGCTAAATGATTCTAAATCATGGTTTGTCCATGCGTTTCTGGTTTTTGCTGAGCCTCGTGTCAGACGCCACATGACTGGGCAAGACTCTGCTGAACAAACAGCTTAGTGTTGAACATGTCATGCAAAAAACAGTAGAGGAAACTTGACACTTTTACTTTTACAGAGCCAATGAATTTTACAGGTCATACCGACAAAACTCTGCTTTGTTTAGAGAGGAGTCCTCTCGGCGGCTCAGGAGAGAACGAGGACGAAAGTTGCGACGTTACCTCCTCATTGGACTTGCAACTGTGGGCGGAGGAACTGTGATTGGTGATTATTGCTCATTCAACTCATAACATGCATTGGTAAACATCCAGTATTTTGTATGAAAGCATCGAGTTGTACGGCCAACTAGTCAACTGATAATTAACAGTAGGAGTATTTTTAGCATTTGTGTCCTTTCTGTAGAACATAACTCCCCTGATTTTGTTTCTCTGCACTAACTGTGGTCTTTGCATCGTTGCTAGGTGTGACAGGTGGGCTGGCCGCCCCTTTGGTGGCAGCAGGGGCCGGTGCTGTGCTGGGGGCAGGCGGGGCTGCTGCTCTGGGCTCCGCCACTGGGATTGCAATCATGGCCTCTCTGTTTGGGGCGGCAGGGGCAGGACTGACAGGTGAGGTCATCATCACTGTGGGAAAACAATCTGAAATTGTAGAATTTTAAACAAGCTGGGGTACTGATTTTCTCACCTTCTCCTTGATTTTAACTTTTAACCTTTCATTAATTCAATTTCCGTTGCTTCAGGCTATAAGATGAAAAAGTGTGTTGGAGCAATAGAGGAATTTGAATTCCTGCCACTAAGCTCTGGAAAGCATCTTCACCTGACCATTGCAGTAACAGGTTGGCTCTGCAGTGGTAAATACAGTAAGTGTGACCTCTCTCAAATTCCACACATACATACATTTTTGAAAAATGTAATAATAAATAAAACATGGAAATAACACAGTTCTGCTCACGATGTTCTAAAACAGGAGATTATACAAACAAACCACTTAAGTTTATATCAAACATTGCATTCTCTTCGCCCTCTAAAACATGCACTCAGCTCTTGCTGTGTCCTCCACATACAAGTACCTTACATAAAAACACAACTGCTGTCTTCTAGGTTCGTTCCAAGCCCCGTGGTGCAGTCTGGGGGAGTGCGGGGAACAGTACTGCCTGGTGTGGGAGTCGAGCTTCCTCAGGGATCTGGGCTCGGCCATGGCCTCTCTGTTGGACGGGCTGGTCAGCATCGTGGCCCAGGAAGCTCTGAAGTACACGGTGCTCTCAGGTAGGAGATTAATTAAACTTTGCTGCAGATGCGGAACAACATTAAGTCGTATTGCTTGTTTGGCTGCATGAACTGATACTTTCATACTGAGCAGGCATCGTGACGGCTCTGACGTGGCCGGCGTCCCTGCTGGCGGCGGCCAGCGTCATTGACCACCCCTGGTGTGTCTGTCTGAACCGCTCTGCTGAGGTGGGGAAACATCTTGCTCAGGTTCTGAGAAGCAGACAGCAGGTAGAGCACCATGTCTCACCTCTGTACATACTATTTTATTTTAGCATTTTGTATGTCATTAGTCAGTAGTTTCCTTAAAATATAGATGATACACAAGATTCATTAACAGCAAATAGTACTGTGTCCTCAGAGACAATAAATACACTATGTTCTGTGTGAATTAAGAGGATGAAAGCGGCTTCCTCATTTCTCTTTCTGTGTGAAGGGGAAGCGTCCTGTCAGCCTCATAGGTTTCAGTCTCGGGGCAAGAGTGATCTACCACTGTCTGCAGGAGCTTGCTAATGAACAAGGTATGAATATTCTTGCTTCCTAAAAAGGTATCGTGATTAAAACTTTTTTCATTTTTTTTATAAAATATATATTTTAATATAATAATCTTATGTTATTTGGACTAACTAATTTAATTTCCTCAGGGAGTGAAGGCGTAGTGGAGGATGTGGTCCTCCTGGGGGCCCCAGTGGATGGCTCTGAAAAGGCCTGGGAGAGAATGGCTCGGGTGGTGGCTGGAAAAATAGTTAATGGATACTGCAGGTAAAATAAAATCAGTGGTATGTTTACACTTTTACAGCAGCTCTATGCTCTCTATTGATATGCAGGTCTTTGGTCATTCAGTATGTAACGATCTGTATTTCAGTGAAAAGACTCTATTGATAGCATCATTTATGATTTAAAGACTGTACAAAACTTCCTGAATCATCCACCCAATAGAGGGGACTGGCTCCTGGGGTTTTTGTACCGGAGTTCGGCAGCACAACTCTCTGTTGCTGGGCTACAGCCAATCAACGTCCAGGACCGGCGCATAATCAATGTGGACCTTTCCTCAGTGGTGAGTCAGAGCTTATATATAGATTAGGACCACTACCGCTTCCTGGATAGAGAGATTTTCAGGTGCATGTAAGATGAATGTTTTAACCTGGAGTTTCCACCTCCACCGCATGCAGCAGCCACCTCAGACTGTCTCTGTCTCATGTTTAAGAACTGACTTAATCACACTGACAGACAAGTGGTTCATATAAAATGCTTTACAATAACGTCATACTAAATACATGGTTTTAATAGCACTTTAAAGAGAGACAGTAACATTTGAGAATAATAAAAATCAAGGCCCCTGCTGGTCTGCTCACCTCACAGCAATGCCTTCCTGCCACCCTGAAATCAACCACATGAAACTGAACACTGCCTATATATCATGGTAAATGATTTGTCAACCAGGTACAGCATCATAAGTTTAACATTTCCCACAGCTGACCATACAAAAAAACAGTACAAACATACTGACATATCTGAAGCACCATACAGTATAAACCTGGAGAAGAGTAAAACTGTACAAAATAATTTATCAATTCACAGTTATTCTTTTTTGTGGAGAATAATGACACACTAGTTTACATTAATATATTTCCCTTTTTTTAAGTCAGAGACATTCAAGCCATGTTTCTGATTCCCAGGTAAAGGGTCACTTGGACTACATGCGTCAGATGGACACCATCTTGGTGGCGATCGGGGTTCCCACCAAAGAAGTGCCAGGAGCCTCCTTCGCCACTCCTCAGTCTGTAAAGGTTACAGAGGGGGCAGTGGACATTCCTGACCAAGCCCACCGCCAACACCAAGTGACTGAGATGCAAAACCCTGCTGTGGACACCGAGACAGAGAAACGTGGAGACCTGGGGGAGAACGAGGAGAACGAGGAGGAGGAGGAGGCGGGTGACGGCTGGGATATCCCCGATATCTCTGACCTGCTTGAGCAGAATCAGATCTGCGACACAGAATCAGAGAATCAACTGGCAGAGAGGAACAATTCTCCACTTGCATCTGAGGAGAATGACACTGAGGAGGGCCCGGCTTCTAATGCACAGTGTGACGGCGTAGAGGAGACTGAGCCGGATAACGAACACATATCATGGAGCTGGGATGATTCACACTGGACATCAGAGCACACACACAAACGGCAGCAAAACTTGTAAAGAGCACGTACCTCAACCAGCTGCTTCCCTGTAAACTCTCATCCTCTGAGGTTGTGTTGCCACACAGTGACATGCCAGAGACAACACAAGCGCTGATGCACTCAAAAGGCAGCTTGGCCCCTTCAACCCCACAATTACTGCTTTGCTCAGCCACTGAATGTTGTTTTTTTGTGCTAATTCAGTATTATGATTAGAGCTTTTATATCTGAAATAGATTTTTCACAGACTGTAAATAATGCAATAATTTATTTTCTGAACTGTGCAAGGCCACATACCTGAGAACACATTGTATTTTGCAGGTTTCAGCGCATTCCACTTTCTAGGTCTTATCTCGTCCCTCTGATTTCCATTCGTTGCTATGGTTATTATCACAGTAATTTGATTTCCATAAGATCGTGGCAATTGAGTGAATGTATCTTCTCCAAAGCCTTTTCTTTCTCTGTTCCCCCTGCTCTGTTGTGAAGCACTGCTTGCTAAAGAGCCACATAGAGAGTTTACATGGCGGACATTGTTTACAAGGTCTGAGAACTGGAAATAGCCTTAACCCTGACCTAATTGGTAGAGGTCATTCAATTTGTGCTCCTCATTTTTTAAAATACACTTTTAAATGTGATTTTTCTTTTAAACCTCATAACTCATGGTGAGTAAATCGTGAACTGTCATGAACCGAATTGTGTCTTATTGCTTGTTCTCTGTCATAACATCGCCTGACTTTTCTAATTGCAATTCAATCCAGGGTTTCAACCTGATTGGGGAGAAGCAGAGGCAGCTCTATCCCAGCATGCTCAGCATCAACCAGGTTCACAGCGTCCGTGGCGGTGGCGGGGGGGTGCGTGGGGTCAGAGGCCAGGGGAGAGGGCGAGGTGCTGGCAATGTTGGGCTCTCCCGAGTTGCGCAGGGAGAGGGAGAGCGCCGGCGAGGGTCTCCTTGGCGACTGCGAGGAGCAGCAGGGTAAGAGCTTGCCGAGAGCTCGCTTGAAGTCCCTCATGAACAGCGGATAGATGATGGGGTTCATTGTGCTGTTGCAGTAGCCAAGCCAGGTGATGGCGTCGAAGAGGGCGAGAGGGACGCACTCGCACACTGCCTGAACGCAGATGGAGAAAGGAACAAACAAGCAATGGGAGGTAAATTGTGAAACTGCTCACATTTCTGTTGCATTGGATCGACTGAACAGTGAAAGTAGAGTGGAAGTGGAGTTGAGTGGAAAGCAACGTCTTGACCTCAAGGACACAAATGCTAACATATGTCTCTTTGGCTAAATGCATATTTAATTAGCGTTTGATTCTGACTGATTAAAAAAAATCTGGACTCAAAAAGCAGATTAAGAGAGGGACAGTGGAGGAGGAGGCAGCTGTTAGAGGAGAGCTTCCAATACTTCCAAGATGAGACGGGGAGGCGGTGGGAATAGAGCAGAAAGGAGGGGTGAGTTTCACACACCACATTGAGTGTGAAAAGGAAGGAGAACGCAGACACAGTCAAGTGTCTGTGCTCCATGTTATGCAGGGGAGAAGTGAGAGGGCACAGATGGGAAATTAAAATGACTGGATCATCGAAAGCTTGAAAAACAGGGCAAGTGTCATTACCAATTTAGATTGAATTATTTTCCTGTCAGTTCACTGAGAAATGGGTGTGTATGTGTGCCCAGTCTAACTGAGTCATAATCAACAATTTAAAAAGAATAACAATCAGAACTGTTCGCTGTGTTTTGGTTTTCTGGGCTTTGGTATGAGTCAGCTGCACAATGCTGAAATGCCAATCAGTTCCCTCCTTGGATGGCTTGGCAAGACAAGGCTGGCCAATAAAAAATAGATCGGTATCCAAGTGTTTTTTGGTTTTTTTCTCTCTCTTGCATTCATTTCACACTCTTTTTGCACTCGCGGCACATGTAGTTGTGAAAAAACCTCTGACTCACTGAGATACAGTACATGTAATGGGAGAACGGACGAGACTTATTAAAGGGCTTGGGAAACAGGTGAAGGCACTGAACAGACAGACAGTATTTGTCCCTGGTACATTTGAAGATAGGTTGCCAAGATGCGTGGGACCCCCTGTGGAGGTGAGGGACGCATCAGTGGGGGAGTTTAAGTAATCTGATGTTTTCACCCAGTTCTGTAATCTGTTTCACGTGTTACCTGTATTATTCCAATTTCTGTGTCTCAGGTTTCTGATGCGTCCACTGACCTGAGCCATGTTGGTGATGAAGAAGGGGAGCCAAGCACTGAAGAAGAGTCCCAGGAGAACTCCCAGTGTCAGGCTGGCCTTCAGGGCACTCCGGCCCTGCCTTCGAGCCAGGTGGCGCTCGCTGTTCACCGACTGATGTGACAGTGGAAAATGGAAAGAACTGTAGAACTTAATTACGCTCATGATAAATCACCGTCATAAGACGGTGAGTCTGCATGTAGAATAGAGTTATATTCTACATCAGAGTTTATGACCACACAAGCCTCAGTGCATTCATGTGGAGAGCATCAAAAACATGTCAAATCCTCACTGTCACTTAGTATTTTCCACGCATAAATGCGTCATTTGTGGTAAACAGACATCATTTTAGTATTTGGACAGTCAAGCTTGCAATTTATAATTTTTTAATTTGCATTATGTGGTGTGGAATTATTTGACAACAGAGTTTCTAACTGGGACAACTGTTCCATACAGTCAATACAGCAATTTGGACAGTAGATATACACAGTAACATGGAACATGAAAGTCGATTTTTGGTTTATGGAAAGAAACTATTGGTGCTCGAAGTTTCCACTAAATTCATTTATTTTTGTAATAATGATTTGTGATTATTGTTTCAGTAGCAGCCGCCCCACAACGTGACTGTGAGTCGTTCTAAATAAGCAATACGCCTGATAACACATTGGCTGAGAGAGAGAGAAAAGCAACAGTTTTTTTGCAATAAAAACTGACAGACTGAAAGACTGACTTGTCAGACAGGGTAGACACTAGCAGGTTAGACACCGTCTGTGTTTTCCCCACCATGATTACACCTCTTGCTTTTTTTCATCGTTTCATCTTTTCTACACTCCGGGGTTAAAACGATTGACATTTTTCTGACAGCGCCTCCTCTGAACCGTTTCGCTTTTAAAGGCTTGATAATGATGAGTAAGTGTTTTAGAGCATCTCCAGCTCCACGTCCTAGAAAGGTATTTAAAGAAAAAAAAAAGAACACTTGAAAGTGTTTTGGAGGGGTAGATTAAGTCTTTTCAGTCTTATGCTCAATAAAATCTGCTCCACTTACAGTTTAACTTTAGCCTAGAAATTGTCTTATGTTCTGTGTTGGTCAGCACTCATATGCTGAGCATCCATACATTTCTCTTGCTAGAATGAGCTGTTGGGGATGACTGCTCATGAGACAAGAGGTCATAATATACCCTCTGGTTGAGCTCTCTTTCTTACCGGTGCGTTTTGTGACGCAGGAGGTTCCTGGTACCCACAATCCTCTCCGTCCCGCTGTGCTTGTGCGGCTGCGATCCCGGGTGAAGGAGGCCTGGACGGTTCCCCGAGAGACGGGTGTGGGTGCGGCGGGTGGCTCAGAGCTGCAACCCTCTTTGCCTGTCTCCGTGCTGCCAGAAGGATCCGGCAGTAGGTGAAACAAATGGCACTGGAGGGCAAAAAGAAAGTGAGCACGGAGGCCACGAGAGCAAAGGGCAGCGTGACCCGCAGGCGGCACTGGAAGGAAAGGCCTCCTGCTGGCGACGCCTGAAAGTAGAATGCTGGAGACAGTGTGTCAGAGTAGGAGCTGCTGTTGCTACTGCTGACGCCCGGGACGGGAGTGTGTCCACTGCCGAGGCCCAAGCTGTGCCATCTCATCTCAATGGGCAGGAAGGAGGCCAGCGCTGCCAGGCCCCACGCGGCCCCCACGAGGAGCAGCGCCCGAGGCGGGGTCATCCTCTGCTTGTAGCGCAGCGGTGAGATGATGAAGAGGTAACGGTCCAGGCTGATCACGCACAGGTTGAGGATGGACGCGCTGCAGCACATCACGTCAAAGCAAAGCCAGATCGGGCAAAACGCGGGCCACAGCACCCAGGCCCCGCACAGCACGTTGAGCATGGCCGGGGGCATCACCACCAGCGCCACCATCAGGTCGGACAGGAACAGCGACACCAAGAAGCAGTTGGAGGTGCAGCGCAAAGAGCGATGGGCGAACACCAGAGCGATGAGCAACATGTTGCCGCAGACTGTCATGAGGATGATGGCAGTCAGCATGAAGGCCAACAGCCACGGGCCGCTGCCAGTGATGTTCCATGCACTGGTGGTGGGAAAGCTGCTGTTGTAGCTTCCCACAGAGCCAGACGAGTGAGAGTCAGCCATGGTGCCAGTCCCAAGGGATCGATAGTCAAGCTCCTGAGGCTCCTCTCTAGGCAGGATACAGACTTCCCAAAGCTCTCACTTTATGAACATTGTGGAACAAAGTGAAGACAAAAGGTCTTGTTCTAAGAAGCCATCCTGTCCTCTCTCTCCCAAGTCCATTCTCCACAAATGATTATCGCCATCTCTCTTCAGCAGGAATGCATCCAGGTGTCCCGGGCTTGGTTCCACTGGCAGCAGTATAGTGACCAGACTTTCACTCATCTCTCCATCCCCCTCCTGCGAGTCCCTGCCTCATCCACAGCTAAGAGCCAGAATGAGCCATTCAAGGGCTGACAGAGGGTTTGGAAGCAGCATGTCACCACGATGACAGTCACAGGAGGAGGGCACACAGAGAGATGAGGCGTACCGGAGGAGTGCTGGTGAAAGGAAACTACCGGAGACGATTCTCAGAATATTTTCCTCACCTTTCAGAAGTGGTGGCTTCTGCAAGTCCTTTGCTGAGCTGCTGTGCTGTCGCCTTTTCACCAGACCTTTTATATTCTGGGGTAAACAGCAAAGGGAGGGGGGGGGGAGTCGAGTGGAGTGGGGTGGCGGGGTGGGGGTAGGGGGGGGGGGGGGGGGGGGGGGGGGGGGGGGGGGGGGGGGGGGGGGGGGGGGGGGGGGGGGGGGGGGGGGGGGGGGGTGGCATTAAACCAACACAAAAGTGTTTTCGTCTTTTTTCTGACCTGCAGCAAGAAGCCTGGGGATTAAGATGTGTTTCGCATTTAAACACTGAAACAAACAGAATTTCTGCTGATTCTGTGTCATCGCAGCGGCTTTATTATCCCCCCCCCCGCCCCTCCTCTCTGGGTGGGGGTAGGGGTAGGGGGCGGGGGGGTGGCATTAAACCAACACAAAAGTGTGCAGCAGTCGCTCGGCAGCAAAGGCTCCATTCACAAGTGCTCTGCAGGTATCATGGTCCTTAAGATGCTGCCTTCCTATCACTCGATTCCCGTTAATCCCTTTGTCGGCCACTCCAGTGTGCATCCCAGCCTGAGCGCACGCCTACTGAGCGAGAAGGAGCGTGTCAAAGCATTGAGCTGCTAATGCATAACCATGCACCATCACAGCCAAGAAATGCTCGTTCTGCATCATAGTGTGGGTGGTCTTCATCTGTATATGGCCATGGCATTTCTGTCTATTTAAGTACAACTACATCATATATACGTATGTCTTTTAAGTGAGATTGTACCTCCTTTGATTACTGAATGATGTACAAGATTTAACAATGAAATGCTTTTCTTTTCTCTCTCTCGGTATTCGTACTCCTGTTTTGTTTCTTCACTTTGATGATTTAATGATGCATTCATTGACAGCTGCTGTCGTCAGCACATGTAACAGCAAACCACCCATCACCTCTCAATAATAGATCCGTACACAGCCTGCATGTGCAATCTGTGGCCCAGCTGGCGGCCCCGCTGGAGGTGATGTAGGTGCTTTAAAGAAGAAATGGTGTGACTACAAAGTTCTTTCCAACTTCACTTCTGATGTTAAAAGCTTGATATTTGTACGTAGCACTTATGTAGTCAATAAAGGTTAAAGCAATTTTGAGTATTTACAAATAACCAACACATTTTTTGTTCTAGCAGCATTTTGAAAATATCTTCACCTTATAACTCCCCCTCAAACTCAACAGTAATTATTCAGAGATGCACTTGAATATTAAACATAAAACAACTTCATTCACAAGGCAAAGTCCAGTGCACTCCAGTATTTCAACAACCTTGTCAATTACTAAACATAACTTCTTTTTTTTTCCATTTTCATGCCCCTGATGACTCATCTCCATCAATTATGCCCCAGCCATCAGCCTCATCCACTCAATTGCTGCCAACCCTCTGACCCCCTCCCTTCCCACACCAGGCCCACCACCATATGGGAGAGTGTTTGCATTGCTGCCCCTGTCCCCATTTCCTTCCTGACATATTTGTGAAAATCACTCCCACATGCCCTCGCAAATAAACACTGAAACAAATTTAACTAAACTGACGCTTGACTCCTATTACTTTTTCCAAGTACTGCCATTAAAGCTAGGACTGTATGAATGGTTATTCGTCACGTAATTATTGTCTACTGCTGTATGGTTTCAAATGGGCAGCATCGATATTCAAGCACAGCTTCATATAAAGAACTTAAGTTCATTATGTAAAATAACAGTTTTCATACCTGTCCGTACTGATAATCATAAATACAGGAACCAATCATCCACCTGATAAATCGGTCACAATCTAAATGTATGCGTATTATAAAGCATCTCAGGAAAGAACGGGTTACCAGGATATCTTTTTTGTTGTTACAACTCTTTTATTAAATAAACACAGACTGTCCTGATTAGGCACATACAAATCATACTGAGTCATACTAGGGATGGACCAATCAACAGGAGACATGAATCTAACTGCAGAACAGTGCAAATGGCCACTCTCCCACAGCCAAAACGAAAAGAACAAATTCAAAACAATCAAAAAATAGACAGTCCCTCATTGACTTGCAGCTATTGCTCCTGCTGGAAGAAAACAGAGAACAGTTACATACATTTTGATTTACACAAGCAATAAAATGCTGTTGTTGCTCTGAGATAGAAATTTGATTTTTTTTCAGGAAACCTGTGTAATTACAAACAAACCTTTTCTCTTCTCTGCAGCACATAATGTGACCTGAGGTCATTCTGACAGTTGGCGTATGCCATGCCAAGTCCCATTCCTGAGCCCAATGATATAGGCCATGTGTGTCCTACAAATGAAACAGGTACTTTACATCTTTTCATGCACTCAAATAACAAAGAGGCTCCTCACAATATGGCATATATTTTAGGGATGAATTACACAAAATGTTCAGTTTCTGTTTTTTTGGCTTTATTCATTTTTCTTTTTCAGCTTTAGAGAAAAGAGAGCTTAAAAATGCTCAATTATTTATCAGTTACTTATTCTTCATTTAGAAAAGTGTGACAGACAAAAGCCGTTGACTGATGGCAGCTGTACACTACACATTTGTTCTGTAGCATCACTGCTGGCTCCTCTTGTCTTGGAGGGCCAAATTTAAGAGTTGAGATG
Organism: Pseudorhombus dupliciocellatus; assembly: GCA_016785235.1. NCBI lineage: Eukaryota > Metazoa > Chordata > Actinopteri > Pleuronectiformes > Paralichthyidae > Pseudorhombus > Pseudorhombus dupliciocellatus. The sequence continues at coordinate 3,196,679 of JAFBJW010000077.1, forward strand.
CACTGCAGCACTAACAAATTCAAAATACTTACGTTTGAAGAACAGAACAGAAAACACGATTCCTAAGCCTAGTCCAGTGCCTGAAAAAAGAAAAATAAACATCAACAAAGTATCTTCAATGCCCATTACTTTATTCCTATTCATTATAAGCTGAGCTGAGTTCATGGTTCAGTGTGCAGTGTGACATCTAGTGGTGAAGTTTCGTGTTGCAGCTGAACCCCCCTCACCTCACCCTCCCCTTCCACACATGAAAGAGAACCTGTGGAATATTCATTTGTGACCAAAAAAAAACAAAACTTTTAACACCAAGATGACTTCATTTACAGAATTAGAGTATATAGAGTAGATTAGGCCCTGAAGTGGCCCTGTCCTGTTACTGGTCTTGTAGAAGCAAGCTAGTCACTTGCTAAGAATACTGACAATAAATGACAAACTTATTGTGACTGACCCAAAAGTGCACCTTTCTGGATTACTAATTGTTCATAGATGTGGGATAAATAACTGACCCCTGATCTGGAAAAGTCCGAGATCCGCCACTGCAGCTCAATTAAACATATACAGCATATATATGTATACAACCAATAAGGGCTCCTTACCACTGGCTCTCTAATGCAGTGGTGCTGCAACCCGAGACAGTGTAAACAGCCATGTGCTGGTGTTTTGAAAATGTCTCAGCACAGTAAATAAGGCAAGAAACTGTTTTCTGAATGACGTTTCCTCTTGGAATCGTTTCAACAGCCACCACAATGATGTAAGAAAAGCTAACATGCACCGAGGTTCTTAATTTATGAAAGAAAGTACATTAATAATTAAGCCGAATTCACGTGTCATTAAGAATAAAACACTCCTACGTGAGTCTGCTAATTCACTTGTCCTTTGTAAGTCCTTTGATGCTAGCTAGTTAGCTTCCCTCCCACCCAATGACAGCAGTGGAACATAGTGAAAACTCTGCTCGTTCTTTCACTCATTCCGGAAAATTACGATGTCGTCACACATGGAAGACTAAGGGGTACTCACCGAGTTTGATGGCACCATCTGCCAGACACCGGTCCCACTTCTTCCCCAGCTCCTTCTCGGACATGCTGCACGTTAGCTCGTCTCAAGGCGAGGTGTCAATTTAGCCGCTGCGTTCACGGGCTGTTGGACACAAACAGCTTCAGTGCAGCGGCAACAACCGATTGGAGGTGAAGAACAAAGAGGAGAAGGAGGCTTTTAGGCGTATTTCGCCTTTGAAACCTGTTACCTATTATGGTAAGTGCTGTAAAGGAAATAACCGAGACAATTCCCAAACTGATGAAAAGCTTATGTGATAGTTTGCAAGTGAACGCAGCATTGAACCTCTGGCAAACCTCGCGATACGTTACACGCAGCTCACTATCGCCATCATGTGGTTTAGAATTCAACTTGAAGGAATTAACCACCTGCAGCAGACACTGGTGTAACCAGTGTAACAGGACATTGCCCTTTCAAATACACCACCAGTAGCCTGAACTACCATCTACTATCTGCCACTGAGATCCCTTTATAACGTCACATTGAGCCTCTTGACCTAGTTCATGCTGGCATCACAGTGCTGCTACATGATTGGTCTACTGGTGTTCCGGACAAAGGACTGTGAGTGTATTTATAGATATGTGAGGAAAGACATTCACAGATACACAATTATAGCAAATTTATTTTAAAATTTTTGAATGAAATTTATTTTGACACAAATCAGTACACTGTCATGAAGTCATTACAGCATGTTCACCCTAACACTGATTTCCTGAGATGACAATATACAATTTCTGAGAACATACAGAGCACAAACATTTAATATCTATTTTAACAGAAGGTTGGCATATTCTGGAATAGTTATCATAAATATTTGAATACTCTGCATCCAAAACTAGAAAACTGGTGTTTAAGACACTCAATTTAAGAACTACACAAATGTATCAAATTCATAAAATGATAGACGATCACATATAAACGATCCACTGTTGCTACTCAGCAGGCAAACTGTGTGAAACAGCCAAAAGTCATCATGTCGGCAAAGTGATTATCAAGCACGGCTTCTTAAGATGGTTCAACTTGCAAGTAGAATTCATCAGTTTCCATCGAGTGAAGTCGCAGCAGGATGGTGATCATTATTTTACACAATATGAATGGGAGTGTACAGCAAAGGGGCAACAAAGAGGTAGAAACTTTGTCCTTAACGAGCAAACGCATCTTTGGCAAAAAACTAAATAAATCCCCTTTGCTTCTGCTGCCTCCAGTAATTGCATGTGCATGTGTGTACATACATGAAATGTGCATATGACAGAGCTACCATCCAATTATACCACAGGTAAATGAGCTCCTGATAGGCAATGATGTGTTGGAGTGGCCTTTGCTACAAAACAGATGCTGTGGTCTGACTGCATTCCATCTTTGATAAGAAAATAAAATCAATGTGGTGAACACAGTTGAAGAGATTATCAACCCTGTCTCCTGGTCCTGAAGGACTTGTTTTCTCCATTCACAGTTCACTGAAGCTCCTCTGGTCACTCGTTGGACGCTGGTTGAGGGGACTGTCCTTGTGCTACTGCAGCTGGCTGCTCAGGTTCTTCTCTTGCTGTCTTCACAGAGCTCTTACTGATGGCCAGGAGGTCTTGCAGCTCCTTGTTCTCAATCTGAATGTGACGAGCATAACACAGCATGAATACAGTACTTGTGAAATACTGAACAAAGAAAAATACATGAATAAGTAATTTCTTTATCATGCATTTTTGTGGTTTTTTTTAAGTCTATCAAAGTTGTCCTTATAACCCACACAATTGTTTACCATGCCAATGATTGGTACTATTTTGCATTGCCAAAAATGCCACATGAAGAGAAAAATCTGCAGTTACTTGTACTGAACTCACCTCGAGTTGAGCCAGCCTCTCTCGAACAGAGCAGTAGTGCTGATCGTCCACCTGCACTGCTCTTCTCATCACCTGACCCATCTCACATATTCGCTCCACCTGGTTCTGCACTTCCTGGAGAATTACGCAAAAGCAAAATATTCATCCTCACATTTCTAACTTTACATCCCTCAGTCTAACAATCTCTTCCTGAATGAGCAAAGGTAGAGAGCCAGTGTACCTTTGCGTGGTCCTCGTGGAGGCTCAGCACCGGTTTGGTGTCCAGCTCCTTCTTTGACATCATAAGCTGAAGCATCTGCTTGCGGTATCGTCCCATGATCAGCTCCAGGGCATATTGGTGTTCTTCAAGTGACAGCCATAGCTCTGCAGAGAGTCATGAAGAGGGTTTTTGAATAAAAACACGCAAACAACCAGACGTACAACCAACAGAAGAGTGGGGTTATTTTTCACCTTTATTCTCCTGCTGCAATTCCTTGATTTGAGTGTTTTCCTGAGTCAGAAGAACATGGGGCTTGTATTTGGTGAGTTCCTGAATCTCAGAACAGTCATCTGTGTGCTGGGGGGAGAAGATTCTCAGTTATAATATCAAATCAGCTTCATTTTTATATATATACATATACATATACTCCCACCACAAAAAATGGTGAAATAAAATGTTCTACGCAGTAAGTGAGTAAAACTAAACATGTGCAAAATGAATGAGTCCAGAGCTGGGTCTATACGTGTATAACATATCTATAAAGGCAACACTTTCTGCAGGAATGTAAGCATGAGTATAGATGCTTGGGTGAAATGGAGCTCAGCTGAATCCTGTTGGCCCACCTGTGTGTGGATGCCTGTGCAGCACAGCCCTACATATTTAAGTACTGTAATGGTATGTGGTCTGTGTTTGGAGACAGGTGTTCCTACCTTGTCTGGGAGGTCATTCCCCACCTCTCTCATGCCCTGCACTCTCTGGCTCAGGGCCCCGGACTGTTCTATGAGCCCCTCGGCGGCCGTGTCGTGCTCTTTCAGCCTCTCCAGAAGAGTCCGGGCATCGCCCAACACTTTGTCTAAAGTGCAGGCCATTTGCTGAAACTCTGGGATCAGCTAGGTGTCGCACACGTAACGTAAACAAGCCGCTTCTGACGACCTGTGTTAACAGCTCGCTGCGTTAGCTCCCGCTGCTGTGTGGCTTTAGCTAGCAGAGGCAGCTTCACTGTCCGGACAGAGACCTGCACTTCATGCTGCGGACCTTTGGGCCCGTCTGTCGAGAGAAAGAAAGACAACCGACACATCCACAAAAGCAAATGACTTTAGTTTGTTGACAGGTCGACTTCCGTGTGAGACGCAGGCGCAGGCGATGAGGTCACTTCCGGATCTTTACTTTCCGTTGGATGGTGAGGGGCGACATCGATTGGGCGCATTATCGCCACCTATTGTGTTGGAGGTACAACCGCATCTATGCAACGACAAAACACACACACACACCCACACACTTAGTGAAAGACTATGCTCCTACAAAAGCAAGACAGCTGCACAGGAGGGAATAAAACCTGGGAGTTAAGTAGTGAAGTTGTCTTTGGAGGGCATTGAATAGGATGGCATGACGACGGATGAGGCCTTGTCTATGTGTTGATTGAGACAAAGCAACTTTTATTTCTAAAAAAAAAAAAAGAGCCCAGATTTAACAAAGAGCCAGTCAGGGTTTGTAATGAATGTGTCATCTGCACACCCTCTTTACCAGGAAGTGCTGTGGCGTCATTTTGCTTGGACAGTAACTTAATTCTGTTAAGTAGATTTGAAGGAAACAAAGCAGATTTTTGTTTTATTTCATGATTTGATTGGCTTGCGGGAAGAAAGAAGAAAAAAGGAAAAAGTTACAAACAATCTGAATGTGGATGGTGTTTCTGAGAAGATACAAAGACTGTAAGACGTGATGGGGAAGAGTTTTATTAACCATCTGAACTCTTTTCTCTTCTCCTTACGGTTCTGATTTAGTTCAAACAATGGTGTTTACTAAGACATTAAATCTAAAAAAGTGTGTTGTGATGATTATCACAAATAAGGAGCAACAGATGCTAAATTGTCCCACATTGGCTAAGGCTGACAAATTTGTGAATGTTGTAAACATTTGTAAAGGTTTCTCTGGCTCACAACACACTGTAAGTAAAAAAAAGCAATGTTGGAATGCAACTTGTATACACGAACAGACAGCACTGAAACAGCAATAACTCTTCGAGTGGCAGATAATGACGCAGTCTGGATTTTGGTCACACTTCCAGGATGGACAAGTTTGAACAAAATACTTGCTTGTTTCATGCACTGCTGAGGAATTTTGTGTAAGAAATTACCTTTCAATCAACTGACTCACATCATACACGACTCATCTTGTTTATGGAAACAATGGAACAAAAGTCTAACTGGCATTTGTGTTTTGTACTTTCTCCACTACGATCTAGAAATTGTGTTTAATTTGTATGCTGATATGGATCTATGTGTCTGAAACAAAGTTTTACAAACCAAACAGAAATTCAGTGATTTTGTGTTTAAGAAATAGGGGGGGGGGTTCCAAGTGAAGTGTTTCAAACACTTTTGTGCCATAACTGAATCTTCCATTGACTTTAACTTTGGATCTGCCATCTACATTTCTGTCCACAGCTCTTCCTTCATAACAGTACACTATCATCAACGTAAACCACGTGTCCCATGAAGCATTGCGGGACACCGAGCCAGCCGCTCGGGCAGCGGCCACTCTTTCCTGTAGGCTCTCTGGTCGGGCTGTTGAAATATCGCGATATCTGCCTGCCTGCTCACTACGTAATGTGCCGTGCTGCTTCTAGCGGCGCTGGTGACAGTGCTGAAAGCTGTTGGGGTGAGTTTTTACTAATATTCTCCTTCCACACTCCTCTCCAGACGTTTGTTTGTAACGTAGCAGCTTCGCGTGTCCCCCGTGTCACACTGCGGGGGCTTTAACTCCAGTTTCTGTCCAGCGCTTAGTCAGACGCAGAGCTCGGGCCTGGGTGGGGGCAGCCGTGTTTTTCCTCACCATAAATCACCACATACACACACACTGGAGTCAGCGGCAGCATGCTCGCTAACTAGGGGTTAGCAGCGAGTTAGCATCGTAAAGGGCCCAGCGGCGTTGCTTAATGTTATGAACCGGGAGCCCAGTGTTCCTGAAAACATGGCGCTGTATGTCAGACTCGACACGTGTTTCGACTTGCAGTCAAACGACATGGAGACGGTGGAATAAAATCCACTCGAGCTAACGGGAGCTCGTCGCCCGCAGCTTCTTTGTTGTCCCGTCCTCGTGCCGTGAGCACCGACCACCCCTCTCCGCTGTGTTTAAACCCAGTTATCGTTAGTGGAGGTGGGTTTATGAAGACCCCCCCGTAAGCTGCAGCTATACTCGGGTCATGTAATTGCTAATGTTTTGTGGTTGTCTGTGTGTCACATTCACGGCGGTAGCTCCCAAACCCCAGTCGAGTCTTAACTGTTTTAACTGTCAGTACACCCGCTGTCGAGAGGAAAGGGAGCGGTGCTTACCCGATTCTACGTAATTTTATTTTTAGTATAATTAAATACTCGACTATCACGTGTGTGCCGAATGTATCTTTACACTTGATATGCCTGTCTCAAGTCTCATTTAAGGCTCTTTGAAAGGCATAGATTTTCAGAGTGAACCACGCGAACGTTAAAAAGCTCGTTTTGTGAATGGAGCTTGGTACGCTTGCCCCCTGTGTCCTCTACCCGATCACTTTTCCTCCCAACTTTCCCGTGAGTCTCAAACCACGCGCACGTGTCAGTATAGTAACCTAAAGATAAACGTGCACATTGGTTTTGCTAACTATAACTCTGTCGCAGTAAATTAATGTCCATGTGGAAAAGCCGGAAACGCCCGAGGGGGCATCGGCTGTTTACGACTCCAGCGTTAGCAGCATGCTAATCAGCTGCTTCTGTTGGCCCACACAAGGTCATTGCGACGATTACCCAGACACTTATTTGTCCCCGTGTGTGTCATTCGGACTAAACGGCAGTGAACTGCTGCAGCGTGAGACGTGTGCGGTGACTCCCTGTGTGCAGTGTGACATCAGCTGCTTGGGCCTATTGTGACGTTCTCTTGCCGCAACGTGCTGGACCAGGCCTCTATTAGCAGCTCCAGCTGGGGATGGCGGCTCGCTGGGAAGTCACATGGCTGGTGGTGCTGTCAGGGTGGCTGTTGTTCGGGCCCGGACCTAAGAATTGCACCGATGATTTCCAGACCACCCGATCGAGCGTCTCTCGAGTCATTTAACCTTTAGCATCACCGAGCTAAATTGTTCGATACTCATCAGAAAATGTTAAATACGCTAATCTGTGCAATCAATGCCTCCCTGCTAAAGTGGAGAGTGAAAAATTCCCACTGCTCCGGGGTTATTTTCACACAAGTGTTTCTTTTCATTGCTCATCACCTTTAACCCACTAACCCAAGCCGTCTTGTGATTGCTGACACGTTTGTGCCATCACTACAGCTGTTTCCTTGTGGGTCCTCAAAAGGAAGGGAAACTTGGTGCTGTGTCTCACATTATAACTCGGCTACAAATATGAAGGAAGAACCGGCTAGCTTTGTCACAACAAGGTTTATCAACCTTCCTGGAAACACACTGGGAGAATGATTGCGACACAGCCACAGTAGAAAAGATATCATGTGTCTTGGGTTGGCTTGCCCAGCTTGTTTTTTCAAAGCAGCATATTTAGGTCAACACCACTCTAACCTACTGATTGAGCTCAGTTGCTAAGTGTCTAATCAACATTGGCTAAATTTACACATGTACTGCACAACATTATTATTTCTACATGGGTATCGAGCATATTTCCAGTAGATGTCCTAACAGTCGTGGGATGAACGAAATAAACAAGATGGTCCAAATTGGTGCCATAAATATCACTGCCTCAGCTGAAGGTATGCAACAGGGCTTGTTGATCCATAACTCTTGCCTGGTAGTCAGCTGCCTGGCATTATGGGCTGTATCTGGAGGCATCTGAGGAAAACCTATTTTTATTCTTGGGAGTATGGGGCAAAGAATCTAGTCTTCACACAAACTTCACGTCACTGGTTGTCCTCAGGAGTGTTTCTCCTATGGCAGTTTTCTGTTGGCTGATCCAAACTTTTGTTTTGAAATTATTTTTCGTGTATTGAATTCATGCTTTCAAGTTTCCAACTAATTCTGCTTTTTCCTCAACAGTATGAAGTGAAACGGAACTGAATTTTTGTACCATCCGAAACTGCTTCAAGTTCAGATCATATCCAAGAAACTGAAGACAAACATCCCTAAAACAAGCAAAGTTGCAACACTGAAGACACGCGGAGGAAAAACTAAAAAGGATCACTTCAAGGGTCCCAAACGCAAGACGCAACCAAATCCTGAAACGACCAAAGAAGACGCACATCAGCTCCACTGAAACACAGACAAGAAGCAATCCTATGCCCAAGCGTATTCTGAATAACTGATCTGAAACCAGAAGTTTGTGCCTACTCAACAGCTTTGACAAAGCACACGTCCCAACGCTGCTCTTAGCCCTCCTCATCCTCACCACACCTCAGACTCACTGCCTGGGTGTGGAGTGGGCTGCTATCTGCTATTTTTTTCTCCTCCCCATAGTTCCCTCACCTCCCCTCTTCTCTTCTCCCTGTTTTTCTTTGTAACATTTTCCAAGCAGTGTTATTGCACCTGCGTATGCCTTTTTTGCGCCCGACCCCCTCAACACATTATTTTTTGCTTTGTGCAACCATCTAGAACTCGTGCCAGAAACGTGTAACGTGTGTGCGTGTGTGTTCAACTGTGTGCATGAAGAGATCTGCAGGAACTGTATAGTCGTCAAGATCCAGAGAGTTACAGGACGCAAGATAACAAATAAAGGTGGGTCCTGAATGTATTCCTTTTGTCACATGAGAGCTTGTGATTTCAACTGTTCCTGTTTGGATATTTAATTTGTCACATGTTAAATAATTTCCTCCTCCAAATGTGTAAGTTGGTATGGATTGCAGTGGTTGAACCCCGAAAATATGAATTGGTAATTTCCCTGTTTTTACGCATTACTGTTACACAGATGTACAAACACAGATTGTGTAACACTCAATTCTAATTCAGGCAGGCCAGCTGTGCTGTGCAGAGTTTGTTTTCTTTCCACTGAGCACCAGTGATGGCTCTGGTTATCCTTGTTTGTTGAATCAATATTCAACATGTGCAACAATGTTGTAATGGCTGTCAGCGAAATTTTTCTATCTGGAGTTTTTGGCCTCATCAATTGGTTTGCTCTCATTGAACGGCAGCTCATTTAGTGATTATTTGTTGGTGATGACTTCACAGTGAAAGCAGCTGCTGCAGTGCTTCATCAGAACTTAACCTTGTATGTTCCTCCTAACAAGTAATCACATGTTCTGGGCTTGAAAGCACATTAAGTTGAAGTGTAAGCCGCCGCCACCACCTCCAATCAGCTTCACTGGTCATGGTATATCTTGAGGAGTGATTTGATTGCCTTTCCTCACCCAACCCCATGCCCCTTTTCAGTTTAGTAGTTTAAGACGCATCCCCCCCAAAAAAAAGAAAAAACGTTTTACCCCATCCCTGGGGGATAATAGCTCACAGCTATTTTTGCTCTGTTTGTGACACTTGGTACACTGGCTGACCTATCTGCCTTACCCGTTATGTTTGTTCCTCTCTTCACCCTTGCAGACATCCAGCGGTGTATCATTGGGTGGTAACATAAATAAATAGTGCTTAAAAGTCGAGCAAAAGGGGAAAAAAAAATCAAAACAAATAATCAAGTGCTCAAGCAAGTTTGGTCCGAGTTTATGGGAAAATATGGGCAGCCCCTGGAAAGGCTTTGTTGAGTTTACCTTGCCTGCGTCGCCACCCACTGCGTTTGTTAGCGCTGACCTGAGCAGCACCTCCCCTGTCGGACTCAGCCTGTCGCCATATGGCCGCTCCGTAAGTTTCACCTTCCCACCTCTTTTTCAGCGTGCCCCACCTCCCCATCGAACACCCATCTATCCACCTTGCCCTGCATCTCTCTGCTGTGAATGGCCTAACTTTCATCCTTTTTCGGGCTCCCTAGACTAGCCTCTACTCAGACATGTGGTCGCAGGGTGAGGGGTGTTCTGCTGCTTTTGATTGCAGATTTGTTTTGTTTTTTTGTTGTAAAATCGTACAAGCAGACATTTTTCCCCACTCCCCACCTTTTTTTTTTTTTTTTTTTTTTTTTTTTGAATTTACATCGAAATCCTGTAGAGCTCTAGTTGGGTGGTGACATGTGCAAATCATAACTATAACTATCAAGGAAACACTAAACTACATAACTGTTGGTAACCTGGAGTAACTTTTAATTGTATTTTTTTTCTTGCCCATCAGAACTGAACCCCTGTATTATTTCACTGCACAGGCAACCAAATGTTTAGACATTCTGCCCATGTATTCAAGCCTGAACTGTGCTGTACCAAAGGATTAGTGTTAAAGACTTGCCTATGTGGAAAGTGGAGCCTGTTTTGGTATTGCACAACAGGACCTAAAAGAAGAGGCTGCTCTGGGACCCCCCCTCCCCCACCTCATAACCCATAATCCATCACCGACTCTCTGTCCACTGTAGATGCACTGCTACTTGACCTGTCATTTGCATTTTCTGGTTCCTCATTTTTGGTAATTTTATTTTGACCTGACCTTGGGTAAGATTCGAGACGCTGCCTTCCCTGAAGAGCCATTCCGGTTTGAGCGCACTGGTATTTTTAGCCACTTCTTAGTGCTGTTAACGAATGATGGCGTGGTAGCAATAGTGAAGTGTCATGGTTGCAGCCGTTGTTACTGAGTGTCCCTTTGGAGTTTGGTTGTCACGGTTTCTCCTGTCGTTTGTGAACCGTTGGTCCTTGTGATGAAGTAAAATAATTTTAGGTATATTGCACATGGAATATTTCTGTGATATGGAGCCCCCCATAAATTGTCTATGGGGAATGATTAGAAACATAAATTAGAAGATGGTGCCGCTAATTTGCGTTGGCTCCTTGTCAAAGCTGTTGCCTCCTCTCAACAGCATATTCAAGTCCTCTCCCCCGTGTCAGAAATGGAAAGAGGCTCCTCTGAACCGCCAGTGGCTCGCAATGCTGGCTCTGCCCCGTCTACCTCCACTGCTCCCGTGTCTATCCCTCGCTCCTCCTCCGTTTCTTGCCACCCCCACCCAGGAAGCAAAAAACACAAGCGGACTCCTTTGTATCAGAGATCAGTAAGAGGGCATGATCTGCAGTGCCCACGCTGACTTGAACAGCCCCCTCACCTGTTGTTGTGTGACTTTTCGCTAACAGCATGGTTTCGTGGAAGTTTGACCAGGGTGTAGTGGAAGACTGAGCGAATTGTATCGGTTTGTAATCGTGTTTGAGAGGAAGTTACACATGAACTTGTCTAACAGGAATTGCATGAGTGTTTTGTCGGTGCTTAGTTATGTGGGACTAATATCCTGGTATAAATTGAGTGAATAGTAGTTTTAGTGCATGATAATAAGCAAAACAAATGTTGCTGTATATATTTTTTTTGTAGATTTTCAGGATAATTCCTACCGATGACTGACTGGAATACTGTTTTTAGCAACTGTTTTCTCCTTTCTAAATAGCCGGTAGCACCTGAAGCTTCTAATGTAGTTTTACATTTGCTTTTTTTTTTTCCTCCCACATGCTTTGAAATGTGCTGTACATGCATGTTTTGAAGTGTTTTTTGTTTTCCCCAATTTATTTTGTGAGTTGGCATTTTGCCCTGCATTACAATTACAGCTGAATATGTCTGCTTTACGTTGATACGCTTCTGAATGCACTTTAACGCTTTGTCTCCTCTTCCCTAGATGAGTTTCGACCCAGGGATGCTCCATAACAATGGGCACACTGCATATGCCAATGGCTCAGGACCAGGCATCAGAGAGACTGGCGTGGTGGAGAAGCTTCTGACTTCCTATGGGTTCATTCAGTGCTCTGAACGCCAGGATCGTCTGTTCTTCCACTGCTCTCAGTACAATGGCAACCTGCAGGACCTTAAAATAGGAGGTTCGAGTACTTGTACACAAATCATGAATAACTAATCAGTCTCAATCCCCACCTGGGGGTCAAATCCCTTGAGCCACATTAACCCATTACAACCTAATGAACAGAATGAAAACACACTAAAACCAAGCAGTGTTTGAAAACAACCTAAAACCTGATGCATTTCTAAAGAGCCATTTGGGGAAATGTGCATTTTGTCTGTCAAAAACGGGTTAATGAAACTTGAGCTCCATCTGTATGATTGTGTGCTAACTGTTGGTATCCCCTGTTTTCTGTCTCCTCAGATGATGTAGAGTTTGAGGTATCCTCTGACAGGCGCACTGGCAAGCGCATAGCAGTGAAGCTGCTTAAGATAAAGCCAGAGGTGCTGCCAGAGGAGCGCATCTCGGGCCAGGTGGGGCCAGACCTGCACGCCTATCCCTTTACTGTGCTGCATGGTTATATTCATCCAGTTAAGGAACACCATTTTATTTTTGGTTTTGTCCTTGTCTGTCAAATGATTTATTGCCCATTGTGTTTAGGGCAGGTACAGAAGAGGATTAAGGACACTGTGTGTGGGGGGGGAAATGAGTCCTGACTTCAAAGTCAGAATTCTGACTTGGATCTCAAAATGCTGAGATTTAAGTCAGAATTCTGACTTTGATCTCAAAATGCTCAGATTTAAGTCAGAATTCTGAGTTTGATCTCAAAACGCTGATTTAAGTCAGAACTCGCTTGTTTTTCCCCCACAGTGTGCCTAATTCTCTTCTGCAGGGCAGGGGACGATACTCCAAGTACACGGTAAAATGTGTTCCCCCTAGCTTGCATTTAAAAAACACTGATGTGCATGTTTGCTTGAGTTGCTGAAGGTTAAACTTGTCAGTGGGCCTGATGGGTACATGATTAGGTTGAACCAGTATAAGCGGCGGTGTATCTCGCCAGTATCTTGGCAAGGTTTTTTGCTAGGCTCATATGTTCATAACAGGCTATTGGTGCCACTCATCCTGTTAATGCATTCACATATCAATTATGACATGTAGAGCATAGTGTGTTTCACAAAGCAGCACACTGATTCATATGCTCATTGATTTATGCTTTCTTTTTTTTTTTTTGAGGTTTAGACTTTTTATTAAGATTTCACACTGCATCGCAATCTTATACATATGCAACTCTACAAACTGTAAGTAGGGGTGTAATGGTATACGTGTCCAAACTGAAAATCTCCAGTACGGGCTTTTTGGTTAGTTACAAACTTGAAATAAGCACATTTGGCAAGAAAGGGAAAAACAATTTAGTGTTCCTCGTTTCTACCATATCTAAAATGCAACGACCTCAAAAACCTGGTAAATACCAAACTGTAATTTTTGTGTTACATTACACCCCTACTTGTAAGTGCTCCACACAGCTTACACTTAATATACATGATACTGAGACAATTGTTTGAAGTTCACCCTGTCATCCTTCCATGTGTACAGAAATACTTAACCTGGACTATGTCATTTAAAAGAATATTGCAAAGTCAGTGTTTTAATGGCTCCCATCTGTGATTTCCGCACCCCCCTTTTCCGCAGGTTGTGTCATCAATTCCTGTACATATGGAAGGAAAGTCTGGTCCTATGCAGGTTCCCAATGGTAGTGTTTGCTATGAAAGAAACGGGGTAAGAAAGTGTGAAAACATGTTTGATTCCGGAATGTAGAATATTGACGTATATAGAATATTTTTCCTTTTGGACTTTGTAAAATTGAAGAAATATTAACTTCTTGTCATAATGGCATATTGTTTGCCGATCAAATTTGGCTGACAATGAAGTTCTATACAGCCCTTCACTGTGCTATTTTGTGAGGGCACAGCTAAAAAAATGAAAATAAAAAAACAATTTGATTCTGACTTCAACAGGAAGTGTTCTACCTTACCTATACTCCTGATGATGTGGAGGGAAGTGTCCATCTAGACACAGGTGACAAAGTCAGCTTTTATATGGACACCAACAAACAGTGAGTCTATTCCCATGTGTCACTCTTGTCTTGATGTTTCAAAGCTTACTATTCAGTTAATTTCTATCTCATCTGTCTTGTTCTTCAGCACTGGTGCTGTTAGTGCTCGTAATATTCAGCTCGTGAAGAAAAAGCAAATGCGGTGCCAAGGTGTGGTGTGCGCTACAAAGGTACGGTCCTCTGATGCCATTACTTGAACCTTATTCTTATTTACCGAACAACATGCTCAGGCCAGAGTAGTTAGATAGGATATGGACTCTACCTGGCAACATAGATTTGACCAACCATGTTGCTTGTTTATTAAGTAAGATACAAATAATCAGACCTGCTTTAGATATGGTGTTTGGCAGCATCATGACTGCATGCCTTTGTTTGCCATGGCTGGATTTTATTGTTGACCCCACTCCCAATTTTGCCCAGTAGGCTGATGAACCACGTCTTGTCTTTCAGGAGGCCTTTGGCTTCATTGAGAGGGCTGATGTGGTGAAGGAGATTTTCTTTCACTACAGTGAGTTCAAGGGTGATCTGGAGGCTCTGCAGGCTGGAGATGACGTTGAGTTCACCATCAAAGAGAGAAATGTAGGTGTTGTCAAGCTCTCTAACTACCATCCACAAATTAACTACCAGTTTTTATTATTATTAGTGAATGTTTTAAGAAAATTATTTACATTTTCTGTTCTTGCGGCTTAGGGTAAAGAAGTAGCCACGGATGTGAGGCTGCTCCCTCAAGGAACAGTCATTTTTGAGGATATCAGCATTGAGCAGTTTGAGGGGACTGTCATCAAGGTCATTCCCAAGGTTCCCACCAAAAACCAGGCAAGTAGATGACAAGTCTTTCACTTGGTTTGCATTTTATGAGGCTTTGGTTGCAAAATTAGGTTTACACTTGAGTCACTAATCAAGACAAATCTTTGTTTCCCATGTTGACAGAACGACCCTCTACCAGGCCGCATCAGTGCTCGAATCGGTTTCTCTGACAAGGAGCTGCCCTTCGGGGAGAAGGACACAAAATCCAAGGTGACCCTTTTGGAGGGCGATCACATTCAGTTCAACATCTCCACCGACCGTAGAGACAAGCTGGAGAGGGCTACAAACATCGACATCCTCCCAGACACCTTCAACTTCACCAAGGAGACACGTGAAATGGTAAAGATTCCAAAAACAAACTTTGGTTTATTATCTTTTAAATGGCTGATTTGAAGAGACCTTCATGAATTGAAATTAAGTGATCACCTATACATAGACAGCAATTGAGCTACATCAACTCTTTCTAGGGGGTGATTGCGGCTATACGTGATGGCTTTGGCTTCATAAAGTGTGTGGATCGGGATGCGAGGATGTTCTTTCACTTCAGTGAAGTGCTGGAGGAGAGCCAACTGCACATCTCGGATGAAGTGGAGTTCACTGTTGTGCCTGTAGGTCCCGTTAATAAGATTTTCACCAAAGTATGTATTCTGTGTTACTACTTGAGATTTACATTTACTTTTGAAACAATTGAAATTAAATGTTCTGTTGTTGCCAGGACATGCTGTCTGCTCAGAGGAACCATGCCGTGCGCATCAAGAAGCTGCCCAAGGGCACAGTGTCTTTCCATACCCAGTCTGAGCAGCGCTTCATGGGCGTGGTGGAGAAAGAAGTTATTGCTGGTGCTGCAAAGAATGCCAGTCCTACCAAGGGCAAGGAGAAGGTAATGTTATGACAGATACATTACAGCTTCCACCCCATTATAAAATCAGTCTCACCGAGTCCAGCCCCAACCTACTCTTCTATCCCTCAACCCCTTTAATTTAATAAGTTCTAATTTTACTCTTTGCTTTGTCCTCCATTGACCTCCTGTCCATGCCCCTTGTTGGTTTAGAAAAAAGACAAGGTAGGACTGAGACCTTCTGCATGAAGCCACATGACCATGTCTCACAGATTAATGTGATGATACTTGTGTTTTAGTCATTATATTCGAAACTATTCTTGTATACAATAAATTTATAGTACTGACTTCACCAAATATTCCTGGACTTCAGATGTTGAATACAAAAGTCAGGAATTAACACAAAATGCAGTGTGTGAAGTCAGTTGGTCTTTTTCAAGCCTTTCTGTGTAACAAGTGTTTGTTTTTATCTTTCCAAGGGTAAAGTTGTAGAAAAGGTTGGTCCTTGCAGGCCTCTGGCCAACCAGCATGGTGTTTGATCCTTATAAAACCCACAGTCAACCAAACATGATTTCTTCAATGAGCAGTAGAGCTGCACAATTTGTAGACTACACACTAATCCTGATTACTAGAATGTGTTTTTTTGGGAACAGACTGTGAAGTTCTTGAGGGAAATAAGCCAAACGTTTTTTTACACATCAGAATCTGATGCATAAAATATTTGCAGTTGTCAAACCAGCCTGGCCAGCTAAACATATCTACTGTATGTCACATTTAAGATTGTAATCTAAACTGTGCTCTTAGAGCACATACCTGTCAGTGCCGGGGCACCTATGCTTCAACCATAAATCCAATGAATTCTGTGGGGAAACACTGCAATGAAGGACATGGTCTGCACCACAATACAGTTGGATCCCCTCTGACCCAAACTGCATACTTCAAAGCTTGATAATCTGTCACAGACGACGTGATGTTCAAGGCAGAGGTGAAAATTGCAGCTGTGACTGATACAGGCATCACTGTGAATTATTGAAGGAATACATTACAGGACTGTTCCCAAGGGTTGAGACCACAGTAGTGTTTGGTAACCATGCTGTAATGCAGAGCTGTTGCAGTAGGCTAGGCTCATGCTAACCATCCGTGCTTTTACAGAGTGATGCACACTGATGCCTGTTATGCTTGTGTAGGCTATCTGCACACCATCCTCTAAAATGCTCCACTTCATTCATCCTAAACAACTTAAACCCACTCTGTTGAAACGGTTTTATAACTGATGAGCGACTCTGGTGATGCTCAAATAATTGAGTTTGATATGTTATCCTTTTGACAGGAATCAGAGGAAGGAGTTATTGCATATGAAGACTGTGGAGTGAAGCTCACTGTGGCATACCATACTAAAGACCTAGAGGGAGGTGGTCTCCCACAGGTTGGAGACAAGGTGCCTATGGCATTCTTCAGATTTAAAGTTAACAAAATGAACTGCTCACTTAAAGGTCGATGTGCCCATTTTGACCTGATAGAACATAACTTAATAACTTCCGTATCATTTGACTTATATGCATTAGTGCTCTTAGCCTGTAATTTAAATGAATACAGTTTCATGTCAAGGCTGACAACAATACCAAGGGGTGTGATATTGAAGCAGTGGTTAATTGACAAATATCAGCCATGATGTGGTTTCAGCAGCCTTGTGGGGTTCATTAAATTGCAATGATTTGATAGTCAAGTGTTTAAACTGTTTGTCATTTTTTTCATGTCTCTACCTGCTTCAGAAGCCCCCCCCCCAATTTAACGTCATCACCTCTGTTGCTTTTGTGGCAGTGATTCAGTGTTTGCCTCTACCATCTTAGACTTGTGATGTTTGTCCACTAGGTGGAGTTCTCTATCAACGAAGTGAAGCGCACCGGCCAGCAGAGTGCAGTCTCCATCAGGGTCCTCAACCGTAACTCCTCCAATGCCAAGAGACTCCATGGATTTGTTGCCACGCTGAAGGACAACTTTGGCTTCATTGAGACGGGAAATCATGACCAAGAGATTTTCTTTCACTACAGGTTTGATTTCTAATCTAATTTCTTTTTCTGATTTTTGTGGGTTAACTCTAATTATTTGAATTTGAACACTGGTTTTACTTCTCTGCAGTGAAATGTGTGGAGACCTGGACAGTTTGGAGCTTGGTGACACGGTGGAGTACACACTCTCCAAAGGAAAAGGAAATAAAGTCAGTGCTGAAAAGGTTACAAAAGTGGCTGCAGGTATGAAAAGGGTTCAGCTGATGTTTTTGAATGATTCACCTGTTAGATTTGTTAACCTGGCTGCTAAAGGAACTGCAATTAAGTTGTGAAATATCTGTTTTCCTCTTCTAGTGAATGGCATTGGAGAAGATATTAGTGTGACACCGATGATGGGGAAAGTCATCCGTCCTTTACGCAGTGTAGACCCCTCCCAAACAGAATACCAAGGGCTTATTGAAGTCACAGAGGAAGGTTGGTGACAAATTGTGATGGGACTTGCAGCAATTAATGCATTTTGTTTCACATGGACATTAAAATATCGCCCTCTCCTGTTATCTCAGGTGGAACAAAGGGTCAAAATTATCCCTTCGGAATCATGGGAATGGCCAGCAAGGCAGATTGTCTGCAGAAAGGAGAACTTGTCAAGTTCCAGGTTTGCACAATATCCCAGACTGGACAGAAGATGGCCTGTAATGTTGTCCCACAGCGTAGAGCCTTGGTGGAGTGTGTCAAAGACCAGGTAATGATCAGTAATTCATTTCCGGGTTCATTGTTTTCTTATTTAGAATTCGACAGTTTGTACTTAATTTTAACATCTGTTTTTCCCCAGTTTGGCTTCATCACGTATGAGGTAGGTGAGAGCAAGAAACTGTTCTTCCACGTAAAAGAAGTGCAAGATGGCCTGGAGCTCCAAGCTGGGGATGAAGTGGAGTTCTCGGTCGTCCTCAATCAGCGCACAGGAAAATGTAGTGCCTGCAATGTTCGCAGAGTCAGGTAGGAACTCCAGCTGGCCAGGCACACGATAGTTAATGTTTTCATTCTGTAAATATTCGGTTTCAGTGTTGATCTTGAATTCATCTCTAACATTTGCAGCGAGGGGCCTAAACCAGTGGCAACTCCTCGCCCTGACCGCCTGGTGAACCGATTGAAGAGCATCACCCTTGATGATGCCAGTGCTCCTCGTCTGGTCATTGTGAGACAGCCCCGCGGCCCTGACAATTCAAAGGTAAGGCCGAGCCTGCTGCCGCTGCAAGTTTTTACTGAACTTCAGAAGTAGAATCTGTACCTGTTCTTTCATGGATAATTTACAATCATTTCTAGTCTAGCATTGCAATTAGATAACTATTTGAGTCGAGTTGAATTCTGTAATGTATTGGCATCAACATTAACAAAGTGTGTCCTCTTGTACAGGGCTTCAGTGTGGAGCGTAAGACCCATCAGCCTGGCGTCATCGACTGAGCAATACAGAGCCTAACCCTCCTCCCATTCAGTGTTGGTGGGATGCGGCATCAGCAGGAGTTAAGGGAATTTCGACACGCTTGTACACACACACACACACACACACTAATACACAAAACATGAACACGCATACAGTAATTGGCATGTGTAATCTTTGTCCCATCGATACCTGCGAGGGAACATTTCTCATTCCACGGTTCCCTACCTCCCATGTGTGATGTACTTGATATGGAGTCCACACTGCAGCGTACATGGGATCTCTGAGTGTGTGTGCTAGAATTGATTAGTGTGTAATGGGGGTATTTGTTTCTGAGGGCCTTGCCCCTCTTAAATCAGAGTGATGACTGTTTGGCTGTCTGTGTCTCTTTTGAATCTGCTTCGTCTGGAATTCTGCACCTGCCCTCTGTCCTGTAGTCTGCCTGGGTGAATGAGTGCGTCTGTCGGCATGTCTCTGAGCCTCTGCTCCTTTCCTTTTTTTCTCATTTTTGCTCCTTTACCCACGGAAACTTCAAATTTCATTTGTCAAGTTTCCCACTTTCTGTATGCTTTCCTACAAAACGTATATAAAGCAAAGTTCCCTCCATAAGGAGGATCATATTTCTCATGTGTGCAAGCTTAAACTGAGGATTCTTCACTGCTCGTTTTTTTTGAGCAGTTTTAAAATGCTTTATTGAAGAGCTGAAGTGAAAGCATGGTTTGTGATGTACGTGGATGTCAAAGTAGTTCATCGAATGGGTTTTACTTTAGCAATCTGGAGCCTTTAGATACCTTTTTGGTATTCACATGCTCCACTTAAGCAAAATTTCCCAGGTGCAGAATTCCTTGTGGCATCTTATATCTGCAGTTCTTTTATACTATGTTTTTCTTTCTTTATTTCTTGCACATATTTTTGCTTTTTTTCATTAAGATTCAATCTGCTTATATTGAATTAAGTAAGAATAAGGTGCCTAAAAACTACAAGCAAAGTGACATAAAAAAATAAACAAAAACTTAAAAAAAAACAACCAAAAAATAAGTATCCTGTTCCCAGCCAACCGCCAAAATATTCAGAACAATCTTAGGGTGGCTATCTTTTCTAGTAGAAATAATACTGATATGCATCCCAAACCTGTGGGTTGAACTATACTGTATGTAATGTGTGCTTTTTTTCTTAGTGGAAGTTCAAACTTCAGATATAATTAAACAAATTTAACTTAATAAGGTAAAGTATTAGAAAATCCTGATTAAAAAAACATTAAAATCCAGGATATCAGTTATTGCGCTCTGGAAAAATGGTGGGTGAACTGTTGTGCCTCTGCACATTTAAGTTGCAGTCAAAATTTCTTTCAACTTCAGAAATCACCAGGGTTCTGTTGAACCATATTCAGAGGTTCTCATGTACTTTTGTTAATGGTCTTGAATGAAAAAAATGAATTAAAGTTTTATGAAAATCATAACCGTTTTTGCATTTTTATTTCTGAGAGCTTTTGGTCTTTAAATCGCACCGATACATGACACACAGCGTAAATTACTACTTCATTCCAGTTATCCATTTCCGTGGTAACAAGTAAAAGGTCGCACAAGGAGGCATTCATGTTTTTATTATATTATTTTCTGGAACACTTGAACAGTTTTGAGGCAACTACATGTACAGTTTACTGTATAATATTCCATCCTTTACTTCAAGGTTGACAACACAGCAATATCGAAGAATCCAATAAAATAAAAATGTCACATTTATAGTTGTGAGAACTTAAATTATATTGTGTTGTGTTTTTGGAATGCCTTTTGGAATTCCTTTTATGAGTGGTGTTTGATTTCAACCTCAGCTGATCCCCTGCATCTTTTCCCTTCTTTTGACTGCATGCTCTCATTTCTGACATGGAGCCATTTTATGAGGGGGCTCGCTGAAGGGAACAAACCATGGGAGGCCTGAGTGGGTGAGGGTCATTGAGGGGCTCCATTGTAGCTGCATTCTCTCTTGTGTACTGGTACAATTTAATGCCTGGCATTGTTACTACTACTAAACCACAATACCCTCTGCAGCCACTTATTTCATTCTGTTTGGCATCAGGTTGTTTTCATGGAGAGAAAACGCAAAACCTTTCCACATG
This sequence comes from Pseudorhombus dupliciocellatus, assembly GCA_016785235.1. Classification (NCBI taxonomy): domain Eukaryota; kingdom Metazoa; phylum Chordata; class Actinopteri; order Pleuronectiformes; family Paralichthyidae; genus Pseudorhombus; species Pseudorhombus dupliciocellatus. The sequence goes on from JAFBJW010000077.1 coordinate 3,217,789, forward strand.
TTAATGCTGGAGATGAACATATTTACTGCTGTTTAAGTTAAGAATCAATGAAACAATGAAGTGTTCATATTTTACTGGCTTCATTTCAGTGAGGGTTTATGTGCTACTATAACTTAGTGCCACCCAGATATATTGTGAGTTCAGAGCGGTGAACCACCTTTTTAGTCTGTGATTGGGGGTTTTGGGCTTGAGACCAGCGAGTCCACCACTCCCTGAGCTCTGTGGGCCCTGTAGGCCGCCGCTCTTTTATCTGGTTGGGAGAAACCAAAGCATGCAGAGAGTTGAGGTCTTCTTTGGGCAGGAACTTCCTGTTCATGTAAACATCCCCCTCTGGATCAGATCTTTGCTGATATGCGCCTTTGGAGGAAAACTCTGTGGCTGCACCACCGCCAGCTCTTGAAACCATCGGTGAATCCTCTTTAACAACATTTTGAGTGGCAAAGAAATCAAGCCCCTGCATTTTGCACTTGTACTCCTCCAGGTTGGCCTTGCACTCAGCTACCTTCGTCTTCATCTCAAGAAACTGTTCTTCCAAGTCTTTGCCATGACCTTCCTCCGCCTTTAATTCATTTTCCCAAAGCTTGATTTGCTCCATCTCCTCTTCAGCCAGTCTCTGCTGGGCTTCCTCCACAGCTCTTTTGGCCCTCTGTCTCCCCTCAAGCTCAAAAATCTGTTTGTCCGTGTGGTCTATCTGGACCTGCAAATCTTGCAAGCAGCTGAGCTGACGGATGATGGTTTCTTTGAGGCTGTTTTTCTCATCTTCATCTCTAATGTCGTTTGACCAGAGCAGGTCCGCAGCAGATTTTGCGTCTTCACTCTTCTTAGAGCGTTTGATTTCTTTACCCCTCGTCTGACTTCCCATGCAGCAGGATGTTTGATTATCCAAGTCTGGCTTGATATTTCTCTGACCTCTGAACTTGCTCCTACTTCTTCGACTCAAGCTATCTGTGTCAGCAGTGGGGGACACATCGAGAGTGCTATGGTTCCGTTTATCAGTTTTCTTACTGTTCTTGTCACCGGCAGTACTGTAGACCTTGCCTTTCCTCAGACTCTCCAGCCACTCCCAGGCTTCTTCCATCAGTGTCAGAGACTTCCTTTTAGGCTTCTTCAGGTCCTCTTTTGGTGACTCGGCTTCTTTCCTCGAGCAAGGCATTGGCGGCAAGCTCTGGCGATGCAAACTCAATACACCGCTGCCCCGACGCATTCTAGCCCCTGCATCCTTCCGTCTCAGGGGCGGGTTAGGTTGGTATCTGCCAACTTTTGCTCTGCTCAATTCATTTGAGACGCAGGGGCCATTGTGGACCAGAGTGAGCTGGACCTCCCTGGCCTGTTCACCGTACTTCTCAAGAGTCTCCAGAAGCCGTTCGTTGGGGGCCATGCACCGCTCAAAGTCTTTGAATTTTTCCCTTAACACATAGCGTCCGGGCTGACCTGTAGAGACAGACGAGTGTTGTTAGCACCTCGCTTAGCATGTCGGAGCAGAAATTGTAGAGCCACAAATATACACACTCAGGGCCTGAGCCAGCGCCACGACCACTTCTTGGCATGTTGTCTCCTCTGTAACTCCACAGACCACGCGTTGGATGCTGTCCACAGACACCTTCACTTCCATTGTATCCAGACTGATGAAGAAGTGCGCTGTGTGTGTGTGTGTGGGGGGGGGGGGCTCTCGTCGTTTCTGTCAGGGGAAGTGGTGGCGAAGGCTAAATTACCATTGTTATCGTTATTCATATTCTGTCAATCATGTAACGGTCAGGTTTGAATCACAAAGTCTCAAAGACAACTGATCAAAGGAAAACCTTTGAAGATCAAAGTCATTCACATAATATACCAATAAACCAGAGACCTACCTTTTTGTCCTGTCTGCAGTACAGATGTTTGGACCCGTCTGTTCGGGGGCTGGACGCTCTGGGAGGAACTGTGGAGCAATTAAGACCAATTGAAATTCCTGGCCGTATTTACTATTGGAGGACAGTGCATGATCCCACCCATCGTTTACACAGCAAAAATAGAGCTTGTTTAGAGTTCAGCGAAATTGAATAAATTTGGAAACTATTGCTTGAACAGCTACAACAATAACATGTTGCAGCACACAGATGCTTCTGTTTAATCTCACATAGAACTAGTTAGTGGAAACAAACAGGTCCTGTCTGTGTGAAGTCGCCAGTGAGGTTTACATGTTAATGCTGTTTATAGATCTGGGTGTTCCTCTTTATCGTTCAGACAGGAAGTGTGATAACCATCCAAGTAGAACGTAAACAGGCTGAACCTCTGAAACCAAATCCTCTGCTATCAGCAAATACCTCAGTCTGTGAAATACTCTGAACACCCATCCTCTTAAATCACAACTGTTTGTTATGTCGCTGTCAATATTTCAGATTTTACATAAAACATTTTTTCAAACATGTTAGGTTTGGATTTCAGAATTTCAGAAGCCTTTCTTGATATGGGTTGCTCTCTGAAACATTTTGAAACATATTATTTTTTTTGCAGGGTTTATTTTGATTAACATTGCATTAGATGCAACCAAGAGCATCCAATGCATTTCCAACTGACTGTGGAGGAGGATGTGTTGGATTTGTTTTATTCTTCATGTGTTGCTGGTTCTCCCACAGATCATCATGTGCTGCATGACATTAATCAGAAATATGAAAAACCACAGGAAATACCCCAGAATGTACCTAGCTAATAGCTTCCAGAGTAGAGGCAGGACAGGAGGAGCACCTGCTGCAACATGGTCTGACAGTCTGAGGGTAATACGAGTTCACGTAATCTGTGTGTTCAGGTTCATGGTGAGGAAGAATTGGATCTCTCTACAGCATGATTTTTTTTTTTTACTGATCCTTCCAAAGCACTGGCAAAGAGAAGGTATTCAATCTGAAACCTGATGTGGTCAAAGTGGGCTCAGGTGCAGATACAATATTCACAGGGTTTGTCATTTTAACAATGTCCAGAGTTTTTTCTGAAGTCTAGGGTGAACAAGGTACCTTCTCAAGGCTGAATTGACTGACTGCCAATTTCCAATTTGATCTCTTAAACTAGTTGCACCCAGAGAGGAACGCTGACATTTGGGATCACATTCCCTAAAAATAGACGTGTTGTTAAGTGTCCCCAAGTGGCACAGCATCTTGACATGATCCAAGGAGCAGAAGTGTGACACATGTGAATGACAAAATATGGGAAATCAATTTTAATGAGAGGGCAAACTATGATTTATGACGTTTAACTAATGAAAACATAATGAGGATGATCATACATTTCTGCCAATACTTCCCACTCCCCTGAATCTTACAGACCGTACAGAAGTCCTGATTCAACTAACTTTTAACTAACTTTGAATCTAACTTTTGTCAAAACCTGCACAGAGCAGCTGCCAAATTTCATCAATCTTCTACTTGCTGAGCACCACATCATGTCAAAGCCAAACCAAAGCAGAATTGAGACTAAGGGATGGGACCTTGGTGGTGATGAAGGAATATGAGATGTAGCATCAGTTAGCAGCACATCAAAGAATGAGCGCAATGAAACTTGAATCCTGCACTAATCGTTGTCAGATCACTGTGTCTGAGCTCCAGACATCCTGGGTGGGGATGAGAGAAGGACGATCATGACTGCAGCGCCAATTAACTTTATTCAGTCGCCACATCAGTCACGTAAAGTGAACACTGAATGCACTTCATTAGTATGCTAACATTAAACAAAGGAATACATGTTGCTGTTGTTGTTGCCATCCTGTTCATTTCATTTTCTTCAGTTGTTTCTGTACTTATTTAGTTTATTCTTTTATCTCAATCAAAAGAAAAAAAATCAAAGGATTAAAGGAACAAGTGTTTGTTGTGAATGTGCTCAGCATTAACTCCAGCAACCGTGTGTATCTGTCGACCATGTGCAGAGCAACTTATGTAGCTAGGGTGTTATATAACGAGTCCACTCACACACAGACACACACATACTCATCTTGTTGTATACACACTGTGCCAGTTAGTGAGTCCTGGGCACACTTAAACGACTTAAAATAGAGTTGCAGACACACACACGACTGGGCCGTTACGTCAAGGCGTGTCCTGTGTGGACGCAGCAGGTTCTGGTTACACGTGAGGCACACGGAGCTTGATATTGCGCAGACCAAGCACAAGCCTCCACACTGCCCTGCTACAGTGGTCCAGTGGCTGACCATCTTTACCAGTCCTCAGGGAGCATTGGAAGAGCGTCACCATGCCTAAGGTCTTAGTGCCAGGTGAGTATGGGCAGAATGACTCTGGTGTGCTCTCACCTGTATAGTGACGTAGAGAGAAATTTCTTTCTATTTACTGACACATAAGTAGAACATTTGACCAGAAGAGGCCTTCACCAATCCAGTTTTGGTTCTGCTTCTTTCCATGAAATTTCTCAGCAGACTCATTCAAATGCCACCCTCACATCTGTTTGCTAAATTATGGAAGTGACAGCTCCCAAGACTGTGCTCAAGTCCTTAAATTGTAAATTATGGGATTCCTGTGCAGATAATAAATCCCCCTCAGGCTGCCAGTTTCATTCTGACACTGAAAATCACACAGTGGCACAAGTTTTTTTGTTTTCACAAGTGGTTTGGCTTTCTAGCCATCAGCGCATTCCAACATCTAAATATCTGAGATTCAAATTCCCTTCACTGAATCTCAGCTTCAGGTTGATGGAGATGATTTGTCTGCAGAGTCTCACGGCTCCGGCAGTGACATGTGGTCTATTTGTTCGGGGATGATTTTTACATTCCTTCTTGCAGTGTGCCTCATCATGTGTGAGGAGCTCCGCTCACCACTGCTATTCCAAATGCTGGTGTAATGGTTGCTAATAATACCTCCACCAGGCATGGGGCGAGAGTTTTTTAAAGGGTGAAGAAATGGAAATGCAATGCTGCAGCTGCCGTTTGAAGAGCTTGACTTTCACAGCCATGAGGGTTCACTGGTAGACATGGCAGGTATCGGGACAGAATATGTTTACACTTATGTCAGGATATTTAGATGTGATTTTCTTTATTTCGCACCCATGTTGACGTGCAATTCCATGTCTTTTTTACAATCAATTGATGGTAAATTGTGCTATATATTTATATCCCCCTTTTCTTGTCTTGATGACCATTCATTCAACTCTACACTACAGTTTACCACACACATTGATACTGTACATTTATTAGCAGAACTTTTTCTGGGTAAGCAATTCTGGGTTCAGCATCTTGCCCAAGGACACTTCAGAATGCAGATGGGAAGACTGGGGATTGAAGTGCCGACCTTCTGGCTGTAGGACGACCACGCTACCCCTCAATTTATAATTTTGAATATGATATAACATTTAATGTTAAAGGTTGGGTCTAAAATGAATGGATTACTCTGAAAGGGATGCAGCCATGCAGGAAGATATTTTTCATATATTAATAGTTAGATCAAAATATACTGAGTATATATTCCAAACACTTCACACCCTCACAATTTCCTCTGGGGAATTTTCAAACTGAGTGTTTTCCTCTAAAGGAAAAGTCACAATCAGAAGCAAAGTATTTTTCTGTGGCTCACTTGCCTCCTTGTTTTGTTCTCCTTTAACCACCGTCCCACACTGACATGGACTAACATGACAGAGGAAGGTAAGTATGAAGCTAGGACCCCTTTCATAAGGAGCGTGAGAGACAATGAAAAGCATTACAATCGCATGGTTCTCCATCAGGATGTGCAACCGTCACATCCTCAAATGTAATCTTTTCCGAGGTGTAGTTTCAATGCAACGTATTATCCATATGAAGAAGACAGTGGAAACACCATTCATTGATCTAATGTTCACTTTCAACATCAGCTTTTATGCCTCTCAGTCACAACATCAGCAATAAAAACTGAGCTGAAAGGGAACATTAACGTTCATGAATGCGTTTTGCAGAGTAGCACGCTGACTCTTCCACTATGGGAATGTTGGTCTGCAGAGGAGCAGACAAACGCACTTAAACTGAGCTGCAGATGTGTTTGAAAGGATGGGTACAGATGGTTTATCCCTGAATGCCAGAGAGACGCACTCAATGCATCTTCACGTGCATGGAGATATTAAAAAAGGTGGCGGTGCAGAGGTGGAGTCGCATCACCTGAGTATGGCTGAGGCCAGGACTTCACAGCTGCATGTGTTGTGAAGGCGCAGCTACCCAGAGCTCCAGTGACTGAACTCATGACCCATCCTTAATCCTACTGATCCATTCACACTCACACTCCCCCATCTGTTGACTAGTGTGTCATTCCATCTACTGTTGCATGTGTTTCTAATCTCTGTTATAGATTATAAATAATGTTTTAGTTCAGCTCCTTATGTAATTTGACTTCAGTTACATGGATTATTTAATAATGCATATACTGTTGATCAGAGTAATGGTGGCTGATCAGCTTCATGTGTAACACCTTTAATGGAACGTGCTTTAACCCTCTTCTGTCTTTGGGTCTGATTCTGGGTGATGCTTCTCTCTTGCTGGGCATAATCAGGTCCACAGAGTAAGTATGGATGATGGAAACCAAAACCGCTGCAGTCATGTGAATATGTGTCACACTGTTGTGTTAGAGTAGAAAGCCTTGGCTTAGCATGTAGAAAGTAGCTTGAAGTAGAGCTTAGGTACTTGTTGCAGGTATCAGGTAGTAGCCACGTGTGTATTTTTTTAGACGTCCGTCGAAGTACTGTTTATAGCTTGGGCCACAGCTTTAGCTATTTTTGGAACTCGACCCACTTTTTCTGTCTTTTCTTCTGACATATTGATGAATACTGGTCACAACTCTCATCGACCCACATCCTCACTGATGGGGTGCAGATCTGAATGAAAAGGAAATAATGCAATAAAAGCTGACAGGAAAACTGGGTCTGGAATTGTGCTATATTCTGTCGTACATCAAGGCTGTACCGTCGTGTATCCAAGTGCCTGGAGTCAAGTATGTGTGTGAGAAGGTGCTCAATAACTGCAGTTTTCGTACATGCATGGGAGTGTGTGTGTTTGCAGCCCAAACTGGAGGTCAGAGATGCAGACTTCTGGTGCCTGAGTCAATCTTTGGACATGTTTGCGACGCATGTGCTGGAGTCTGTGCACATCTGTTTGGGTTACATGTATGATCTGTATGTCTTAGGTCCATGACCATCCATGTCGAATCCGTGTCCATGTCCAATGTCCAGTGTTAGTTATCTGCAGTTCGCTCCATGACCATGAGCTATGAGGGTTAGCGAGCATGCACCCCTGTGAATGACACAATGTGCCTCTGCTGTGTGCGACAGAGACCGATGACAAGATGCGTGCCTTCGCGGAGGAGGTCTTTGCTTCTGAGACCAAATCCGAGAACATCCGCGATGAGATCTCCATGTTCGATGTGGCTGAGGACTGTCCCATTATCCATCATGAGATGGCCCACCATCTGCACACTGAGGATAATGTTGAGAAACGGTGAGACAGGTCAAGCACGGGACTACAGATTAGCATAATTAATGTGTTAAACTTCAATGTGCACTGATTCTCATCTATTTTATTTTATACCATGACAATGCTCTTCAACTTAATGTTTTAGTTTTGGTCACCTACACCTCTTCTTTCTTTGTCCACAGCAAGAGGCTCCAGCGCTCTCGCACCATTACCTTGCCCTCAGGTGGAAAGGCAGCTGCCACCGATGTAGTGTCAGTGGAGATGGGGACGCCCACCTACCTGGAGGTGCCCGACTTCCAGAGGGTGGCCATCATTGGAGACTATGCCTCTGGGGTACTGGTCCCTTCACACAGCTCACTTTCACTGTTCACAACTGTTCACAATTTCCATTTGAATTCTCTAATTTTTATCGGCTTGAAGTGATTGCAAAAGGTTTTTACCTGAAATTGAAATGTGTGTGTGTGTGTGTGTGTGTGTTTGTGTGAGTGTGAGGGTCAGTGCCCTCGCAAAGCCCCTCCCACTAACAGAGGCCCATGAATGGCGTTCATCTGAGAGCGGTTCAGGGTTTAGGTTTCATGGCTGTGGCTTTGACATTTACAGCCTCTCTGCAGGAGCTGGCTGTTATTTCTGCTTTAGCTGACTGAAAACTCCACAGTTCATGTGCGCCTTCATTACACAACATATTACAAAATATCAATATGAGGAAATGACTGAATGCTGGAATAGCTTACAGCATTACATTAAAAAAGATTAATGGACAGAAAACTGTACAAAAGTGCAGTTTGAAGTTTTTTATTAGTATTTGGTGGTAATGTGTCCTTTTTTATTGGTTTATATGTACACCTTCCTTGATCTATACCTATCACATTTTTTATTTTGTATAGAAATATCCAGTGTTAAATATTTTACATTTGGATCATCTCATTTAAAAAATAATAATTCAATAATTCAGTGTATTCATATATAATCTGTTACATTACTTTCTCTCAGGTGACCATGGATGACTTTGAGCTGTCCTGTAAGGGTCTGTACCGCGCCTTGACCATCAGGGAGAAGTACATGAGGCTGGCCTATCAGCGCTTCCCACGCACGGCCTCCCAGTACCTGCGTGAAATCGAGGGGGAGACCTTCAAATCTGAAGATCAGGTGCAGCCAGGTCAGGAGAAAAGGGGGAGGAACCTGTAGAGTTGACATGTGAATTAAGTTACAGCTTCCATTTATTATATTTATATCTTCGGTACATCCTCAGTCTTCACGCCGCCTTGCAAGGATGGAGAGGACCCCTTTGAAACGAAGGATCTGCCAGAGAATCTCGGCTACGTTGCTCGCATGAAGGACGGCGTCATCTACGTGTACAACAACGCCGCGGCTGCAGACAAACACCAGCCCAAAGACCTGCCGTGCCCTGACTACAACACCTTCATCGACGACATGAACTTCCTCATCGCTCTCATTGCACAGGGCCCGACGTGAGTGCACTCTCACTTTTCACAGTGCCCTTATGTGACCTCACCCATAACCCTGATCCTCTTTTGGATGACCCCCCATGCTCTTCTATCTTGGTGTGGTCCTAGTTAGGACCCTAGAAATGTCTACAATTCCTCTGGTCGCACGAACATGTTTTAAAGATTCAAATGAGATCTGACCGTCACGGCCCCATTACTTCTCTCACAGCTGTAAACGCACCGCTCGTGAGTTGATATTGTTGGTTTTGCAGGAAGACGTACACTCACCGTCGCCTCAAGTTTCTCATGTCCAAGTTCAATGTGCACGAGATGTTGAATGAGATGGAGGAGATGAAGGAGCTGAAGTCGAACCCCCACAGGGACTTCTACAACTGCAGGAAGGTAGGCATTTATCATGATTATAAGATGAGAACATTATAATGCGAAAGTCAAGGTGATAATACATTCAATGCTAATTCAATTGTTGGCTGAAAACAGAACTTTACAAGTTAAATTGAATTTGGTGTCATTTGAAGTAAATATCATGTTCAAATAAGACTAAGAAAACAGTCAGTTGTTTACATGTTTAAATAAAAATCCCATGAATTACCATGTCCTAATACTGAGTTGTTTCATATGTATGTCACTCACATGCTGATTCGCTGTGAAGCTGCTGGGCACCGTGTGTCCGTGTCTTCAGCTCCTCCATGAGACCAAGCAGAGCCATTACACATCACACTGACCCACTCTGTATCGTTTCAGGTTGACACCCACATCCACGCTGCTGCCTGCATGAACCAGAAGCACCTGCTGCGCTTCATCAAGAGGTCTTATCGCGTTGACGCCGACCGCGTCGTGCACAAGCTCAAAGGTCGGGAGGTCACCATGAAGGAGCTCTTCGAGACCCTCAACCTGCACCCCTACGACCTCACTGTGGACTCTCTGGATGTGCACGCTGTAGGTTGCTTGGAGGCCTCATTAGATTTGAGGAAATAGTGTATATAGAGATACCACAGAAGTTGTAATATTTCAAATATATGTTTGGGAGTACAGGGGGTCATGACACCAAAATGTAGAGCATTCACAATGGCCAGAAATAGGCCATACCATTACTTAACAGCTAAAAAGAATGGGAGACAGAAAAAAAGACAAAAATGCTTTTTTACATTTTACCTACATACCAATACAAATATTAATACTTACACAATAGTTTAATTAAACAAACAAAAGTACAAATGCTGCACTGGGAGATGGTGGTCTGGAGAATAAACCATATATACATATCGCTCAACTGCTCTTTCCCCTTTTAATAATTTTAAATATGTATTTACTGATAAATCATAATCACCTTTATATATTAAACGCATTTATATAACATTTAATGCAACTCAAGGTGCTTTGAGAGAGAGAGAGGTAGATTCGATGAGAGATTAGAAGACCAGGAATGCCTCATGTTTTTTTTGTGGTTTGTATTGTAATGATATCGTGTTTCTCTAAAGGGGAGACAAACCTTCCAGCGCTTCGATAAGTTCAACGCCAAGTACAACCCTGTGGGCGCCAGCGAGCTGCGTGACCTCTACATGAAGACGGAGAACCACATTAATGGAGAGTACTTTGCCACCATCATCAAGGTGAGATTCCATGTAGCATGATATTTGAGCTAAAATGATGGCAATGCTTTTTCGAGCTGAAGAACATGCTCACCAGATGATAAAAATAATCTGAGTTCACTTCCTCTACTTCTGTCAACCAGGAAGTAGCCAGTGACCTGGAGGATGCTAAGTACCAGTACGCCGAGCCTCGTCTGTCCATCTATGGCTGCAAGCCTGACGAGTGGAGCAAGCTCTCCAACTGGTTTGTCAGGCACAGAGTCTTCTCCCCCAACCTCAAGTGGATGATTCAAGTGCCCAGGATCTAGTAAGTTTTCCATTTTTGCTGGTTGCACCGAGGAGTTGGACACAAACCACGAGATGATAACTTTAACGCTCTTGTGACATTCCCTGCCAAATATGTCTCTCACGTTTTTGTTTTCTCCCTCTTCTATCTCAGTGACATCTTCAGAGGCCGCGACTTCGTGCCCCATTTTGGCAAGATGTTGGAGAACATTTTCCTCCCTGTGTTCCAGGCCACCATCGACCCACAGTCCAACCCCGAGCTCAGCATCTTCCTCAAGCACGTGAGTCACAAACAAAGGCCAAAGATAGATTAATGGGTTCAGGTTGATACCCAAATCCATGGGTTAGGGTTAAATTCAGTTCACATTACCAGCATTAATCCTCAGCACTGGTTTTTCTTGAGGGTCTGCAGGATTAACCGTCTCCCTGGTCGATGTAGGTGACAGGTTTCGACAGTGTGGACGATGAGTCCAAGCACAGCGGCCACATGTTCTCCACCAAGAGCCCCAAACCAGAGGAGTGGGACATCGTCAAGAACCCCTCCTACACCTACTACATTTACTACATGTATGCAAACATCACTGTGCTCAACCAGCTCCGCAAGTGAGTACCTTTACCTCCTCGATCTCCTCTTCTAATCAATCAGTGCAGAGCTAATGATCACAGGACAATGTCTCCTTTCTGTTGGTCACGCTTGTTTATCTGCTGCTCTCCAGACAGAGGGGGATGAACACGTTCATGTTCCGGCCTCACTGCGGCGAGGCTGGAGCCATCACCCATCTGCTGGCGTCCTTCATGACGGCTGACAACATCTCTCACGGCCTCAACCTCAAGAAGGTTGGCCCTCGCTTTACGAGACAAAATGGCAACAGATGTTTGTGTATTCCTGCTGTTTATACTGAAGCATTTGCTCTCAACATAACATCTGTCTTCCCTCATATGAAACCTTTAAGACCAGAGTCAAAATGTCAAAACTGGATCAATACTTTCATGAGCTGACCTAAACTGTATCAGTGTACAATGATCACATGCGTCTCCCTCTTCAACTCCACCAGAGCCCCGTGCTGCAGTACCTGTACTTCCTGACCCAGATCCCAATCGCCATGTCCCCCCTCAGCAACAACAGCCTGTTCCTGGAGTACGCCAAGAACCCCCTGCTGGAGTTCCACAAGAAGGGCCTGGTCGTGTCTCTGTCCACAGACGACCCCATGCAGTTCCATTACACCAAGGTCTGAGCACACGGAGCAGAGGCCTTTGATGACGATGTGGACAATGGTGCAGCTTGTGTCGTATAGAATGGCCATTGTATTCTGCACATGTATAGACAGGTCTTTATCGGATAGACAAAGACATATATGGCACATTCCAACACCAATCCAACAGAAGGGCCATGGAGTGGGCATTATGTATATTATACAGATTTACATGTGTGTTTAATGACGTCAGTGATTTCACTTCATGCCCACAGGAGCCCCTCATGGAGGAGTACGCCATCGCTGCCCAGGTCTTTAAGCTCAGCACCTGCGACATGTGTGAGATCTCCAGGAGCAGCGTGCTGCAGAGCAGCTTGTCTCATGAGGTAATGTGTCTGATCCTAAATGAGCCAGATCCCTTTCATCAAGATCCATGAAATATTCCCTTAGAGATAATTATTCTCACACTGACACTCACCCATGGTTTTCCTCCCCAGGAGAAGATCCACTTCCTGGGTAAGGACTACCTGAAGGAGGGTCCGGAGGGCAACGACATCCGCAAGACCAACGTGGCTCAGATCCGCATGGCGTACCGCTATGAGACCCTGTGCTTCGAGCTCAACCTCATCAAGGAAGGCCTGAAGACTGAATAAGGAAAGTCACATGCAACAGGCCTCTCATCTGTATTGAGATGGAGAAATGTCTCTGCATTTGTTTTTCCACAGCAACACTGAATCCAACTAAGAAAGTGACCTTCTAACTCACTGATGTTCTTTCCTCTGGAAGAAGAAACTAGTCTTAACTGGGTCGTCTGCATGTTTGTGTGACTATTCTGTGAGGGGAAACACCATGTATTAGAGAGAAAGGAAATAAAATGGGAAAAAGAGCCTGTTTACTTGTGTTGATTTTGTTCCCCCTTTGCATTCAGATGTCCCACAGATCTCACTTTCCACTCTACACTGTGAACCTGAACTAATTGAAAAGTCTGTGGACATTTCCCTGGATATACACACATCAGCAGTGTGAGGAGAGAATATAAATGTGCAGCCTGAGTTTCTGTATGATGCATCACTATCGACCAACAGATATTGACAGAGCCTACATCTGTCCGCCAACCCCTGTAAAGGCACACCTCTCACTTTATTGCACCTAATCCTTTAGGTCTGCCTTTATGGCCAACATGTTTGTCTGAAGCAACCAAACAAAAGATATGAGGTATAGAACGGAAATAATTTTTATGGGCAATATCTTACATAGTTAAAGTTATACAGCATTCCTGTGATAAACAGTCATGACTCAGTTACTTGTAAAATATAACCTTGGGTGAGTTTTAAGGAATCTGTTCTATAGTGAAAACTCTTTTCAAGGACACCTGAAGACATCAGTGTTTGTCCATGGCTGACAGCTGCAGGAGCGTTAATGATGACGTCTTCTCTCTCTCTCTCTCTCTCTCTCTCTGAGGATTCAGCAGACTTTTTCTCACAGTCTCGCTGCGTCAAGCTAAACAGAAACACTAACAGATAAACCGGAAGTTATACTATTGTGCAGTAAATGTTTCAATAACTGTCACATTTTTAATTCTTTGATGACTTTTTTTATGAAAAAATGTCCCTCATCTGCTTTGTTTGGTTTCCACGAGTACAGGGACTCGAAAGTTGATCCACTGCCCCTCTGGCTGAAATGGAATTGACTCTTCCGATGTCCTGGAAGCTCTGCTCTGGAATCTCAGAGAAGTGTCGCGTCAGGCGGGGTTTTATTTTGGAGGTCGCAGCCGGAAGCGGCCTGTGTGTCCCGGTGACTCACTGCTGGTTGAGCAGGGCAGAAGAACTAGGAGTGTTCAGCCTCGCTTCGGTCATGGCCACTGTCTTTGTTGTTGTTGTGGTTTAACGATCACAACGAGCGACACGTTCCATGCACAGTTTTGTAACTTGTGTTAACTTTACGCTGTGACCAGTGACGTGTACGCGGCTGAATCTACGTCTAAGTCTCACATTGTCCACAGGATGCGAGGAGCCGCATTTCAGCCGCTCTTCATTTCACCGAGAGGAAAACGAGGGGAAAGGATTTTTTTCTCCTTACTGTTTTGAACTACCAGCGGTAAGTTAAGACGCTAAGACCCATGTGCTGTTCCTCTGACTTGAATTCACACTTATCTGACTCTCTTTCATTCACTGATCTAGCTGTTACCTCACCTACATCCCAGCAGTCTTCTTTCAGTGAAATCAGCGCCGAAGTCCATAGAAAAAAACATCAAATTAGAAGTCCGACAACTATCGTATTGCTGTTACACGAAACAAAGCCCAGTTACAGATACTGCACCCCTGTCGTGTCATTCGGCTACATCTAATAGACTACTGTGGTGCTTTTTGGTCCAATATAAACTTTCCGCGGTATCCGCAGCCCTTATTCCTAAAGCTTAGTGTCGTCACAGACTCAGTGTGCTGGCTGAAGGAGAGCCTAGTAAACGAGTGATCTGATTTATATTCAGGCCTACTGTTAAAGCCGAATAATAGAGAACTTCTAAATTAGTTAGACGAGATGCTGGCATTTATCTGTATATTCTGACTTTCTAGCTCAAAAGAACAACATTTTGAATTGTACAGTTTTGAAGGGAGTTTTGGCATATGCTTTACACAACAGGGAAAGGGGGACACATGGAGATTTAGATGTGCTGTGTGTGTCCCCACCTCTCCTCTTCTGCATGTAACCTCGCTTTCCAGCCGATGCAGGACAAACATTGAGTTATGGTCATTCAGGTGAAGATGGCTGCTACTTTCAATTGACCTGCAGGTGTTCCCAAGTTTAGGGAAAACAGCTCAGTTAATGAGTAACTGAAGACAGAACAGACAGGAGAACCCCAGCTGCTGCAGCCGAGAGCGCCTGGGATCTGTTGTTCCACCAAACAATTTCAAAGGAAAGAAAATAAAAAACGCTAAAAGGAAAATAGAGTAATCAGGGATAAGTGATAAATGGAAAAGTTTTATCTAGATGACAGCATGATTTAGAGCTGGTTTCACACAGCCATCAACAACAAATGACACAAAATGATGGAGCCCGTCACATAACACTGTTCAGAGCTGTTAAAATGAATGCCTGGATGCACGGGAGCCGTTCTGGTGGCTGGTAATTGAACAGTCATTCTCAGGCTTTATATTTCCATTTAACTTGCCGTGTTCTTTTTATGCTGCGATTTAGCAAACCGACCTGCCTCTGTCATTACATACCTTCACCATTCCCTGCTTATGGCAACCACAGTAGTACAACACCTCGCCTGCAACGTGTTGGGTCATGCCACTCGCTTTAGGGGCGTGTGTTGTGGCGGTTTTGAAGGTGCAATTAGGATTCATTTAGCTGCCAAGCGATGGTGGGGAGCTTCAACGTCCCTGTCTGGTTTCTACGTGCATGAGTCATGGAGTTTCGCTGCAACTAAAATACAAGGATACCTTTCCCTGCAGTTGACAGTGACATAAACATCAGTGCAGTTCATTTTGACTCACCCTCCAGCTTTGCCACTTGATAGCACAACACCTCACTGTGTGCCAATTAAAAACACGCGAGGGCCCTGACAGGTTTAAGTGTTTGCAAGTGTTACTGGTACTTGGTCAACTTTTTGCTAATTCAAAGAGAATATCCGATGACAATCGTGCAGGGTTTGAGTGCAGATGCTCCTAATTTAGCTCACATCACTTGTTGCAAGTGGGAGCAAATCTCTCTGCACAGTAATAATGGACAGTCCGCTGATCCTTCTTCCTGCGGCTCAGGAAACGTAACTCTGTCCTTCCTGCACCACATACCGCACACAGATGAGTAACGCAAGTGGGTCAGTTCGGGAGTCGCATTGTCATTGCATGGTCTGGCAATGATCGAGCAGCATTCCTGTGCACACATATGTTTGATTTAGGTCAAAGAAAACAAAGGCGTCACTTAAAAGAAAGACGGACTGAGCGTCTCTATAGTTCAGTTTATGCCCCCCCCCCCCATGCAGCTCTGTAGGAATGCAGTACATAGAGTTATTATGATCATGAGCTGTGCAGTGGAATTTTACCATGTCTCCCCTTCTCCAGATTCTCAGCCTCGGTCCTAATGTGCAACGTGTCCAAATGGTTTGGTTCCAGCAAGCCGGGAGCTGCTATACAAGAGTGTACAGTCACTGGCTCGATGTTGTCTCAGGGACAGGGAGCTGTGGTGCTGTGGGCTCCGGTGCACAACTTTACCTCAAGTCTATCTGTGCTTGATGCATGAATTAGTGAGATAATGTTAATTATTATTAGGTCCATGGTGCAGAGTGAAATTAGAAATCTGTGTGTTCATCCTACCTGGCGTGACACATGTTTAGACATTTGTGGCATTAGTAAGTAGACAGTGATCAGCTTTTAAGTGTGCCTGGACATTCGCGTGTTTGTGAAGCCTCTAAAGCTCTTTCAGGTCGCTTCCTCCCAGTTATTTGAAAGGCAGCTATGCAGGAACACTGAATTAGATTTAATGCTTTGCTGTATTGTTGGAATTTAACATTTGGCCAGCTCTGTGGTTTAGGACAACAGCTACAGAGAAAGCAGAATTCCCCTGGGGGCAGAGGAGGGTTTGGCGTGGCTCGAGACAGACACAGAGCTGCAGAACGCAACAGAAATCTGGATCCTGCTACCGCTTTTCGCACTGATTTTATTTTTGGCGACCAAAGGGCCCGTCCTTCCTGATCCTCCATGCCTACACCTTGTAAATAGCTTTAGTTGCGCGATGTTTCAAAGGTATTCCTTTCATCCTGCTCTGCGTTGCCTGGACTTGTTTCTTTAAAGTGCAGAGTGATTGATGGCTAATTTCTGTCGGTTGACTTCGTTTCAGGTTGTTTACAAATGGAGACAAGGGGGATAATGACACTCTGCTAGCACAAGAGGACACGCAAAGACAGTTTCTGCTATAAATCTTGTGACATTCCCCGTTTTCCATACTGTGGATTCCACTGCCCGTACTGGCGAGGAAATACTTGATTCGTTCCCTAATGGAGAACTGAGGGGACGCTGACATTTGCCCCCGCCACCTCTCAACATGCTGGCTGTGAGGCTGGAGCAGGGCAGGCAAGGGGGTGGGGAGGTCGATCGCCTGCAGAAAGGGGCCACTGTGGCATGGCAGGGTCGGCAGCCGGGGAGGCCCCCTCCTCACGAGCAGAAAATGAACATCAGGGACAAGATCACCCAGTGGGAAGGTCGCAGTCAGACGGGCAGCGGCCAGGATGTCGGCGTGAAGGCACACCCTCCGATTTTATCCCGAACTCTGTCTGGGGACCTCTTGCGAAATGGACATACGAACGACGTCCCAGGAGGGTGTCCTCATGCCAAACAGAACCTCTCAAAAGCTAAGAGCTTGGGCTTAGATTTCCGGGAAACCCCAACACAAGTTGGACACAATCGTGTGGTTGGTAGGAAGTCGGAACCTCTGCAGAAATGCTCCACTGGACTTTCAACCAAGCCGCCAGGAAACAAACCACTTGCAGCACAAACACTTGCATCTCAAAAGGTGGAGGTTAACTCAACTGGGAAACATGAAGTCCCCACCAGCAGTGACCAAACAATCAATTGCACCACTGAGGTCGTTTCTCAGCCTCTGCCAACTGATGACCCAGAGGACAACATGCCTGCGGGGAACTTCTACACCTCACGGGGGTTCTGGCGTAAGCTGGAGGGAGACAGACTGCTCTGGGAGAAGGGCAGGCAGACTTTGGGGGAACCTCGGCCTCCTCCTAAACCTCAGCGGACATTTCAGTATCAGACAGCCAACAGCAACATCTCAGGGCACACGGCGCAATGGGACCGAAGATCCCCGCGGAACAACCGCTCCAGCAGGAGGGTAGCCCAGCCTCCCAACTTCCCTCCTCCTCCATGTCCTGTTGCAAAGGCCAATGGGCTTTCGAGGCACAAACAGAACAGGTGAGGCTGCTTAGATAGTTTGGGCTGGAGGAATACGCTGTGTTGATTTATGTGTCCTTTTTAGAACGCGTGTAAAGAAAACTTCTCCTGCCAAATCAGTATAAGAGAACTGACCTGCGATACTTTGCTGCTTTGTTTTTAGGGCAGATTTTGAGGAGGGGACGCTCAGACTGTAATTTCTGGCTGGGCTCCATGTGTGATGTCACATGATATCTGGCAGCATTGTTCTCTATTGTCTAGATGTGGCCTAGTTCCTCACCAGCCAATGGTCCAGGGTCATCACACACAGACAGTTTTTGTACTGTTTATGATGCAAAATACAATGACATTAATCCACTTAGCTGCACATTTTAAGACTATAGCTGGATCGATTCAGTCTGTGTGTGATACTCCATTGGTTGAGCTACTGTTAGATTCATGTTTCAATGCTTTTATCAGAATGCTTCTTGCCCTCGTGTTCCGCTGCTCTGAGGTCAGTGTTGACTCACACAAAGTAACCCAGACAAATCCTTAACCCCACCCAGCCATATTTTGTATTTTTATTCAGGACAACAATTGTGCATGTATACACTCAGTGGTTGGTTGTCAGCATGGCTGGTATTGTTTTCAAGGGTGTGTGTGTGTGTGTGTGTGTGTGTGGCAGAATGTGACAGCTACTACAGCAGGCTCCACCACGGATGCAGAGTGAAGTACTTTGTTAACTCGTCTTTCTCGGCACAGATTCGCCGACCTGAGTTACGACTTTTGTTACTTCAGGAAAATACTCAAGAAGTATTACACAGCAAGGGCGTTTTTCTGGTCATCACCTTTCCCTCTGTGTGTGCTGATCTGAGCGTCAGTTTATTGAATTCTATGAATTCATCTTCATCGTTCCTTTTACAAGGTTCTAAGATGGCATATAGTTTTTATTTATAAAGTGCAACCCCCCGACCTTCTGGTTGAAGGACGACCACTCTGCCCATCAGCCATAAGCGCCCACACAACAACATATTACCCACAGCTGCATCGTCTAAATCCTGTCACACTGTCTCTTGTTGTTGTTTTTTTTTAACAGCTTCTGTCCCATACGCCCAGTCACTTCCTGTCATGGCACTTTATCACATGCTGTGTGTTTCTGCTGTCTTCGATATCAACATAAGGAATTTAGCCGTGGAACACTGGCTGCACAGTAGACATGCAGTGTAAGCAGCCGTATGCTGGCTATCTTAAGGACCGCAGCCAAGCTGCTCTTTCTCACCGCCTTCTCTTCCCGTCCCCCGCCACAGGAAGTCCTTTGAGTATGAGGATGCAGCTCGTCTGACTGCTAAGCAAGGCACGCTGGGAGGAGAGGCGAGGCGGTCTGGCCTGTACCATGCATACTCTGAAGACAGTATTTATGAGGACATCATCTGTAAGTCGCTGCACTCCCTCGCATACACAGTGAAGTAGATCAGGCTGTGAATGAACTTCCAGAGACCTTGATCGTTATCCCGAATGACTCGCTGACATTATTCCAGGTTTATGTCATTTAAACAGTCGTAGGTTTTAATGTCTTTACAATCCATGCATACTAACAGGACTGGTGTCAGCCTTATGTTTAACTTGTATTTCAGTTTGCATTGGGCTCTAGTGAAATCATCTCACAGTGTCCACCAGGTCTAATCTCCAATCACTCCTCAGGTGAAGTGACCAGGGATAACCCCTATGAGGATATTAAGATATCTCCCATGTGTCTTCCTATCGCAAGGCCTCAAGTCCCGAAGGTAAGGGGAGAACGTCTTCCTCTCACAGAACACAAGCTTTTTTTATATTATTTCTGTATATCAGATGATCCCTGCACAAGTGAGGAGGAAGGAAGGAAGAAAGGATTGTACTTTGACTCTATAATTGTCAAAAACCAGAGATAACGCCGCTGTTCATTTGTTCCAGCTGCCTCCTAAACCCCAGACGTTACAAGGTTATGCCAGCAAAGGGGAGAGGAAGGGCTATCAAGTGTCCAAATCCTCGACACTCGCAGAAACTCCCAAACCTGCTGCACCGCGGCGCCCGAGCACGCAAAAAACCCAGCGGACGCCCCGTGTAAGTGATAATTCTAGTTTTGACAAAGCTTTGTATCTCACTGTGGTATGATGAACGACGGGTTGTGTAACGAGGAAGGAGGTGGTGCCATGTTGAGCAGGAAGGAGAGGATGCCGAAACATAGAGATAGGGGCAGACGTATGACTGTGTTCATTCGAATTTAGACATGAATTCAGGCTCACGACCCATGGCACTGGAAAGACTGCGGACAGGGATGAACTTAAAGGATAAGGTACAGTAAGGAAACAAGACTATAGCTTTTTTTTATTTAGACCTGTCCTGACGAGGTTGTCTACAGAATTGAGTTCTTGCTTTGCTACCCATCACAGCGAGCGATGGTGCAGCAGACAGAGGTGTGATGTAATGTCTTTATTCACGTGATTTTGTTGACAGCACGTTGACACCGCTCCGATTCTGTTCTCGGGTAACTGTTGGGTTTCTTTATGATATTATAAGATCCTGTGTACACAGGTGGTGTACATCCCAAGTTGTACTCTCAACACATGACAGCAGATGAGAAACTACATTTGATGACAGTTTTTTCTCTTAAACTTGACTGTACAATTGGTAGTGCAGTGTTATTGACACCACCTCCAGATCTTTGAGAATTTCACTTTCCCAAATTTAAAACCATGAAAGTGAAATAATTGCCCTCATGATAGATTTTCCTACCTAACAACTGTTCATAGAGATATTTCAATTTCTGTCCATGCACTCTCATATTCTCTGTGTGCTCTGACTATTCTGTGAAAGGCACGTTTAAACACCATGTGCGTGCCTCTGTCTGTTTTAATATATATTTTAACATCTCTTATGTTCTGTCATTAACAGAAGAATCCAGAAATATAGGAGTGAAAGAATATAATAATAATATAATTACGTAATTAGAGCCTGTTATATCTTGATTCCCTGTAATCAGGATTCTATAATGACTGTGAAATTATGGGGCTGACGGGTGTCTGTGTTGTACTAAACAGTACGTCAACAAGATTGAGACGATCTTTGATGACAAGAGGGGCAGGAAGAGAGTGAAGAACCAGGGCGTCTCAGTGAGAGGTACACACACACACACACACGGACTACTGCATATGCCCAGATGTCACCACCAGCAACACTTCAGTGAGATTAAGTTGAGCCCCATGGTGGAAATACCCAGCGTCTGATTTGCAAAGACAGGCTGCAGGCTGATTATGAAACAAAGGCTGGCTGTCTGCATCTGATTATGGCTTCTCAAGTCTTTTCCATTCCTCTGCGTGGCCCTAATCTCTCCTTTCTCTAATTCACGTCTACAGAGGAGACCAGCGGGACGGAGAGTGACCCCGAGGACAACAGCAAAGGTACCCACATATTAAGCCGTCCACAGTGTGTCCTCCCTCTACTTGAGCACGACTTCTTACATCAAATAAGAACTTTTGTTCATATCTGTCAGTAGTAATCACTTTGAAATAAACAGTGCCGCGTGGCAACAAAACAAGGCAGAATTCATAGCTTTCCTGTCTCCAAATAATGAATGCGATTACAATTTTAATAAATAACTTTGTCTGTGAACATAATTTAGCCCTGAGTCACGGTTTGATCAGTGGTGGGGAAGACAGCAACTTCCGTGATCCCACGCTGCTCCATGACGACGTTGAACAGGATCTTTTGTTATTGGTTTGTTGTTCAAAATATTCACAAAGAGCTCCATTACCACTTCCTGGGCTTTGTGCTGACAGAGCCTTGAAGATGCCGGTAAGACTGCTCTAGAACTGACACAGCACTGAGGTCTGGTTTATTTGACTGTTACACACATTGAAAGTTAAACCCAGTTACCGGTCATCCTCTGGGGACCATGAATGTATCAGTTTTCATGGAAATCAGTCTTGTAATTCTGGGTAAGGTATGACTGTTTTAGATGTGATGTTGCCAGGAGTAAACATGTCAGATTATACTGTATGTTGATAATTACAATGCTCCATGTTGCCCCTCTGTGCTGGATTTGATCGTGCATGTCCCAGAACAAGCATTACCATAATGTGTTCACTGTGTGTTGTCCAGCAGGCTCCAGGAGATCAGTTTACATCCAGTCTACGCTGAAACGTCGGCCTGGCTACCGCACCCTGGAGAGAGACCTCATCCAGCTGCAGCAGCAGCAGCTCTTCCAGATCTTTGTGGTGGTGTCGCTGAGAAAAGGCTCCCCAGGAAACACCTACTCCCCTGAAATTACGCAACAGTTTCCCAAAATGGTTAGAAAGAGACTTTACACCGACTTCTTCTACACAAACGTCATAGCTCTGCTGAGACTAAATGGTTTCTTAACATGCATGACTAGTATTCACTCTTTGAAGGGAATTTCCCAGGCCTGGAAACAAAGCACTTTTATTTAAAGAACCCTAACCCTATGTCATTATATCATTCCTGGAAATTGTTTAGGGCAAATATACATATTTGTTAGTGCAGGTGAATAATCACTTTATCAACTGGAGTTCTCGTCCTGTTTCAGTTTGAAAAGTCCTCCCGGCTCTCCAGAGAGGCCGAGGACCAGCTGAAGGTCATTCCTAAGTTCTGCTTCCCCGACTCCCTGGACTGGAAGCCCTGTGCACACATGCCAAGGTCAGCTACTGGAATGATTCAAAGACGCTGTCTTCATTTGTTCTCGTATCTTTTATGCTAATATATTATTTTGTTGTCACAATGCACACTATTTAGTATTTGAACGTTTTCTCATTGTAGCGCCACAATTATTCATCGTGTTGTGTCTCTTATCCTCATTTCCTCTCTGTTTACATCCTCGCTCCCACAACAACTCCAGTTCCCCACAGGGACCATTAAAGTTTCATCTGATCTAATTCGATCTTTGAGTGCTGAGGGGTGCAGGGCCTCAGTTTGAGTGTAGTTAATATGGCTTATTGTTGTGGGTAATGAGATGTTTTCCATCAGAAAACAATAAACACAAATGAATTTAACTAGTGGCCTTTTTTAAGTGCCATAAGATTCCATGTCTACTGATGTGTTGCAGTGAGACCTTCTCCTTTGTCCTCACCGGAGAGGACGGCAGCCGCTGGTTTTGTTACTGTCGTAAGATCCTGGTGAGTGTGGAGGATTTCATGTTTTTGTCTAAGTCACTGAACCAAGAGCTTTTGTGTGTGTGTGAGATGCCATGGCAGCCTGCCACGTGCTTACTCAACATCTCTGTGGAAATGCGAATCACAGACCAGTTCTTGAATCAGTGACAGAGAACAAGAAGAATTTCAGCATTTCAACCTTTTTCCTTCACACAGACAGAGAGGCTTTTACATCTGTTCTTACAAAAATACTTTTTACGTTCAAATCACGAGGCACGTGTCTTCTACTGTGTGTGTATATGTTTCTTCATCCTAGAAAGACAAACACAACATATCGAGGAGAGTTTCTTGGAAAGAAGAAGCTCAGTGCCTTTGCCATCAACATGGACTGACTTTTAGACTATAGCTGCAGTGTCAAAGAAAATCATGTTTATATTGAATGTATTAATGTTGTGTGTCTTCCAGCCCAGTGGGAAGGGGAAGAGGCTTCCTGAGGTGCACTGTATTGTCAGCAAGCTGGGCTGCTTCAACCTTTTTGCAAAGGTAAAGTGACCGCACCATTCGTCTGCTCTCTCTCTCTCTCTGAGAGTTCAATCCCCTCCCCTCGTTCAAACTGTCACTTCCTTTAATGTCCTAGCATGGAATGATAATCCCGAGCAGTCCCTGGGTGTGTTCTCAAATGGAGACGTTGTATTCATGCGGCAGTGTCCCACCCATTTCACAGTTGGCTGAGAGACATTTTACACACAGTCAGTGTGAACATGTCCAGGAGGAAAACTGCTTTCCCCTCCTCTGCCCTATTGTTCAGACTTTAATCAACACTAGTTCCTTCAGGACACGCACTGATTTGGCTCTGTCTGCGCAGATTCTGGAGGAGGTGGAAAGGCGCAGGGAGATTTCCCCGGCGCTGGTTTATCCTTTTATGCGCAGCGTGATGGAGGCCCCGTTTCCAGCCCCCGGGCGCACGGTCACCGTCAAAAGCTTCCTCCCCGGCTCCGGGAATGAGGTAACCCTGAAACCATAAGAGGAAACGTTAATTGGTAGTTTTTTCTCTGGAACCACTCCTCTCTGCAGGCTCCGACTGACTCAGAATGGGAGGTTATCTCCGTAAACAATGGGGAGAGCTATTTCAGCTCTGAAGGGTTCATGTCAGGACAGTTGTACGTTTACAGCAGTTAACAGTAATCACTGCAGTCGTTGCTGTTTATAGACTCAACAAGAATTCCAGAGAAAAATGCTGCAAAATACCTGCTTTCCTCTTGAAATGAAAGCTTCAGCTTACGCTTCTAAATCCCACCCTGGCTCTAACTGAAAATCTGAAAAAACACAATTCTCACCGCTTATCCACACTGTACAGTCTCAGTCTCCGTCCATCTCTTTGCTTTGCCAGGTGCTCACCCTGTGTCGGCCAGTGGACTCGAGATTAGAGCACGTGGACTTCGACAGCCTGCTGCAGTGCCTCAGCGTGGGGAGGCTCCTGCAGGTGTTCGCCTCCCTGCTGCTCGAGAGGAGAGTCATCTTCATCGCCGACAAACTCAGGTACTGCTGCGATGAAATCCCACGCTCAGCCCTGCAGGGCCACTCACCCACCCCTATTTAAATCTGTCAGGTAGTTTTATCATTATTACTATTGTTACGACTGGGACCTGATTTTCCTTTGGGTTCCACAGGACGTGTGTGTTACATGATATTATAGTTATAGATGGCAAATTAAACAGTGAGTGATCAGTGAGGCTGAACGCTGTCTCTACATCACAAATTAAAATGTTGCAATGGAGTCAAAAAACAGGTTCTCCCACAATCAAATCTAACGATTGAAAGAGATAAAAAAAATCATTTGGTAGTGATACATCAATCAACACTGATTTAGAGCAGCGGATAATTACTATTTGAAACTGAGTAGACCTTTGGATGAAGGACTAGTCGCCTTTCTATGGAGAAGATAAGAGGAAGTGGAGACGAGTGTGCTTTGTTTCAAGAGCACTCAGCTTGGCAGAGTGTTTCCCTCGGATGAAAACATTTTCTATGAGGAAACCGACCATTGAGAAGGAGGTGGAGGAGGTGTGACGCAGCGTGTTGTAACAGTGTAACAGCACAGATCTTTTCATTCCCTTTGCTGAACGTCCCTACAGTCAAAATGAGTTTGAAGTGTTTTCGTGATCACATCACCATCTGGTCCAACACTGATCTCTGCTCCCCGCTGCAGTGTGCTGTCCCGGTGTGGCCACGCGGTGCTGGCGCTGCTCTACCCGTTCACGTGGCAGCACACGTTTGTGCCCGTGCTACCAGCCAGCATGTTGGACATCAGCTGCTCCCCGACGCCATTCCTCATCGGGGTGCTGGCACCCTGCCTGCCACAGCTGCTGGAGCTTCCTATCGAGGAGGTTGGTCACAAAAGAATATAGTGCATATAGTGAACGAATGCACATGCAGCAGGACCTTGAACTCCGGAGAATGTCTGCACCATTGGGCTCGGACATTATCTGGAGTTTGCTTTCCATTAATGAAGAATGCGGCAGGAGATTGTTAAAATTAGACGTGTTCACAACAACGCAGCTCTTCAGGTGAGGGGTGGTGCAGCAGGCAGAGGCATGAGCTCAGGTATTTATTCTGCTGTGGAGATGACATGTTGGTGTTTACAGAGGGGTTCATACGCTAGCCCAGTCAGAGCTTCTATATTGGAAACCCGTGTTCTCACCAGCGGCTCCCTTGGAGACAGTCAGGAGATTACCTGGAGTTCAGTGCATGTCTGAAGCAGCGTATGATTTGCTGGCAAATCGGCATAAGTTCAACATGTCACACCAGGGATTAGGAAACTGAGTCAGCCCAGTCACTAACTATCATTCTCTCCTCCCGCTCCCCAGGTGCTGATAGTGGATCTGTGTGCGGACAAGTTTGTCATTCAGGTGTGTACACATAGCAGAGAGTGCGTATGAGAGGTGCGGCCCCAGAGGAAACCTGGCTTTGCCTGTGCTTGTTTGAATCCAGCGTGTTTTGAAGATGACACAACAGAAATGATTGAACCTGCACCATCGATGGAAATGATGAAAACAATCGTCCCATGAAACACACATACACACACAGACACGCACGCTGGATTATTCTGTGATTGATCTAGAGCAACAAAAATCACACAGCGCTGACTCGCACTCAGAGAGGTGCACGTGTCTGTCAGGGGGCGAAACAGCGGAGATGCGTTTGCAAATGACAGCACGTGACTGCTGGTGACCTTTGCTGTGTTGTGTGCGTTGACAGCTGGATGACGAAGACTGCATCCTGCCCAGTAAACTGCAGGCAGCGCTGCAGCAGATCCTGGAGGAGAGGGCTGAGATCCTGAGACAGGAGGACGGAGACAGATTCGGAGGTCAGTGTCAGAGCAAAGTTCTGCATGGCAGTTAGGTGTTTGACTGACTGAAAGCCGGGAACTATCTCATGCACTTCTTTTTTTTTTTTATTATTTGCCTTTGTAGGTCCTCTTTTTCATTGCACACCCACTGTTTGCTTCTTCAGTTCAGTTGACTAAATCTCTGTAAACACCAGTGACAATACTCTATATGTCCACCATTGTTTCTGTGGGGTCTTAAAATGTTTTTATTAGTGTAGAATGGAACAATAACAGAATCATTTCAGGCATGAGAAACTTGGTATGAATCATCGAACTCTTGAGAAATGTGTAGATGTGTCAATAGGCTGTTACACGCACACGTTCTGGACACAGGAAATATGGACTTCTTCATTTGTGTGTTATCGTACTTAGAACGGAATGACTGCTCTACCATGCCCTCATGATGCAGTGGGTTAGAGTTAGATTGGTTCAATTGTATTAAACCTTTTAAATTCGATTTTTATGAGCAAAAAAAAACAATCAAAATACGCATTTAGGTCTTAGTTATGTTAACGACATTTAATGCCACTATTGTCATGCTTCATTAAAGAGAAATCTAGGGTAGCGTGCGTTGTTTGTCATAGCTCTGTGTGGTTCTTCCTCAGTGAAGCGGATGTTAGCACGCTGTAATAAAACAAAACCAACATGGACATTGGCCTGAGTGCAGCTGCTGTCCTCTCTGTGGTTTGTTTTGTTAACACTCTCTTCTACTCTGCTTAAGTTAAACTATGGTGACGTGTGTAGCTCTGGGCCTTTGACATTCCTTCATATCTGTTAT
Source organism: Pseudorhombus dupliciocellatus (assembly GCA_016785235.1). Classification (NCBI taxonomy): domain Eukaryota; kingdom Metazoa; phylum Chordata; class Actinopteri; order Pleuronectiformes; family Paralichthyidae; genus Pseudorhombus; species Pseudorhombus dupliciocellatus. The sequence goes on from JAFBJW010000077.1 coordinate 3,244,913, forward strand.
ACTTGACATAAATCTTACATTTCATAAAAGTCTCGAAGGCTTTAACTTGTTGAAATGTGCAGAAACCCTGAGTCGTAGTGCTCCAGAATAAAGAAGTCCTGCCACAGCTGAAGTATCTGACATCATGACTCTTGTAGTATTTTATTAATGTAATAGCTGTGCTGTAATTAACCCGATTCTCTTCACGTATCCCTCCAGGTCAGCAGGATGACCTGAGCTCCCTGGTGTCTGAGGGCTTTGTGCGCTTCTTCGTCGAGCTGGTGGGCCACTATCCGTTCCACATGGTCGAGTCCTCCAACGGTAGCAGGGAGCTTCAGCGCGACAGCTTCCGCAAGTCCCACCCGTCCCGCGGAGTCCGCCAGTTCCTGCAGCTCTTCATGGACACGCAGATGTTCGCCGGCTTCATTCAGGACAAAGAGCTGCGCAAGGGAGGAGGAAGAGGTGACAGCCATGTCAGATCGTTAAGGAACATGAGCTATATTTATCAGGGTTAGGGTGCAGCTGATATTTCTCACAGTGGCTCAGTGTCTGCCTGAGCAGAGGGATGTTATATCGAGGCAAGCTTGGAGTGATGGAAGTCTGACCTTTCCACACTGTGAATAAATGTTGGGTTTAATTCTGTGCATGAAAACACCAGAACAACAAACTGAGCTGCGTGTGAAGAAAATGTAACAGATCAGATTTCTTCCTTCCAACGCCTCCCTCTGTGCTTCAGGTCTGTTTGAAGTCAGGGTGACTGAGTATCTGGATTCATACCCTGAGCCGGAGCGGAGCGGCGTGAACAAGTTTCTAAAAGGCCTGGGTGAGAGCTGCTCCCTCATCACATGCTCCTCTTTGTAAAGGGTTCATTTTCAGCAGCTCATTCATTTGTTTTTGTCTTTTTAGGAAACAAGATGAAGCTCCTCCAGATTAAATGAGAACAGTGAAAGACTTGAAGATGACGAGTCGCTGCTGGACCGACGGAGGAGAATCTGGATCAGAGCCTTGTGTCAGTGCGTGCGTGCGTGCGTGCGTGCCTGTGTGTGTGTGTGCGTTTGCGAGCAGTGACTTTCTCTTTGGACAAAAACTGGAAACACTTTATTTTATTCTCTAGTGTTGTTTTATTGGCGATGAACTTTAATCTGGTAAGTGTGCAACTGAAAACACTGGGTCATTCTAACCTGACACACGTGTTCTTCTCAGTTCCTCTCAGCACAATGAATGACTTTGTGTATTTTGTTTTAAGTGGAGGTTGATTCCGTCTCATCAGAGGACAGTTTGGACATCCATCACCAGGACTGTTCAGATGTTGTGAGAGTGAAGCCTGTCTCTTCTCTCTCTTGTTAACTGGAGTTGTAAATATGTTTTTTTTTACATTTTGCACATGTTCAGAAGCAATGTACAGTATTTGGGATATTTTTTGTATTAAAGCATGTCATGTTGTTCATACATGTAAAAATAAATGTGTTCCCAAGGACAGGGACCAGTGTGTGACTGCTGTTGACCAACAACTAATGTATTTGTGTCTGAACGTTTAGGACTCAGTCCATTGTGTCTAATACATCTTAAGTATAAACGTCTGACCTTTCAAATGTCGTTTAATCTCCAATTCATTTGGTTTGGGGCCTGAACAAAAAGAAACCCTGAACGGTTCAGTTTGACAATGGTGTGTGTCTGTGCAGAGGAACCTCCCTGAGGGCTGCTGTGCTGAATATATTTGACTTTTAAGACACACCCTGTGAGGGCCAGGCAGAAGGAAGGCTTCTGGCAGAACAGGTTCTTTAGTGGAGGAAACTATTTCTCCCCCTTTTCTCAGCCTCTCAGGCAAAACGTATTTCTCTTCTAAATCTTCTGAGCCGATGACGACCGTGACTCTGATCACCTTCGACAGAGACACAGCTCTGTGACCGGTGCATCCTGTGGGAACTGATGCACAGGTGACAGATGAGCCTGAGCGGCAGATTTGGACTCATTCTACACAGAGGCATGGTGAATGCCTTCGTAATGGCCACATGGGGGCGCTGCTTCCATGCATTTCCACTAACAACCGAGAGACGTCCAGTCCAAAAGTGTGAGATCATTGTAGTGTTTTTATAGTTTAACACTTCAACATGAGCAGCTCAGATGCGTGCATTGAGCGTGAATAATATTTTCCAGACATGGACTTGGTGGTGCGGCCGGTCGGTGAGCTGTTTGTCTCAGAGGGCTCACCGCACCAAAGAATCTTACAGATATTTTTCATTGTATATTTGCAAGCAGTGGATGTTCATGTGTTCCTGTGTGGCTGCATCATTTTCCGTAGCGTTCCATCTGTTTCAGCCTCAGACTCAAGAGGGAGACAGAGTCCATGTAAATAACTTGATGCTGGGCGTCACACCAATTACACTCATACCCTCTTTTTTCTCACTTGCAGAGAGTTGAACCTTAAATGTCAAATGTATCTTCATTATAGAAATGAACTATAATTACCGCTTTTAAATTTCATTTCATCATCATCAAGAAGGCGTCCTGGTGTGACAGATCCTCACGCTTTTAATGGCCCAGGGTATGTCAGTGGTCCTCAGCTTGGGGTCCGGCCCCCATGGGTGGCCCCTAATGGGGTTGTATGCTTAAGTTCAATATTAATTTGTCACTGAAATGATAATTTGATATATTGGTGCGAAGAAACGGGTTAGCGTTATCACAAAATGTGAATTTCATTCAAACAGGGTGTTAGGAGCAGTTGCTGCTCTCTGTCAATGCCAGTAAAATACTCTGGATTTAAAGGGGATTTAAATCTTTTTTAATCTTCATTATTTTAAATTCCTTGTCGTGTTTTATTTAAAAGTCTCTGCTCCCTCGTGTGTCTTTCCTTTGACTTCCTGTCCTTGTTCATTATGGCATGTTTTATTTTGAAGACTCCTTTGTCTTCCTGTCCTCGTCACGTCCACCTGATCTTTGTAGCCCAGCTGCGTCAAGCAGTAGGGAGGCATGTTTTATTTCTGTGTTTTTTTTCACATGTGAAGATCAGTCACTCATTTGTTCAGTTGAACTGGATTTGGTTTACCCCTGAAACTCAAACTTCACCCACCCCTCCATCACCATGAGAGGATAATGAGTGAGTTATCATTTTTTTGGGGTGAAGTATCCTTTAATGTCTTGCTCCTTGTAATATGAAGCTTTTTATTATTCTAGGAACATAAGCTCATTATATTTACTAAATCGGAAACATGATGGGAAGTGCACATTTTATTTTTGCAGATTCAATGTGTGTGTTATTTGTCAATTAACATGCAAAGTGACATAAAGTTAATTAAACTCCAATCAGGTTGATACTGCAATCAGTGTGGAGTAGAGTGTGACGGTGCACGCACAAGACTGCATTTGATAAGGCGCGATGCTTGTGTGTGTGTGTGTGTGTGTGTGTGTGTGTGTGTGTGTGTAAGGGATGTGGTGGCGTAACAACACTGAGATGGGTTTAACGGCCCAAATTTTGCACTCAAGCCTACCTCCCCTTCTCATGCCGGAGGGCTCATATGGGCCAGGAGACAAAGAAAGGCAGCGGGTGCTTTGGTGAGAAGAAACACACTTGCAGTCACTTGACTTCTGCACATGCACGCTCACTGCCACCAGGACCCTTGTCTTAACAGCCTCCAGCCTCCTCTGCTAAGTGACAGACATGACGTTGGGCACGCTTCCATCAGGCCAAGATTTTGATTTCTCTGGCTGCTGTTTATTTTCTCCTCGTCTCTTCACTCAACTGAACTTTTGAGATATTTTGAAGAAGTGATCCCACTCCTGCACTTACTGCTACACCCACTTGAGCCATTTCACATCCATCCGTCTGCTAATCCTGCCTACCTTCATCTCTCTTACCCTCTGTTACTTTATGATTCACTGCCCCCCCCCCCCCACTCCCACCTAACCCGTCTCAGTTCTTTCCTCTTCCCCTTTTCAGTTCTTCACATGTGCCCAAAGCTTCCTGTTGAATAGAAGGAGAGATTTTCTATGAGTCACAGATTCTTGGATGAGGATTCATGGGATGACATCTGGTTCTACATGCTGGGGGCCACTCTCACCCCATACCACAGCCCAGCACTCTCCCAGTCTGAATTTCTGGTGGTGGTAAGATTTGAATGCCCTGCTGGAGCTATGGAAGTTTGAATTTACAGTAGTTGAAAGGGGATTTACACAATTCAGATAGTTTGATTTGTGAGGTGGGGTAGTATAGATATATATGTTATTACATTTGTGCCTGTCTTCTTAAAAGTACCACTGTGGAGCAGTGTCACCAAAATAGTTGAAATGAGATGACATGAAGAAAATAATTCAACTTTTTAAGGAGCGACTTTTCAAATTCGCAAAAACCTTTTATAGTGACGTTCTCCACTGTCGACAATGTCAGAACCTCTTGTCTCTGCACCGCCCTCTGGTGGCTGGATTACTAAACATCCTCGCCAACGTAAAAGACTCATGGAATCAGGGGCAGCTACGGTGACATTGGAAACAGATGTGTCCTTTGTCGTAAGTATAGGCTGTATACATTAGCCCTAAAGCTATTGTTATCTGCAGACATTTCCTGACTCACAGCCCAACATGATGCATCCTTTTCAGTCCTTGCATGGTGTTGCACGTCTGAGAGAGAGGACGTGACAATGACTGATTCCTTTATACACAGGATTCAGAATGGTTTAACCAGTAATTATGGATGTTCCCTTGACTGGTAGCTCCACGCTCAGTAATTGAAGTAGAATGAGTAGACAATGTGGCGGAATTGAATCAGCACAGTTAGTTTAATGAAAAAGTGCAAAGTGGCACAGAGACAATGGAGTGTGCAATCAGCTAATGCAACTGGACAGCCATGTTAGTCCGGAGGACGTGATGATGCTGCACTTTGGTGTAACAGTGCAGGGTCTGTCTTCTGGCACACTGCTCCCGCTACACACTCTACACACCCACACGCACACACACACACTCAGAATCAACATATTGATCAAGTTTCCCTCCCTTGGGGAGACGTATAGATCAAACACTATTGCTAATCCATGAATCAGAGTGAAGGGGAAACCTAAGGCCAGCATATGGAAATGAGAATCCCCTTTGATACTGAGTCCTTGTTCATCAAAAAGTCCTTAATCAGGGGGAATAACAATGAACGCTGGTGCCGGTGTCTGTTTCCACACAGGCATTACTCACCATTTCTCATGCAGACCCTTGTCTTCAGAGAGGATCCTCTTGTTCTGGTGAGATTCCGAGAGATGATGGCACGGTGCATTAAAAGTGAGTTAGAGCAATCAGCTCCACGTCAGAATGGCTTAATTACACATCCGGCTACAGTAGTGGCCAACATATACAGAATATTAAATCAGCGGAATCGTGGCGAATAATTCACTGTGACTCGGACGGATTTTGATCGTTCCATTCGTTTGCAGTGGCGTGCTTGCGAGCGTCTGCAATAGACTCATTTCCTAAATGGACTCTGGTGAGCGCCTGCCAAAGAGCGAGCCAGGAGCGAATGAATGGCATCTATTAGACAAAATGGCCGTCTGTAAATTGTGGCCACTCTGCATTAAACAAGCAAGAGCTGGCGGATGGATGGAGAGGTCTGCAAACCCACCGGTACTAATGGAGCGGGCTGGCCATCAGTCACACATGCCCTGCCATCAATCCGACCAGTATACACTTCACACATGGCTTTAAACTTGATGATTTGCAGGAAAATAATATGATCATATTGCATTTAATGTTGGCACTTTTTGCAGATTTAATGGAAACTGACCTTGACTGACTTCTAAAGGTGGTGGGAAACTTTTACTGAGCAGCAGCGCCCTCTGCAGTCACATGCTCTGTAGCTGTGTCCAAATCCAGGCCGCTCCCGTCGGAGAACGTGGAGCGCCAGCAAGGTCTGCACCGATTTATCTCAGGCGGAATGCTAATGAGGCAGCAATCAGTTCTGCTCCAGTACGGCCACTTCTACGTCGAACTAAAATGAAAGCTACGCATCTAAAACAAACACAAGATGAGAGACAGATGCAGACACACAGTCGTTGTTGTGTGTGTGTGTGTGTGTGTGGAGCTGAAATGGCTCCACGCATGGCTGCGCTCACATTCAGCCATTCCTGTCTGCTGGACTCAGCAGGCTGAGCCACGCGCTGCCATGCTTATACATCTATACAGCTGCATTGTGCACATGACTTTGACAGGAGGAAAAAGAAGTAGGACTATCCCCTCACCAATAGCTGTGATTATCAGATGGGTCCACACTTCATGCAAATCGTACCCACGTACCCAAGTTAGGGAATTAAATTGTCTCCATTCGCATTGATCGAAGGCAACGTACCATCAAATTCATTTTGGATTAGGTGCAATATAAATGTAATAAAAGTTGGACACTTTAACTGGAGATAACGCCATCACCACGTGTGACATGAGGAAGTGAGCGGACTTTATCTGGGTCTCTATCTGTAATGAAGCGAGCCGGTGCGCATGGTGTGTGTCACTGACACCTCTTTATCTTGTCTCCACTCGGCCCTATCTGTGGTAATCCGATGAGATAAGACCCATACTAATGATGGCGCACAACCTCAGGGGCTTCAAGGGTAGCATTTGCTCTGAAAAGGATCAGAACAACACTATATATGTATCCGGGTCTGAGACGGAGAGGGAGAAAATGGAGTGCCCCACCGTGCACCCGGGGGGGGGCGAATATTCACCTGCGTGCTCCTTCTGAAGACACGGACAATAATCCTTTCAGAGCTCCGCACGCAAAGTTTTAAACTGCAATAAACTGTGAATAAAAGAGAAAGGCAGAGAGTGAGAGGGGAAAAAACCCAAGGCTCCACGAGGCATTGAACTATCTGACATTCCAGTTAAATGCACAGGGATAAAACCAGGTGTGAAACCACATCTCCTGTTCGGACTTGACGCCACAAAGCAGAGGGCCATCTGGCACCCTGTCAGGCAGCTAAAACACAGGCTGTCTCGACACATGCAGCCCGTCTCCCTCCTCTGTTTGTCTTGGGAAAGCGGTGTGGTGTATCGATGGATTGTAATCCGACGAAGGAAAACATCAAGTTCCACCTCAGCTTGTCGGCGGGCAAAGATTTTCTCACCAGTTTAACCGTGGGTCACTCGCTGCTCGCCGCACGTTTGCAGAAACACACAGTTGAAAAGCTATTTCACATGCTGCTCAACAAGGATGTAATGATGCTGTTTCAAACGAATGGAAAAGTCTGCAATTATGACCAGATCAATAAATTAGGACGTAAAACGGGCTCCGAGATGATTAGCATGAACAACAGCCAAGCCAGACTCCAAATCGATTCGGTCTGCTCTGCCTCGTAAATCTGATGAAGGTTTCAGGGATGACCTGTGTATATTTATATTTTAATTGCCACGTATCGACCTCTCTGCTCCTCCTGCTATTAGACTTTCCCACACAGCCTGACAGTGAAAACACATTCAGCCAGTGTTTGACCATTCACATCAGGCAGTCAGACTCATTAACGCTGAAGCAACTGCTGCTCCATCATCGATGGAACGCTGCACGGCTACGTCCCCTGTGTTAGTTTACATAACTTCCACATTGGTTTCTTTGCTTTTCTCCATCTTTTAACGACCTTTTTTATTACCCCACCCCCTGTCTCTGTGCTGTTTGCATATTGTTGTGGGACATTTGTCGGAAAATAATAAGGTGCATTGAGTTTGGGCCAGTTAGGATAATATTAAGTTAAGGCAAACGCAGACATAAAATCAGATGGCCCCCAAACCACGGCAGGTTGCCAAGGCACTGAGCCAATTTAGATGCTTTGTTCAGACACTGTCTATGGTGTTTTGGAAAGTGGTCAGGGCTGAAATGTGGAGTTCACTGACGCTTCAAATCTCCTGCATCGTCCTGATATTCCTCACAGAGGCCTGTATACTCCCTGCATTCAAACAGCAGCCACAGACACGACCTTACAGGCTCGCTCTGTTTCACAAGATAAGCACATCAGCAGGTTCTTCTGCATCACTCCTCCAGCCAGGTCTGTGGCATCGGGAGACGGCAGCAGAGAGGGGGCAGGCTGGAAACTGGACACTCAGTTTGCGAGCCGAGGCCGATAGATGCCAAGCAGGCGAGGCTCGGCCCTCTGTTCTCATGCTGATACCGGATAAAGTCAACCGGGCCCGTCCTCGTGAAAAACAGCAGCTACAGCAGCCTCGTTTGATAACGCTGGAATGTCTCAGTTTGTGTGTGTGAAACCAAAGGGAGTGTGCCTGCACTTTGTCACACGACTCCAAGAGCCACGTAAAACGAAAATGAATGGACACTTTCAGGATGAGGCATGTTTGGAAAACACAAAACCAAAATGCCTCGTCACCTAATAACGTCAGTCGGAGCGGTGCATTATTTATGCGGCGCCTACTGGAGGATTAGTTGGATTGGTTTGAGACACTGAGCTGCACCGTGATTCTCTGACTGTCCACGATGCACCGGGCTGCAGCCCTGCAGCGACCTCCTGGTGCAAATGCAGCCCCGGGCCCTGCATACGCTTTGCCTGCTTGTGTCCAATCTCTGGTTTCACCGCTATCTTTTCGATGACACGCGGATGTCGAGAGTCAAACTCCTGCAGCTGCCGTGGGCTCCTCTGTGTCAGCCATCAGCGGAAATGAAACCAACTCACGTGAATTTTAATGGACGGCCGTGTCCAGTATGACACAGCTCAGCTCATGTTTGACATTGACATGACCCCGAGAAAGAATCAGTCATAGATTGTTCCACACACCTTCTATTTGTCAGTAAATCCCCTCTGAGGGAATGTGGTGTGATGTCTCTGCTTCCCAGCTCCTCTTTATCTGCTGCTGCATTTTGGATCTTTGATTCACCAAACAGCCTGGGAAATGTCCTCTTTCACTCCAGTACTTGTTAATGCTTGTTTGGTTTCTGGGGTTTTGAGCTAAAATATTTGGAGGAGGAGGAGGAGGAGGGCTGCCGGGAGATAAACACAGGAGGGGAGGTGTGAGAGGTGTCATCGCTCATGTGCTCTAGTAACTTTCACGTTATGAGAGATCTCCGGATAATTGTGTTTTGTACCCACAGAGAAACGTGACTGATAATCCGCAGCAGAGTTAAGATTTTATCCTCGGGGTTGTTTCTTGATACAGAAAATCTTCCAAAGGCTAAAAAAATCCCAAACCATCTACACTCCCAGCATGTTTCTGCAAACTATATCTTACATACATATCTATAAAAGACCCAGTCTTGTCTTTCAAACGTCGAGACTCGACAATACTACAGAGAACAACTCTCACAATGAGCAGGCACTTGTCTAACGGGGAGAGACGAGAGGTCGGAGGGTTGGGAGAAGAGTGAGATAGGTTTGTAATATATTCAACAAGGGAACAGACCATGTTGGAGGGACTTCAACTCTAGAAGCTTGACATCATTTTTGATATTTCAAACTTCTTGATTCCTTGTCATTTCTTTTCCATTCATGTGGGGCACTGAAAGCATAGATTAATCACGTTTGTGAAACATATTCCTATTTCAGAGGTGAGATGAGATGGTGGAATGGAACCAACAATATAATCGATAAAAGGCTTTTTCATGTCTTCATGTGTTCTGTGTCTCCTTTCCCAGGGCTGAATGTCAGACAGAGTCACTGTTTATTTCTGGGCACTGGATCTGTGACACGCTGGTGACCTGTGTAGGCTGTACTCCGCCTCTTGTCCAATGTCACCTGGGATTAGCTCCAGCCTCAAAGCATGAGCTGTATGGCTCATGGATGGATGGCTGTAAGTGGCCAATGTCAGCGTCCATTGTGTTGTGACAAATTGTCATATTTACACACATGCAGCTGGCACACAAAAACATTAGTCATGATACTGGCAACCTTGACCTACCACAGAATCTTTATTTAAAAAAAAAAACAATGCTGGTTTTAATTCACTGAAACAGGACCAGAGAAATTGATCGAATTCAGAGTGAGCTAGGTTTTGTTGGGAAGTTGCAGCAGGGATTCCCGTCTGAGACCAGCATACAGCCACATTAAGGATAATTTATAAGATATAATAACACGTGCTGAATTTATTTTTTTTCGTATTTGGGGCCACTCTCTACTTCAAACTAGTCATTAGTGTGAGGAAATGAAACTCAATGGGATGTGGAAGCCAAGTGAAATGTTCTTCAAGACCACAAAGTCCATCTGCCATTTACTTTCTCTGGAGTACTACAGCCTTTATATACCACAAATTATGCCTTTTATCGATTTGGGATTATTTGTATTTGAGTTGCATCACTTTAAATGTAAATGCACCGAGGAATTGAATGTGGAGACGAGGGTTTTCTCTCCATTTGTGTGAATATGCTGCTCATCTGTATAAAGAACGATGAAAAGCCCTGACAAACTGTATTCCTTTCATCCAATAGACAGTTGTCTGTTTGGGTTAACTCAGCTGTCAGAGCCGAGGCCTACTTGAGCAAATTTCTGCAAATATCCTCTCTAGCAACTGTGCATAACCAAGCCTGTCATTTTCCCCAGGAATAGAAGGGTAGTTAAAATTACAGCTTCTGAGGAGTGGAAATTTACGCACTGTCTGTTCTTAAATGGGAGCTCTAACGAAAAAAGGCATATGGTAGCATTTACAGATTCGAACATGGGAGATTTTACGATATGAGGGGAATCTTTAATGCTATATGACACAGAGTCTTGCTGTTTAGCTGTGGCGTTTACATGGGTGTTCATTCACAGATGCTTTCACACTGAGTGCAGCCAGTATATATATATTTATATATATTTTCTTATCATCATGAATATTTGGGCCCTTGATGTTACAGAGTCTTACGCTCAGCTAAAGTTTAATAAAACTTGTAGGTCAGTTCAGGGGTAACTATCTATAAATAATGATATATTATTATCTAATTAAGTTGTTAAAGCCAAATCCTGGTTAGATTCAACTGCATCTAACCAGGATTGGGCTCACATCTCATTGACTTGTATCTATCAATTCCACAGATGCCTGTCTGTCTTCCTGTATGTGGAACATATGTATTATACATTTGGTGAGCAAGTGCAGTGCTGAATTTACTGTGCTCTGGACATGAACATGGCAGCAACATTCAGAAGACACCTTGTGATTCCTCATGTCAATTGCTTAACAAAACTCTGAAAGCAACAATATCCAAGTTATGAAAATACTGCTTTTAATGGTGGAGTGTGTCGAATTCAGTGACATCTAGTGTTGAAGTTGCATGTTGCATCCGTACGCCACCACTTGCCTCAACCTCCACTTCCAGACATGATGGGGAGCTCTGGAAGAATTCAGTTGTCATAAAAAGTCATGCAGCATGGCCGCCTCTGTAGAGAGGAGCAGTTATTTAAGTAGTGAAATATAAAGGGACCTTTATGGGCTCGATGTGTACATGTAAACTACATTAGATGAAATTAACCAGTGAACATATCATGAGGATTATTCTACATTCCCCTCACCTCGATCTTACACGCTGGACCTTTAAATAAATCAAAGTTTACTATAACCCACACTCATGAACAGACATGAAGCAAATTAGGTTCCTTTTATGAAAAATATGAACCATAAAGCTTTGACTGCAGATAGACCATGTAGGATGAACACAAGGGCCTGCCCCTGGTGCAAACATCAACTATTTAGACACTAAACAAATGATAAAACAAACAATAAGATTAAAAGATAACGGTGTATCATGCACACTGGGCATCCATTTATTCTAAGAAGAGCGTTCCTGCTTTGTGTCTCTGCAGGGTCCGGGGGGTGGGGGGGGGGGGGCTGGTGGGGACCGGAGGTAGAGACACAGCGTGTCCGACTGGGGGCGGCGTAGGACAGACACTTCCCCCAGCACCCACATCACCCTCACTGGTGGGATCAGCAATTCAGATTGCATGCAAATCCAGGATCGTCACCGTGTGTGTGTGTGTGAGGGGAAAAGAAAGAGAGGGGGAGAGAGACGTGCAGTAACATTCCTGGAGAGAGAGAGAGAGAGAGAGAGCTGCCCCTTCCTCCTCCTCCTCCTCCCCCTTCCACTCGTCTCTCCTGGTCTCCCAGCCGGCGGCGGCAGAGAGGGCTTTCTAACCCGGGCTGCGGATGCAGGGAGCAGGCCTGCTCAGGGAAAGAGACACCGGTCGTCTGCAGGCAAGTTGTTAGAAGGAGCCGCCGACCATAACGTCTCACACGCACTCGAAATAGTTTGGAGTTGGTTTTCGGACGCTGTAGAAAAACAAAGTGTAGGAAAAGTTTACTTTGTGTGGGGGCTATGGTGGGATCTCATCGGACGGTCCGAGCCGGCCGGACCGCGCTGCTCCTGGCGGGGCTGCTCGTGGCTCTGTGCGCCGCCACTTGCCCGGAGAAAGAGCTGGAGGACCGGGAGGAGGAAGCCAACGTTGTCCTGACGGGCACCGTGGACGAGATCATCAACATGGACCCGGTGCGCAACACCTACTCCTGCAAGGTGAGTGCTCCGCTTTTGTGAAACTAAATCCGCCGCTCCCGGTGAAGCGACACCTGCTTCCTGCAGGAGAGCGTGGTCGTGCACGGCGGGACATTATTGTCACTTAACGCATCCGCCCTCGTGTCGCCGACGGAAGCCATTAGCACCAAGTTTGTTTGTCCCAATTGGGGAAAAAAAAACACATTTTTCAAACTCGGACCCTGACAGCGGATCCACTCTGGCCTCACAAACAGATAGATGGCGTGCGTCTTTATTTTTATTTCCACCTCCCAATTGCATAGCTACAGGGGAGGGCTAACCATAATAATCATATGTAATCATCCCAAACATGTTGCAGCAGGAGGCTCAGTGGACCCTGGATGCTGCTCTCACTCCATCTCTCTGCACATGAACGAGGGCAAAACATGCTGGCTGCAAAAAAAAACAGATGATGATGTGCTGAGTCTTGATTTATTCTTTGGTCGACACATGCAACCACTGGACTTGTAGCTGTAAGAGCACTGCCTGTGGGAATAAAAGAAGTATGTAATGATGGTCACTTTAAGCACCTAGAAGGGTATTCAAGACATTTCTAAGTCACTTTGTTAATAATGCAAGACACAATAAAGATGATTTTGTCAGCTGAGTCAGTGCAGGGGCAGTAAGGTGTGCCCGAGGATATAAACACCAGCAGTCATGCATCTGCACCGCGTTAGTCACATGTGAGACCTGTGCTTGTAAATTCACAGGTTCTTTTAATGTCACAGGAACATTACAGTGTCTGGATAACGGGCAACATAATGGCACACGGGGGAAGGAAAACATCCACTGGCCCACAATTGTTTTTAGACAGCAACCCACTGGTGTCCCCATTCCATATCTACTTCATTGTAACTTTTGCACAATCACGGACTTGAGGCGCACCACTCTATAATCTGTCAGAATAAACAAGTCCTGTTTGGTCAGTGCTGCCGCTGCTCCTTTCCTCAGCGCCCACTGACTTCCCGTCTCCCGGTGACTGAGTGGAGTAGATTAGAGGCACACGGCTCCCATTCTGGAAACAGAAACCACCGGCACCAAGTGCTGCTGCAAAGAGACCAGGCCGGATAACATGAGAGCGAAGGGGCGAATCATGACTGTGCATAAAGCACACACACTCGCTGCACTTCCTGCGATGCGGCATCTTTGGGGGGTTTTTGGTTTGTTTTCCAGCTGCTGCACAAAGTCTTTGCTTAGATCACTGGTATTAGATTAATGACAGTAGAAATAATTTCTTAAGATTTACTGTTAATACCCACAATGGCTGTGGATGGTTCTGTCACTGGTGTCAATGTGATTCATGGTAAAGCCTTATTCAGATTCCCCCATGTGTGTCTCTCTTTTATAAATGCAATTCAGCTTTATTACGGTATTAAATAACATGGCGTCTTCTTTTGCTAAAGGTGAGGGTGTGGCGCTACTTGAAAGGCAAGTCCAGCGTGAACAGAGAAATCCTCCTGGACGGCGGCAACAAGGTGATGATCGGCGGCTTCGGCAACCCGGGCATCTGCGACAACCAGGTAGCCACGGGCGACACTCGTATATTCTTCCTCAACCCTGCCCTGGACTCCATGGGACCAGAACACAAGAACGAACTCATGCTCAACTCAAGCCTGATGAGGATTACCCTGCGCAACCTGGAGGACGTGGAGCACTGCGTGGAAGGTAAGCAGCCAGTCTGACGTGCATGGAATGCGAGTAAGCTCTTTGCGGGTTAGAATATACATTACCACAAAGTTGGAAGGTAAACAAGCGCTGGAGCTAATTTGAGGATTATCAGGGCTCCTCTTACCTCACTTGGGATACATTTATAGGATCTATGCTGTGGTCTGACTCACAGCAAGTGTAAATCACTTTAAGAGTCAATGCCTCTGTACGACGTCGGCTGCTGAAATTACATGGTGTCAAACTTTCCCAGAACTGAATGGAACAAGGACACCTGAGTCATTTTAGGAGCTTTGTTGCCACGGGGAGGCTCCAGCCTTTCCCAGCAGAGGCTTGAGGTGCTAGACGCACACCTAGAGGACAGGGGTTGAATAGTTAAGAGATGATTCCCTGACCTCTGCTCCCTGAAGCTGAGGCATTTTTATTGAGTCAGAGGTTAAACTGCTTTGCACTTACTTGCGTGTAACACAGGTTGTCACACTTTATCTTATATAATGGGCTCAGGGGTTCCCACAGTTTAACTTCTTCTAGAAGAAAAAACAGAACAACTCTTCAACTAATCAATGAGAATGAATGGATGAAAACTTCTCACATGCTTGTTTGGGCGAAGAAAAAAAAATTATGTTTGTTTATTATTTACATTTGCATATTAGACCTTGAGCATGAAAAGAGTCTTTGTAACACTTATATTCCTGTGAGTCCTTTTTTGGTTGAAAAGTAATTTGTCAGGCTCTTATGAGACGAGCCATGCAGCCGTGACTAATAAATCTCAGCATCTACCGTGACTGTGAGACTGTAGCAGCCTGTGCCCCATGCCAGTGAGCAGCCAGCTCGCTGCTGTCTAACCTTTACTGGTGCTTGACAATGTTGGCAGCCATTCAAAGTTTGACTCGAACACTTAAGATGGGCCTGGAGCTGAGGTGGGGGGGGGTGAATCAGAGCACGAACCACCTTGCTGTGTAGGTTTTCTGGGGCAGTCTCTGCCTCGGAGATGCAGGCTCTGCACTCCGGGTACTTTCCTCTCCGAACAATCTGGGTGGCAGGATGTTCCAATGGATGGAGCTTGTTTGCAGTGTTAAGTTGCATTTGGCACACACATAAAACTTCTTCTGTTTGTCTGTCCGGGCACGAAACACTGCACTGCTAACCTTTTCATTCAGGCCCCCTTTTCTTCTTGTTGGACTCCTCTTGTGGAAAGGGGAGTTTCTTGGCTCTGACAAACTGTCTAGAATGTGCCCTTTTTTGTGTCGTGGCTTTGTGTTTGAAGAGGATTTACTTCTCATAACCTGATTTTCTCATATTGGCCGTACAGTGGAAAGAATGGAGTTCTTCGAGAAGTCATCAGAGCTCTGTCTCACTTCTTGCACGGGTGTAACGCGACTGAGCATATTCTTACGGAGCTTTTGATGCATGAGTCCTCCAAAGTGTAAAAGCCTGGGACCCCTGTCATGTGCAGATCCCACCATGACGTCTCTGTTTGGTTTTTGGGGGGTGACATTAGTTGGCGTGCCCCCATCCGGAGGAGAATGAGCTCTGAGGCTTGTTCCAGTGCAGAGTTTTAATTAAGAGAGTCAAGTCAGATCCCATCCGTTCTATGCAGCCGCTACCCCCGGCGACTGTGGGATGTCAGTGCAGCGGGACAAGACTCTACCTGCCGCAGTTCTTATTGTACCCTCCTCTGCTTTCTCCTCATTCTTGACATTTTCGATAGCTAGGATAGACTCAGGAATGCCTGGCAGAGACCTAGGTGGGGAGGTGCATTGTCTGAGGTGGAAAGAAAAAAGGCTTTGTGTGAGCTCCTCGCCGCTGAGAGTTTGGAGAGGGACCCAGACATGAAGGAAAATAGGATGAGTGATGTCGAATGAAGGAAAAACACAGGATTCTTCTTTTGTACGTGTAAGGACGTGGGGCCTTGACGGATGTTGTGTTTGCCGTGGCGTAGTTGTTAGTGCTCGGATCAGAGACGGGTGAAGATGGATGCCTTCAGGCGTCGTGTTTCACAGTCTTTCTCCACCTGTGCTCTTTGGACTGGGCGGGGGCACTTCAGGGCCACTCGGCCCATGTGTGTGATCGCGACAGTGCGGCCCTCCCCTGAGCAGCCTTTACGAGATCTCTGACCAGCTCTCAAAATGACGTCTGCCGTGCTGCGAAACGCAGTGGCCCACTTTCTGTTTCCTTTCAGTTAACTCCTGAACGCAAAAAGTATTCCGCTGGCAGCGCTGAATTTGCCGTGGCAGATAAGGGGATGGCCTTTGGCACTAAAAGTCTTCCTTTGTCTGGCCGTCCAGTGACCGTGTGTAAAATGTGCCAGTGCCGGTTGTGCTGCACAGACACTTGTGTGTCAGACAGGATCAGTCACAGTAAATTACTGTGCCTTTGGAAACAAAAATGAAGTTCTGCTTTTGAAAAGTGAATGAAAAGGGGCGATTCAAAATCACAACAGAATACTTTGTCCTCCGGATTTGGTTAAAGGGCAGCAAGAGCGTGAGCAGTGTTTATCGTCGTTTTACCAATCCGTCTTCCTCTTTTTTTCCCCTTCCTTTGCTGTGTTAATGGCAACAAAGAGGGCGGAGGTGTTTGGGTTCGGAGGAAGCTGTCTTGATGGAGAAGTGTTGAGCACACAGGGAGATCTTATCGCGTCCATGCTGTGTTTATCAGCTGCTTTTGTTTCAGCCCTTGATGACATGACGCCAGAGTCTTTCCCTCAAGGCCCCGATGAAGATCAGCAACAAAGGGCTGTTTCTTCCTTCTGTCTTGATCTCCCCCTCTCGTCCTTTTTTTTTTTTTTTTTTTTTTTTATGAAAATCTCTTTTTAGAGGAGCAGAGATCAGCCAGTTAGAAATCAGTGCACAGTCATGCAACAGCTGCATCGAAGATATATTTTTTTTTATCCCATCATGCTGCATCTATTTTCGCCAACCATGCCGGGTGCAGCTAGTGTGCTTCATTTGTTGGACAATCAAAACTCCTTGTGGGATGTTAATGAGCGCTATTTTACAGCTCAACATACCACTAACTGTTTATGATCTGTGCGTACAGCAGTCCAGAGGCTCACTGGTAATGGGGTTAGCCGGGCTTGCTGAGAACATGACGGGGGTCCTGATTTGCCGGCAGGTGGTCTTGCTTAATGATGGGCGAGCAGACAGTCCGGTGGAATGCTCCTCGGGGTGGGTGGGATGTGGGTTGACTGTGTGAGCCACCCCCCTACCCACTGCTGCCCCTCCTCAAGTGTTTCTTCAGTGAGAAAGCCTGGCCTCTGAGATTTTTTTTTCCACCATTGTTTGTTCACGGAGGAGGCGTGGAATGGGCTTGAGTACCTAACCTGTGCAAGCTCCTACCTGGCTGCCTCCTCCCTCCTCACCTCCATGATAGGAGATGAGATATTTATCAAGTGAGGCAAACTGGAGACGTTAGTCTTCGGCCATGATGCCTACTCACTTTTGCCTTTTGCCTCATATTTTGAACAATTTAAAAAACTCCAAATATGCAGGGGTCTACTCCCAAACCCAGAATGAATGAGCACTGTTATTTTAAAAAGCTTCCACTCTTTGGTTTGGTTCCACCTTACGCCTCCACACTGCTCCAGAGTGTAGGAGCTGCTAAAAGAGAGACATTAGCCTGTTCCAGAATACAACCGCCCGCTTCAGCCCCTGCTACCAGTAACGCAACATGGATAATCAATTACAAGCTTTGCTGATGTTGTCTCTGCTCACAGCTGTCGCAGTCGAATTCTGCATTTTATAATATACTGCTTACGGGACAAGCTATTATTCTGGGCTGATTCCCATGTCCAAGAGTGTCAGAAAATGCTGTTTTAGTTTGAAAATACAATTCTCAAATGTCATAGTGTGGATGAGGCCTGTGATGATGTACCAGCCCACGCTTGGAGAAATACTCTCAGCCGAGATGATATGGATTAGTGAGGCTCCTATATGATGTGTCAATACAGAAGCCTCCGTTGTTGAAGTTAGTTGCTGCCTGATTTCACACCTCTGCATGTTTTTTTTCTCTGAGGGTTAATTAAATTTCAGGTGAAATCATTTCCTCTGAGCTCAGTGGAGGTGGTCTTTACATCAGCTGTGGTGGTCCATAAAACTCAGTGGGAAATTCTGTCGCTTGAGTTGGCTGCCTTATAATTTCCATATCGGCGTTTACTACCAGCTGTTCATGTTTTTATCTCAACAAGATGCAACACGGGTATAATAGAACACCACTTCAGCAAAATATGACTGATTCCTGTATGTGTGGCTTTTCCATATATAACAGGCATGTGGGTAATTCCAGAGAGAAGATGGAGCTTTTTTTTATTACATTGTTGCTATATAAAATATGTGATAAGACTATGCAGTTGCACCCAGTTGAACTAAAGGTCCCTTTATCTAGTCGAGTTCTATCATCAGGGAAACACAGGAAGTCAAGAAGTCTGACTTTTAGAGCTTGTCCTGCAGTATTTGAGTGGAATGAGCAAAGTGTGTGTTTGCTGTGTGGCTTTTTTCAAAGCGTTTATGCAGTGAAGTGAACAGAATTAGACAAACAGAAAGGCATGATGGGAGGCTTTGATGAAAACGGGCAACAAAGGCTCAAAGGGAGAAACAAGGAAGGATGGACCTGTTCACCAGCGAGCCCAAACTCTCCAGAGTTATTGCACATTTTAGACTTTTAATTAAAAATGCAGGAGTGGGGAACCTGCTTGGCATAGCAATAAAGAACTCTGAAATGAAAAAGCCTTGAAAGATGGAAGAGAGCAACGGATCAGTTGGCCTCAGTCCGTTCACCTTGACTTGTAACCCAGCCAAAACCAAGAGTGTATCACTCTGATAAGAATCATAGATGGTATTGATAGGAGACCCAGAGACATGCACGTAGTGACATGCATGCACACAAACATACTGTGCACACATGGTTTCTTGTAGGCTGATAACACAGTCATTTTTTTATTCAACATGGCTGCTGTGGTGGAGAAGTCCCTCAAAATGGTTTTCATTGGTCAAATGTGAGTCGGTGGTAAACTGGGTTGTTGAAAAGAAGATGTTAAGTGAGCTGGTGTCAAAGTCCCAGTTAAGCTTTCCTTTGGTCTGGAAGAGGAAAGTTGCTCTGACCTGGGAGGCTCTGGGCAGGGACTTGGATGTACGGTGACCCATAAAACCTCCCTCTTCTATCCCAGACATAAAGAGCTCAGAGGACCGGTCTGCATGAGATCGGGCTCCCTCCGGGAAACTGGATCAGTGACAAAATTCCTGCATTTCTGAAGCAGGGCAGCTGCTGTGGCAAGTGCGGCTACTTATTGTCAAAATGCCAAAAACATCAGGTTTAGAGGAAAAGGCTTTTGGTGTGACACCAGGGGGGTCAGCAGAGGCCCTGATGTGATTTGTATTTAGGTCAGCTCTGCTGTCACTCCAGAGCAGCTCACATCGAGAGAAAAAAGTGAAGAAGTCAAGTGTGAATTCTTTTTGTTGTCGAATACATCAGGGGAAATCTTGGAAAATACATTAACTGCAGAGTAGGAAATACCTTGGAGGTTAATTACATTCTTTCACCTTCTTGTTGATGCCTCATTATTCTCTGACTCAATGCTGGTACATTAGCCCTATCATGTTCCCTGTTGTCTCGTGGTATGCACCTGTTGCGTACCACCGTCCATATGCCGGTCAGGGAGGCTAGTAATGTTATGCTGGGATCCTTGTTTCTGGACAAATAAAAATGCTTCAGCTCTTCAAGCGAGGCTCTCCTGGGGATTATGGAGCTGCAGACAATCGTTATGCTATCTACCTGTTGCTATAACATATAGTTGCAGCAAATCACCTACCTTACCCTCCCTTTCTTACCAGGGATCCGACCTTATGCATGCCTGATTCAACACCATCTTCCCTGCAATGCTAAACACGCAGGAAGTCAGGGAGACCTGGCAGTTGGGGGTCTCATTTTCAAAGCGAAATAACATGGGATGCTCTGGCCTTTCCTGTGCTGTTTAGCTTCTCCGCCAACAAGCCAGTCTCTGTTACTTCCTCTCTCCCTTCCTATGCATCCCCCCCCGTTTCTGTGTTTGCCATTAACGTGTTTCATTTTCATCCCATTTTCATATGTGACCTTCCGTCATCCCCGAACGTTCTGATTACGAGCTGCACATGTGTCTGTCTGTCAGCGTGTGTGTGTGTATGCGTGCCTGCAACTTGTTTCGGTTGGCTCTGTCTGCTGTTTCTCTGATGCAACTCTGTGGCAGGGAGCACTGATATATGACAGTTTTCAGACCCACTCCGTTCTGGGGTTTCATGTCCCCACTCTTACCTTCCCCACATGTTTAATTCTCCCAGAGTCCATTGTTGCCCCACCTGTTTCCCCTCTCCCCGGCCTCACAGTCGTCCTTCTCCTCCTCCCCGAGTTTCCATCTCACAGTTCAGCAGTTCCACCTGTAATTACATCGGAATCCTGTGTCCTGTAAAGCTGTCATACTATTAACTACCAGGTGCGGTTTGTGCAGGCCTGTCACCAGCATTCCATATGCCTCTGCCTGTCTCCTGCTCGGCTTCCTCGGGAACTTACAGAAGTGAATTATTAAATTGTCAGTAGCAGGATAATAGTGTCTTATTAGAAGTTGTTAAATCGGCTCAGTGCTCTTTTATAACCTGGACCTTAAAAGATCCCAGATGTAATAAATCACCATTTTCCTTGAAGTTGTTCAGTAGCTACACTTATCTAAACTTATTCAAACGAATAAACAGATTGGTGTTTTCATATGGAGCTGCTGTGGGGATTAAAGCGGGATTAGCACTTTGGGAATTGAATGCCGTCAAAGATGTTAGACTTTATTGTTGCTCCCCCTGGAATCTGCAAAATGTGTATCTTGTGTCAAACCCCTAAAGATGACAACTCTCCTGACAGATGAAACCTCTCAGGAATTTTCTCCCCGCTTTCTCTCGCCTCGCTCTCTGCGTGCCCTCCAGGCTGACAGATTTCTCTGGCTTTAGGGAGGTGCTCGGCCGGCCCATGTTGTTTTAGCCAACAATGGCAAGGACGTGATGGCTTTCAGAGACAAACACAGATATCCAGCTGAGGATGTCTCACTGGCTTGAATGTGTAGCTGTGTACACAGACACACAGACACACACACAGAGACACAGACAGTGACTTAACCATCCCTCCATTGAACTGGAGATTAAACATGACTTGGTATGTGTCCCTGTGTCTGACCTAGCCTTCGCTGTGTTATTGCTTTCAACAGTTAACACGTCGCTCAAGTGATGCATCACTGAAATCCTGACTTCACAGGGCGGCAGTAATCGCCATCCACACATGGGAGGTGGCTTCAGAGGTTTTGGAGTCGCCATTGTAGTTTGACATTAGCACATGAACCATTTATTTGTTGTTAAGTAAGCTAATTGGCAGCTTCTTCATGTGCAGCAAACACTGATGACATTTCTTCCAGGCAGCAGCTCTTTGAAAAACTGATGTGATGGGAGTAATTATGAGCTCAGTGCAATCAAAGGATCAGATCTGTGAGTCTTCTAATATGAAACCTTGTGAGGGATCCTTTCAGCAGCACAACAAAACTTCAGATGACTCCTCAGCTAGTTTGTCAAAAGCAAACGTGAAACACAATTATGGTCGTAGGTCGGGGGCTGACACAGATATGGAAATTCAAGGACATGCTATGGAAATACGACGGGCCATGGGACACTAAGAGCACAATGACCAATACATGCAGCATTGATGACCTTGAACAATTCTTAGCCCTCTGTTAGTTTTTTGGTGCTGTATATTCTGTGCATATATGAGGAGAATGGAGCTCAACCACGAGGAGGACAAATAACTATAACAGAGAATGTTTGACCAGTGATATCAGGGATAAAAGAAAGAGGGGTGACCTCCATTATTAAAGAGAATTAGTGATGGAAAGAGCGGGAAATAAGTAGAGCAGATGGAAAAGGATAAGAAGATAAGAAATTACAAAGCAAGAGAAATGACGCAAGTCTGGTTGAAGTTCAGGGAAATGAAAGCAAAATGAGTGACTGGATGCTCATTTTAAAAAGCTATCAAATCAACTCATTTGAAATGCCTGTGTTGTTTTGTCGGTGGCTTTTGCTTCTTTCGCACAGAAAGGGGAGCAAGTGCCATGAGGCAGCTTTTAGCATTTTCCAGCAGAAGCATGGCGCCTCAGAGAGTCTTGGCCTGAGGGAACGAGTTCTAGCACAGTCTGCAAGCTGTTGCCAGGGGTATGCCCAAATCAGCCTCCTTGAATCCCACCTTACTGTCACTCTGAAGCCCCTCATACCGTTTTTAGTCAGACACTGTGGCCTTAATACCACAGTGCCGCACTGTCACTGCCATTTCTGAAATTTCCCCAATATTCTCTTGGGATCATTTGAGCAACAGTGACATCTCCAAAAAGATTTCTCAGAATGTTTTTTCCCCTCTGCACTCAGTGGATAGAAGCATGCCCTGGAAGAGCTCTTGAAGCAGACATGTTTGAGTGCGCTCCTGGGGAAATATCCAGGCACTGAGATGGAAGGCGCCATTGAATGCAGATAGTTTGGGTTTGCCTTGCCTTGGTTTTTTTTTTTTTTAGGAGGCCATATGGCCTGTTTGGACAGGCTGACTGACAGAAAAAGAGCATCGTGGGTAAAACAGGCCTTTTCACTTTGTTTACAGTGTTTCTTTTGTTAATGACAAGACCTCAGCAAACTCGACCTAAATGTAGGACAATGGATCAGCAGCTACATGTGTTAGACTTTATAAATATGCACTGTGTTGTCAAGTGGGGCAGACAATAAAGTTATCTATTGGCTTGGACATTTATCTGTGATGGATTTCAAACATTCCTGGTGTGATGGGATTTTTTTACTGACTTTCTCTGGAGGTGCATGAAATCCTCTGCATTTGATACATTTTTGTGTTTTGGGAGCAGTAGTTTTATCTCTTTGAGAAATGTGAAGATTTCGGGAGCTATGCCAAAAGAGATGACACACGTTTTCTCGTTCCCGCTCACAATTGATCTTGATCAGGCCTCGGTTACAAATTCCCCACCGGAATTCCCCCGGGTCCTTTTTCACCTGTTGACTTCCAGGGCTCCATTCTGGTCCGGGCAGGGTTCAGGCTGCTGCAGGACTCCAGCCAGCCTCCAGGCATCCAATTCCAGCCAAGGGAAGAGTGAAAAGCAACAGCTCAGCCTCCAGTTAGCCTTTACCGGAGGGCAAAGGGAGTGTGGGTTGAAAGGTGGAATCAGGGTCAGACGAACACCCCCCCCCCAAAAAAAACCCTTGGAGCAGAAATCCACGTTCCAACCAAGTCACATTTGCACAGAGCTGTGAGAAAAACAAATCCCATATTATATATTAAGCATCGATCTACAATAATGTTTGCAGCTTTTATGAGGAGTCTTGCTGACTCTTCTGTTTGTTTGCATTTAAAACTGTCCCACATTCAAATGAAAGCTGATCTGAAAGCTGAGTCTGTGTCTATTCGAGGTTAACAAGTCTGCTGTATTGAAATTAGGATGTGTGTGTGTGTGTGTTGTATATCTTGCTCCAAAGTACGCCCCCCCCCCCCCCCCCCCCCCCCCCCCCCCCCTCCTTTTCACGGCTGTATTGGTGCTAAAGTGGTGTGTTTGTTGCCCCCACTCAAGCCGAATCTCTTTCTTTGTCCCTGTGAGGTTTTTTTGTTTTGCGTGTCTGTGTATATGTGAGTCACTCTCAAACACGCCGGTGAATTCCATCTATGCTTCTCTCTGTCCCTCAGTATGGCTCTCTGCTTCTCTGTTCATTCTGTGCAGATTGAACTTGCTGGTTACGATGCTGCTGGAATCTTGATCAGCTCCGATTTACATCGAGACAATGGCAGGAATTGAAAGGCGATTTCTCTCCTTTTCCTCTCCTCTCCCCTCCTTGAACCTCTTATTCCTACTTTTTGTCCTCCTCTCTTCTTCTGCATCTTTGCCAACAGCCTCCACACCTCCTTTATTGTGTTTTTTTTTTAGAAGATGGGTGTCTTGAGAGACAGCAAATAATGGATAGAGAGGGAGCCTCTTCGACAGTAGACTAAGCTAAATGCTTCTGGACTTCATCTGTGCCCAGAAGGACACAGCCCCTGTGATAATGAACTCCACACGCTTGTCAGTCTCACACACACGTGAAAGCCTTACATAAGCTAGTGTGAGCACGGCCAACCTTCTGCCAGTAGTTTGATAGTGGCATTGTTCATACATGGCACGACACCACACTGTACCGTCAATTAAGATAAGCTTCATTTGGCATCAACGCTGGTGTCACAGTCCAAACATTTCAGTTTAAACACTGATGCAGTTTGACAGAATTCAACCCCACAAGTTACAGGCTACACTGCGCACAAGCATAAACGCGTCTCATGTCTGCGAAATTAAAACCAAGTGACAAAACCAGTACCAGGGCAATTTAAGGAGTTTAAGTTAAGGAATTAATTTTCAAGTAGTAGCTGTGGTGACTTCAGATAAAAGGTGAAAAGGAAAAAAAGCAGCTCAGGGATGAATTGGAGGAACATGGAGCCTAAACCTGTTTTAGTCCTGGTAAGGTGGTCCAGGCCAACATGCAAAAATTTTACCCAAGATGGCAACTTTCCCAACAAAGCCCCCTGATACCCCCAGGTCCAATACAAACATTTCACAACTCCAGAACAGCAATATTCTGCCATATTTGGTTTGTTGGTTGTATTTGTCTCAGGAATGAGATTTTGAGGCATTCATGTCTGAATAGTTTTGTCGGCAGACCAAAGAATAGTTATTACGTTTTCGGGGAAAAACTCAGCTGGGATGAAACAAATGTTTTTGTTATTTGGTATTTCTCAACATCTCCATCAACAGTTCTCACACACACACACACTGTGTTCTGGTTTTGCTTTGGAAGAGTGGGGATCTTTCTCACTGCACCTGAAACAACACATGAAGACCTGCCAGAGAAGTGAAGTCATTTCATTTAACTGGTAAAAAAAAAAAAAGAGAAATAAGCATTTTTCATTTTGCCTTGGTCACTGTGACGCCCATCGAGGCATCACCTGCAGTCAGTCACGGCCATTATGTTTTCCTTTCGCTCACTTTAACCGGATCATCAGTGCTTTGAAGAAGCTGAAATTAGACCCATGCAAATCACTCAGATGGTTTGAGATGAACTGCTGACAGTCGAGGGTTGAGACCTCAGCTCCTCCCGCCGGTGGATCGCCATTAGAGTATAATGTTTATTAAAAAGCCTTTTTCCCAAGAGTTTAGCTTTAATAATGGATGCGTGCAGAGTGGGGTGATGGCCGTGTATCATCCTGATTCTTCTGTGTCTCAGTGTGTCTTTCTGCTGAGGTGAGCACAGTTGCATTGTGGGGTGCATTTGTGTAAACATATGGATGAAGAGGAGCACCAGGGCACCGTGTCAGACCTCCAGAGAGCAGGCAGACGGCTTTTTAATTTCGCTCTTCTCCGACGCTATTTGGCAGAAGAAGAAAGAAAATGTTTTCTTCATTAACAGGAAACTTTGACAACAAACTGCAATCAGACTTACTCATTTACTAAGCACCGAAAGCGAACTTGAGCCTGTCAGGGGGGCTGGGGGCTTAATTATTTTATCTGTCGGGGAAGTGTTGAGCGAGGATTGTGGAATACACGCTCAGCCTCAGAACAGATTGTAAATGATCACCCTCAGGCCACCGCCACAGTCTCTCCTTTTTAGATCAGTGTTGACAAAGGCTCAGAGGCCGGCTCTTCGTGGGGTGTGGAAGGCTGGGGGGTAGCCTTTGTTGTTGGCTTCTAGTCTATTTGAACCCTGTCCTCCCAACCACCTGTCCTCCATCATGGCCAATTATCAAAGGCCTGAAGTTGAGCTCAGTGGGCATGCTAACCGGTCCTAACCAGACTATGATTATCATCCTTTTGTCATCTTGTGAGATGAGGAGCAACACAAATGTTTTTACAGGCTGGTGGGTTATTGAAAAGACCCAGCGTCATCCACCACCTTGAGGCCGCAATCTCAAGTTCACGGCAGGAGGAACCGTTGGGAGGAGAATGGATTAAGGAGAAGGGAGCAAGGCGTTTAAAGACTGAGGTTATTGTCGGTGCCTGTTCATCAAAGCATAAAGAGAGCTCAGACAGAGTGACAGGAAGGGTGGGGGGGTGATATGGAGGTACACTGCTGTCCTCTGCCTCTATCACACACACACCACTTAGAAGGTTTCAGATAAAATGTTATCCTGCCCTGATCTCAGACATGCCACATTCTCAATCACTGTCCTTTAATATTCATAAGGGGCCTTCAATTAATTCTGTATCTCAGAAATAATGACTGTAACCCTGTGACATAAAATTTGTGGTATAAAAACAATACATTGTCCTTCTTTGCTGCAGTGGTTTATTAACTCCTTCATAAATAATTTATCATGCATCTTTAACTTTCAGAGGTTTTAATGTCATTCTCATAATGTTATTAATCAATTCAGCCTTTGTGGTAGTGTTGAAGTATCCGCCCAGATCCCAAAAGCCACTTCTAATGGGTCTCAGTGAGGAGATTGAGAAAGTCCCACACATGCACTCACCCCAGCACACTTCATCCTGCCCATTCTGAGTTCGCTAGGTTCTCATGTCGGGAGATTATTCACGGGGATTTCGTTCTAAATGAGGTGAAATTATTGCTCTCAGTGAACCAAGTCTTTCAGAAGTGACTGCCAGGGCTTGAGCTGCTGCTTTTTGTTCTGCTCCCCTTTGTTGGCCGGCATAGCGGAGTAACCTGACCCCGGATCTGACAGGCGCTCAACTTAAAGAAAAAGCCATCTTTAGCTGTGACTTTAAGTTTCAGCTTTTATTATGGTGATGGCCATGAAGCAATGTCATGAGCTTTATGCACTGCTCTTCCTGTACCT
Source organism: Pseudorhombus dupliciocellatus (assembly GCA_016785235.1). NCBI lineage: Eukaryota > Metazoa > Chordata > Actinopteri > Pleuronectiformes > Paralichthyidae > Pseudorhombus > Pseudorhombus dupliciocellatus. The sequence goes on from JAFBJW010000077.1 coordinate 3,271,881, forward strand.
CTCTTTATGTTGTGTTTCTGTCCAAATATTTGCCTCTCGTGGTTTCATAATATTTAAAGATCTAATGTTCTTGTGCTTGTTTTTAGGTTTGTACTCCCTTGGTGATTGAATTAGTGATGTCATAGCATAGACCCTCTTTTCTGGGTCCGGTTCTGATACAAAGGTCTTTTGATATTTTAATCAACAAATGAATTGAAAATGAATTGCAACATCTTTATCATTAGTTTCTCTTCAGGACCATGTGCTATAAAGGCACATGGCTAACTGGTGTCAGTCTGAAGGGAAACCAAGAGGTACGACGTTTCCCAGTTATCACAACTTAGCACTTATTTCCCACATTCTTCACCGCGTCCTCAGAGGAAGTGATTGCATTTTGCTGTCGCTCCCTGCAGCCCTGGCTGTCTGCCCTGCTGTGGGCCTGCCCGTGTGCGGAGGCACTTGTGTGGTAACTAGTAGCGCTGTAAAGGCCTGCATGCACAAACACCGAGTCACTTTGAAGCCTGGACCGCAAGTTTGTTTAACATTTGAAGACAGTCAAGTGAGACACTGCTGTGTGTGTGTGTGCACGTACAGCATTACACTGGGAAGTGCACACACACTCGGCTTCACGGGTCAAACCCTCCTCCTCCTCCTCCTCCTCCTCATTCGTCCTTCAGGTCCCCTCCTGGCCTCATCTGCAAACATCGTTAAAATACTCGACGCGGGGACTGTCGTTCTATTCCAGAAGGCAGCGGAGGATGTTTGCGAGTTTCACCACAAGTTCAGTCATTCAGATTGCTTCAGCTGAAAAGCAGCCAAATGCAAACACCCCAGTAATATTTCCATTCCGGACTCATCCACTCGCTTCATGCCTTTCCAACTTGGGAGCGACCTGTTCTGCTGCGCTGCTCACAGAGGACTGGAGCGTGAGGGCAAATCACGGGGAGGCGAGCGTTGGCAGGGCAGAGCCAGGCTACATTTGGAGTTGTTCTTTGACTGGGGGGAAGGGGGTGTGCTCGCAGTGGATGGGGGTCTTCTCCTGCTGTTTAGCCTGCCCTTTTGTCTCCCTAATGACCTGGCTGCGTAAAGTTAGCCGCTCTATTCAGAAGGCATTAAGGGTCATTTTACCTGACGACGGCCATTTCCCCCCCATCACTAGCCTGGGGGGGGGTTTCACTTGCCCCCACCCCTTCTCATGGAGGTCAGAGGTTGTGGTATAGTTGTGGAGCTGGTGGGGATTCACTGTCCTGCCTGAAGACACCGGCTACATGCTCAAACCCTTTAAGCATCTGTTGTGCCAGAACTCATATGAATCATGTTTAATAAAGTTAGAAGAACAATTACAGAACAAAGGCACTGGGAGAAAAAACATTGAAATTCCAGAGGCTTGACAGCAGCTCAGAAAGACATGAGAGCTATTCTTAGCTGGCTACTTAGACATATTGATGCAGCCTCCATAAAATACCTGAGATTCTTTTTTTCAGTTGCTCAGTTTTCCTGAAGTGCAAGTAGATGTACGGCATAGAAAAAAGATCAGTCAATAAATTCACTTATCATGTTTATAATAATAAGACTGGAACCAAGCTGCACATATCGGGCTGTGTGAAGCTTAATGTAATAGGGTGAGCAAGTTATTCAGGAATCATCAATCCCAGTCTGGTTATTCATCATCATAAATTATACTTGTGAATAAGGCATCAGCTCTATCATTAGTTTTCCGTTGCCAACTTATGGTTAAGTGCCCTCGTACCTGCCTGGTTGCTAAGGAATGAAATGCCCATTGCCGGTGGGGGGACTTGATCATGCTGAGACTGAGCAAAGAGGGCCAGATGAGAGGGGAATGGCAACTAGACAGGGAGAAAGAGCACGGACGGGATTAGAGACCTGGAGGAGGATGGATGGATGGATGGATGGATGGCGAGGCTGCCACAGACAATCACTAGAGTCTGACAGGTCTCCTTCCATTCTGTTAACTCTACGAATCCCAACTCTCAAGGTTACTTAAGAAGGAGAGACTGATGGCTTCACAAAAGATATGGAGGTGGAATCAGTATCTTACGATTTCCCAGCAAACTGTTGGGAAGACGAGTGAATGCAACTCCCTTGTTTTTGCCGACTTGTAATTAGATCAGCAACGACAAAACAGAAGCACTCAGACCAGTAATTCGGTAATTACTTTTCTGAGATCACTTTTTGCATAAATGAACAAAAGGAAATGAAAATATCCAGTTTGTTAAAAACGATTCATTCAACCAACCCACTGACCTTCACATCGATGCAGCACGTAGGCTGAGTATGAAGTTATTTTTCGGTGGTTTTCTGTGATTTCTTTTCCACCTGCTCCACTCTCTGCTCAACCTCCACAGTATACACAGTCCCTTCTCCGCACTCTGGCTCTATTACCTTCAAGCCTCCCGCAATCAGTGACCTTTGCTCATACCTTTTGATCCTTGTCCTCAGGTTCTTCCCAGCATGGTGCTGACCTCTCTGTTAGGCATTGGCCACATTCATACTCCAAATATTTAGGCCGTCATAACAAGACTCCTCTCTGTGTCACCTGCCGGCTCATTTATTTGTGAACGTTTCGGTGGAAGCTGAGGTTCTGACACAGGTTTCAATCTGTGATCATATTCCGGCAATGAGTAACAGCTCAAGTTAACAAAGAAACCTGAGGAGGCCATTTAGACGAGTATGTTCGCCTCTGTTGACTTTTGAACATTTCTCAAATTCCTTGGCCCATTCATGTTTTGTGTGTATGTCGTCACGTGTCAGCGCACCGGCGGCCTTGTTCTGGTGGAACTTCCAACAATGCGCTGCATCCTGCACTCAGATATAATGAGCGCTCAGGCCCAGCGTCAACTGTCAAGTGATATGGTGCAGGGGATGTTTTCTTCAGTTAATGTTTAATGTTACTATAGATTATGTCGAGCAGGACATTGATTTCCTATAATAGCTGAGGACAACATGTTGATATTGTGATCCCAGACACAGGGATATTCAAGGTACAATAGTGAAAGAGAAAGGAGGGAACTTTCATTCTGGGTTGTCGATTCATTTTCTGTAATTGATTCACTAACCTTCATATCAGTATTGCGTGAGGTCTAAACTATAAATAGTCCCAAAATGGAAGTAAATCCTGAATATGACTTGTAGTGAAACTTAGAAATAAATCTGCAGCTTGCTCCTCTTGATTCTGCTCATCAAGCTTACATTACATTTTGTTGTTCTAGTTCTCACCTTAATCTTTTGTCTACATATTAGTTCTACTTCAACACTTCCTGATTTAGTCTGACTGCCGAGCCATGAAATCTGTACAAAAACGCTCAAACACCTCGAGTGAAATTGATTGAAAGTGCGCACTGGAACATGTTTTTGTAGTCGCAGAGGAGAGGAAGAATAGAGCTGGAGGAGTATGTGGAGAAAAAGAAGCATCATCGAGTCTGGAGACCTCAGAGATGGAGAGTCAGGGACGTTCAGTAGAGGAACTGAAATCCAGTCTTTTTATCACCTCAACTTCAATGTGGGAAGTCGCGCACAAAAGTCTGACTCTGAGCGAGGTGAGGGAGTGTATTGTGCAGACAGACCAGGGTGAACTGGCAGCCAGTCGATGAAGTGGTGACTTTGTGATGCTCAGGGTTGAGCTCTCTGAACATCTCCATGGTGCATTCAGCACAATTTTTTTTCAGTTTGATACAGTGTCACGGATCTCATCACAAAAATTGTATTGACACTCAAATGCTACCGCCGAGATCGTTGAACGTCTCATTCAAGCTTGGTATAGTCAGCAAGACCCTGGAACCTGGCTCCAGGGATTTACACTTGTTTAGTTTAAATAAAATTGACAGGATTCTCTGCATTTCTTGATTTCCCAAAGGTCTCGGATGGGCTTGATGCAAGGGCTCTTTGTAAGTTAGTTCAGTTCTTCCCCCACTTTCTTTATGGATCTTGCTTTGTGCGAGAGTATGGTCAGGTTGACGTAAAAAGGACAACCCAGCCGAAAGCATAGTCAGCCTGTGGACAGAGGACTCCATAAACATGTCCAGCTCTGCTCTGTTGAAATGATTTAGAGCTGGGGATGAGGCGTATATCTGTCCCTCCTGCGAGGGTGAGAGAAAAATACTTAGTGACACTCAAGGCATATTGATTTTGGGGATTATGTGCAGTGGATTAAATATCGGATCTTTGTTTTCTACTCCAAAGGTCAGTTCCGCCCTTAAATGACAAATAAATTACTGCATAAACAATGCATCATTCTGATTTAGTACCTGTACATCTGTACTAATAGGTGTTAACGCATATCAGGTGACATGCAGGAAGCAGACTGTCTGATCTTCAGTTGGTTGCTTGGTTGCATCAAAACCTCAAACATGAAACAACTGTGACGACGGATTAATTTTCTTGGCTTGAAAACAGATGTGGACAACAGGCGTAAACCTAGTTATGTGTTTTAGTTAAGATTTTACCTGAGTTTGATCAAAACAGCCCTGCTCCATCGGTCAAGCACGCCTCTCCTCCCTGAACCAAGTGCTCGGCCATAATGGCTGCCCCCTCTTTCCCCTCAGCATGTTTCTCTTGTTCACGCTGCAGTCGGAGGCAGCGTTTGAATTGAGGCTATTGTGATAAGTGACTGAAGGTTGGAAACACAGGTGCAGTGACTCAGTGTTTGCTCATTTGGATTTGTCACTTGGCAGCGATAAGGAGCGAGGAAGGCAGGAGTGAGACAGACGGGGCGGGGCGGGGGGGGCGGGGTCAAGAAGGAGAGAGGTGAACAACAGGTTCATTAAAGTAACTCACTAATGATTTACAGGGGTTTGAGAAATGCACTCGGCGGAGGAAGTGAGCTGCGATGAGAACCAGAGGTTGAATCACAACAGCAGCGTTTGTGTCGGATTTCCACATAGTTCATCAAACAGTGTAATTAAACACGCCGAAGTTCAAATAGTCACTGGTCTTGTAAAGGTTTTTATTGACCCTCCACACACAGATGCTGTGACAATGTATGAGCTGTTTTGTAAAGTATATCATAATAATACACAGCCAGATGAAATGTTATTTGCTGAGCCATTGTCCTTTTTGCTCTTTTTTTTAAAGATACAAATTTTGAGGCAGTGGATTTCTCCTAAAGTCAGTGTAAAGATGCAAGCGGCGGCGTGTTTGCTTTGGAAGGCGTTGATTTGCAGCACAGAAAGTGTTTCAACTTGAGCAAAACATTTGTTCTTGGCCCGAAGGCATGACGAGTCAAATTCACGATCGCACACAGATGCTGAGATTGGTGTGATGCACAACACACACCAGTAACTTCAAAGGAGTCCTGCAGTTGTGTTTAATCTGATAATAACATAAATAGACCAGAATGCAATGCATCCATAACACATGTTGTGGATGGCAAACAGCTTGATCAGACACACCCCAGCATTCATGAGCTGACGGACATGTACTGACATTCTCATGTTCTTAACTTTCATGGGGATCTGCCAGATCACGCTCGTGTTTATGAGGACTGCAACAAGACGTTGTGGGAATGCTATATGACTTTGTAGATATACAACCATACATTTGATGTAAGTATAACAAGAATTCAACCACTCAGATTTTGGGTGGGGTTGCTCCGGGGCGTTGGCGGCCAAACGCCAATTAACCATCACAAAGAAAAAGAACTGTACATTCTATACAAGTATAACTTTTTTATATAGCTACATACATCCAAACATATTGTTGGTTGGGGATGCTCCGGGGCGTTGGTCGCCAGCCGCCAGTAAACCATAACAAAGACAACAAACCATACATTTAATGCAAGTATTCTGAATAACATTTGCATGCGTTACGTTCCTGAGGTGCTAACCCACTGTGCACTGAAGCAGTCTCATAGAGAAAACTACATCTGTGTTTATAAGGAAAAACAGGTTGTGGAAACTTTTTCTTGGTGCAGAGTACGATTTGAAACGCCCCCAGATCCCCCTCTGAAAGGTCTCACTCATGTCTGCTGTTCTCCATAACCTCCCCTTGCTCTGCAGCCCACCCGTCTGTGAGGCAGACGCCTAAGTCTTTGACATCTGGTTATAATTTCTCAACATTTTAAATTGGATATTAGGATTAGAATAGGCGAGCCATGTGTTCCTGGGCTCAGCTTGTAGTGGGCAGAGAATCCTTGACTTTCCCAGGGCTCATAAAGCAATCCTAGTCCGTGCACTGTAATGAGAAGCTGTGGGGCTCAGGTTCAACCACGGGGGTTAAAACCAAAAGCCAGAGAATCCACCACCGGCCTGGGCCGTAGCCCAAATAGTAGAGTGAACTGCTGTCCAATAAGCCCCTGGGCTGCAAACTCAGACCATTCAGGAGAACAAAAGAATAAACCAGTGAAACCAAACCCCAAGAACTGCTTCAATTTCCCTCTGCTTTGGTTTGGTCTTTCTTGTGTGAAAACAAGACATCTCATCATCTGTCAGATTATCATCCCTGCGGCACCTCTGCAGTGTTTTTTATGTGGACCGTAACTTAACTAAAGGTTTCACTTTGTAATGGCACTTTCATTTATCTGTGGTGAGAAAAAGTAAGAATATGACTTCCATTTATTTGACGGTAAGAGGCATTGTTTTAATTCTTCTGCTCTCTGATACTTCATGATGTTCAGTATATTCCAGACATTACCTCGTGAGGAAGCTTGTACCATTTTCCCTTAAACGTCTCCATCGACTGTGTGCTTACTGGCAATTGACTTCATTTGCTTTCAGCAACCTCCGGAGAATAAGCTTTAAAGATGAATTGTGTTTACAATTGCAAGAACAAGTTTTTCAAGATTAAATGAGAATACTTTGAAGGTAATGGTGATGATGATGATGATAAGGGACGCCAATGCAAACAAGGCTGTGTCTCCAGCGTTGCGGGACCTTTTCTGCCACTGTGCGCCGTTACTGAACTGACAAACTATCCCCGCTCCTCGCTGGTGCACTTTGACAAAGTCACAGTTTCCCTCCTGGAAGTCATGCTCCAGCGTTTATGTTGTCCCCCAGTGATTTAGTTCCCTTAATGCCAGCTGCAAAACATCACAGACACTTTATTATCAGTCCTCCTCTACAAGTAGCTCGTTACGTAGCTGCAAGTGGAGTTGTAGATCACGTCGGCTCCTCGTAAAATGAACCCGCATTTTCCTTTTTTGTAGATTGAACACATTGCAAATGGCTCAATGGCAACAGGTCTCGGATCACAAAGAGTACTTAAGCTCTCCGCATCAGCAGGGGAATTAATTGCTTGTAAAGTATATGACATTGTTGAGCCCATCGTGTTCCGTCCCCCTCGATAATCTCCCACGTTGGGACTCTCTCGTCCAGATCGACTTAAACTCCCCCCGCAGCCATGTCCCGACTGAGGCCTCGTGTTCCCATGGCGATTACCATGGGAACACCCCTGCCAAGCCTTATTAACCCAGACCTCTCAAGATCTCGTTCCTGACAGCCGGCATATAGTAGTTGACCCAGGAAGTGCTGCCTTCTCCCATCGGAGGTTGAAAAACCCCTCCGGTGGTCATCCCGGCAAACTTCTCCCCGGGCACACAACTTATTGAAGGAAAAACCAAGAGGAAGAGGTTTTGGAAGCACGCAGCCACAGCCACCTGGTTGTGGTGGATGAGATTAGTGCCGTACCTCAGCTGGTGTCAAACTAAATAGCCCCAGGCCCTTGCTACCCGTCACATCTCCAGTGATTCAGTGGCTGAAAGCACTAAAAACCAAAACCAAATGTAGGGTGGCAGTTATTATACCTAATAGGAAGCAGATTCTTAAAACATATGCTCCCACTTCATGAAGCCCCCAGAGCTCAGAGAGGAAATGTTGTATTCCTGGCTTATAAATGTGGTCCAGAAGCACCAGTCTGATTTGTTTTGTTAGATTTTCATCAGAACTGCTTTGATTACCTCATATTGAACTATTGAGGAAATGTACAGCTGTGAAGATTGTGCCCCAATCTATAAACCGTCCCTAGAGGTTCACACACGGCCGTATGCTTCTAATTAAGGGGAGGGGTTAAAGGTACATGTATGAAATCATTTAACACCAGCATGAGAGAGTCAAAGCACGAGCACGGAGTGTGAGCCACTTGGATTCTGTTCAGTAAGCGCGTCAACACTGATGAATGGACTTGCATAGAAATACTTGAATGTCATTAATATCTGGGATAAAACAAAAAAAATTCAACATTAAATCTTCCGACATTGTTGTACCAGTTCAAAGTACCTGCACCATATTTATCTTTTATGGGGGATTCCTTTCCTTTACACGGTGCGCTTCTTCTTATTTAAAAGATATGTAAGGCGGAATTTATTATCGTAATGAGACTGATTCCTGGTGTCTGTTCCCGCCCACTGCCGTCTTCTGTTTGTTGGGACAGGAATAAAAACCCTCCAACAGCTCTAGGGTCAGAAAGGCTGATAAGAGTTGACGTGGTGCCGCTGAAGCAGATATCTGTGTTTTATTCTCCCAGGTCATGAGTTTCCTCGGCCTGTAATGACATCAGAAATGCTTTGTCCCCATCTCCCTGCTTTTATCATCGCAACACTTTCTCCTCTTTATCAGAGGTTCAGCATTCCTGAAAAGGTTTCATAGACGCGTTGGCCTTGGTCTCCAGTGGTGCTGCAGTTCCTTTATACTTATCCAATTAGAATAAATGAATAAATGAACAGCAGTTTGAAGGTCCAGAAGAACAAAATGTAGAGCCCTGTTCTGCTTTGTGAAAATCCTGTCATGGCTTAAAAACACTTGACCTCTGTGGAAACAAACCCACAGGTATAATTCTGAAGATCTTGTTAAAGGAGTCATTTGCAGTGCTTTGCTCTGTAATTATAGGAGCGCTACAGCTCCTTCGGCTTCTAATTTAGAAAACCTCATTGTCACGTTAAACCTTTATTAACAAGACTCTGGCAGACATGACACTAATGATAATAGAAATTAGCAGTAATTCGGGGCAGATGTGGGAGCTGTTGCTTCAGACTGTAAATGTGTTACTGCGGTTTGTTTTACACATGCTCATCCCATATCACTGGGCTGGACCACTTAATTGACCCCTTTCTGCCTTTAACTATATTTTTCAGTTTTAAATTAAACAAAATTCTATTTTCGACTCTTTTTCATTTGAAACATTGTCCAAATAAAACTAAGATGTAAAAAATAAAAATAAAAAAAGGAGTAATAACTGTGCCCAGGTTGGTTGTGCTGAATAAAGCCCCCAGACAAGACTTCCGTGTCCCTCCCAGATACATTAAGGGAGGAATGTGTAGTCACTAAAACGTATGCAGGCCATACAACTAATTTCTGACAGATTCATCCAGCCGTTTAGTTAGTCGAAATGATCTCCACAGAAGTGTCCCTTCACAGTGCAGAATCATAACACGCGCTGACAGACTCATCACGGGTTTGATTATTAAGACAAAAGTGTTGCGCTGGGCCTGACAAAAGGATTAGAAGCGTTTTACATGCCTGGCTTGATTCAAACACTTTTGAATATAATCCCCTTCATTTGAATGGCTAATGAGGCAGATTCTGTCTGGATTCTCACGCACGCTTGTCTGTAAGGGGCCCTTCGAGTCATTGCCATCAACTGTAATTGTACCTGAAAGTTCATTGCTTCTGAACAGCCGTCAGGAAACGGAACAATAACTCGTGTTGACTGTGCATCAGGAGGAGTTTTCTCGGGCTCTTTTCAACTTTGTCTTTACCTACGGAGCCTTGTTTTCCTCGTAACCACCCAGCCTGGCTATTATCAGGGAGAGCAAGGAGGAACTGAGGCCATTCATTAGCTTTAAACAACTGTGGCCATCTTCTGTGCTTCGCACCACTGTTCCAAAGCACCTCGGCAACCACGTGAACAATGCCAGCACCAGTCATGGCCACAGCGAGTGTGTGGTCCTGTCCCCGTCGTAAAGCAGGCAAGACACAGCACTTAGCATACGTAGACTTTGGCTGAAGCAGGTCAAGCTGTTTCCTAAGGTGAACCCACTTTGCCGAGGGACAAGACGGAGGAATGCGGCCGCGGTGGTTGTGAAGTGTTTGGTGTGACTTGGAAGGGATGTGTGCTTAGAGAGCCTCGTTACTGTCTCATTGACATGTGAGGCATGTTTGACCTTTGGCACTGGATGATGTCAGTAGACAGTCTTGTGAAAATTCAATAATGTTGGTTTTCCCAGGAAAAGTTCAATTGACGGGTGGGAAGCGATGGGAGGTCCTTCAATAAGGGCTCTTTGTTTTCCTTGATGCGAGGGTGACTTTCATTCCTCGTGGACAAGACACTGTACCAATCAAGTGGACGCTTGTCTCTGCTGCTGATGGAGATCAATTCAGCCTCATCGCTTAGGCCGCTCAGTCGATGGTTCCCTGAGGTTCCCTGTAACTAATGGGCTCCAGCATGAGGAGCCGGCTTGATGTGAACCCGTCTTTTCAATTCAGAAGAAGAATGGTCCCATCAGCTATGCTCGGAGAGACGACTTCATCTCTCCACTGGTAATTAAATCACAGCTACCACTTGCTGGGGAGCTGGAGAAAAGCTCACTGGGCCCACAATAAATGAATCAATGCCACTGTATCTCCATTTCCCTGGTATGGGAGGGGGGGGCAACGAGGAGAATGGAATGCTGTAATGAAAATGCTGTGGTGACCTGGGCACTGGAGAGAGGGAGCAGCTTTATGCTGTCTACTTTTTGTCGATGTGCTTTCTAAAACCACATTTTTTTGCCTGTGGGTAATAATAAAATTTTCAAAGAATATAGTAACTTGTTGGAGTTCTGTGATGCAGAGGGCACAGGGAAATGTTCTCTACCTGTATTTTCTCTCAAGTATATTGTTTCAAGAAATTACAAATGATTTCCTCAGAAAACCAAAGGTGAGGAACTTACAACTTTACAAACAAGCGACAGCCAAAATTGATTTCCGATGTTTACTCGTTTGCTTTTCACGTGAGCGTGCAGGAGGCAGAACATGACGTGTAAACTCTGAAGAGGAAATCCCATGTTTTTGTTTACACTGGAGCTGGGGCTCATCATCAAAAGCTCGGGATTCTCTTTGTCTTTCAAAGTCAAGATCTTTGTCAGCTTTTTCTACATCCGTCTGTTTCATCCCGACACACGTGTATAATTCCATCTGTCCCAAACAAGACCTGTTATTAATACACACTTGCTTGCTAAAAATGTTCCTGTTCCCGTGGCAGGGCTGGCTGGAAATATTTGGAAAAAATGTCCAGAGCTAATGACTTTCAACTGACCACTGATTTGTGTCCCTAAATACAGCCCCTCTGGGCAGATTCAGCAGAATGTCCACACTTCAGGGCTGGTCTGGAAGCAGCTACGGTTTCAGTCATTTGAGGATCATACCAAGATTAGAATCCAGGCAGGTGTCTGAAGCCCCACGTGACTCTTTCACCCTTCTTGTCATTTGTGTGCCAGTATGCGCTCCTCCTCTGTACAATGCTGGCCTTATTTCGCAGGAATACCTGTGTCAGGGTGCCTCTGCTCTCTGAGTTCCTTTGCAACAATGGGATCCTTTCTCACTCCGCTCCTCCCTCCTTCACTGCCCTGCGGGCAGGCTTTTTTTGTCAGCCCTTTCAATGCGATCTCTCGGCTCTACGCGATTCATTACTGGAAGCGAAGGTCAATGTCATTTGGTGCCATGCCAGTCCAGATCCAACACTAACATCGGCACAGCAGATGTCACACCGAGAAGCCTCGATATGCAAAGGAAATGCATGAATTCTTAATCAAGGCTGTTTTATTGTTGGCCGACTGATTTGAGATCTGTGACCAGGAACTTGTCGAGGGAAGCTTATGGGTACTGCTACACAGACGCACGCACAAATATGTACATGATCAACACAGACACATTTACGGGACACTTGAAATCAGCACGTTCATCGGTACCACTGCAAGTTCACTCACGTTTCCTCTGTTCGGCCCTTTGTTGTTTCAGTGTTTTCACAGTCTGAGGTTCTTCCTGCAGGCTAAAGACCGCACAGCAGATGCTAATGAACGCTTGTTCTTCACAGTGCTGCATTGTTAATGACAAGCATGTTCTCTCATGAGAGCAAGAGTCATAACAAAGGTGTAGATTCAATTTGATAACTTTAAATTAAGACCGACCCGTCCCTGTGGGGAAATTAAAAACAATTGTGACAGAAATATCTAATGTTTGTTTTCAGACAGCATGGTGAACTGGTTAAATGGATCCAACTGGCACAAATGTAAAAAAGTCTATATTTAAGTATCAACTATAATCTATAATCAAGGCAGAGATGAATTATTTCGAGTGGCAGAGATCTTTGTAGCTAAGATGAGCATTTTTCAGTTTGCTGATCTGAGCTCACGCTCAGTGAAACCATGGAGGAAATAAACCTGTGGTTCAACATAACAAGACATACACCACTGGGTTTGGTGGGTGTTGACCCAATTAATGATAGATATGACAGCAGGAAACAATATGTTAGGTGCTCTCCCAGGGATTGTCTCTCTCTCACACACACACACACACAGATTGAGTGAAAGTATGTGCAAAAGACAGGAAGGTAGGGAAAGAGGGAGAGACTCAAGATCACAGGACCATGCAAGTTCTCACTGCTGCAGGTCAAAGGTGACAGCCTTGAAGTGGTGGGGAGGGTGGAGTGGCTTCAGGGGCCTCAGGTCAGATAGTCTGAGGCTGCCAGTCTGTGGGAACCGCAGACCACTAGCACACACAGCACAGGCATGCACACTTGTAATGATCATGGGAACAGGCAGAAAAAGAAAGTAAGGAAAGGAGAGCGTTCCTTCTCTCACAGTCTCATTTTGGATCAATTAAACCATTTTCGTCAGGTCACAGTCTTTAATTTTAACATGTACCTCAGCAACGACGATCGTAGTCTTCATCTCCGCTTTATTATCACTGAGTCAATGAGCAGAGTCGGAGCCCGATGAGGTGTTTTTTCCCTCCTTACGCAGGTTAAGCTTTGAGGAACTCTTCAAGTTTCCCAATGACAAGCTGAACCATGCTGAATCATAGCTGTCACACCGAACCAGGGAAACGACCGTGAAATGAAAAGGTGAACGTCACCTCAGAGATCTTGACATCCCCCCCCCCTTTTAGAATTAATACTGTAAACTTTTCTGGCGCTCATAAATCTGTCAGAGCGCAGGTTTGGAAAAAGCTCAATGTCAGGCCATTTATTTTCAGCTCTTTCTGCCAGCTACACGCATGCACGCACTTGCAAACACAGGAATTAGCCACTGCCTATAACATGCGTCATTGAGACAGAGAACATGCTGAAGGATTTCCCCCCTGCTATTTGTTTTAGACCCCATCATTTAGCATCACAGAGGGAGAATCAGCTTTGTGTCTGTGCATGTCCGTATAATGCAGGAATGTGAAAACACAAGTTGGCTTCTCAAGATGCTCCGTTTTCTACTTTTTGTCATCAGGGGATTCAGCAGGAGTTAAGCAGCATTTTAGCTTCTTATTTCACACTGCTTGAGACATTTTTCTCAGCCCTAATGGATCAGACCTACAGAGACAGAGATATGTCAGGCCAGACAGACAAGGAGCTGCTGCTATAGACTTTTTAATTGGATTTGAATTAACTTTGCCAAATAGCTTGATGAAATAAAAACTCTTCATTAATCAGTGCATCCATTTTGGCTTAATGCAATGACGACCATGTCGTCAGGCAGGTGTTGGCGTCGAGCGTTTAAATCCCGACTAATTCATACTTAAAAGAAGCTGAAGTTGGATTGAGTCCTGATGCCTTGTGCCGCAGTGCTTCCTCTGAGGGTCAACGGGATAAATGATATTGTTCCAGCCACACTGTAACTGTGAGCTTGTCTTGTCTGCAATGTAGGCTAAGCTGTGCTTTGCTTTATTGTTTGCTGTTGAATGGCAGGCACTGTTCAAGGAGAGGAAGGGCTGGGTATCCTATTTTTTTTTCCCTCATGTATCTTGGCATCTGTCTTTATTTATATTCAACATGCATCAGTCCTACATTGCTTCTAATCCCTCCGTTGTGAAATGTAGCTCCGGTACAGGGTTGAGTTCCTTAAAGCAAGGCATGTCACTGTGTGACACCTCAGGACTCATCATCCTCGTACTTGGAGCTGGAAGCGTGTCTCAGTTCAGTCATAATCCGGTTATCGGCCCAATCAGGAACACAAATGATTACCATTCAACGTGGGAAAGTACACGGCCTTTGAATATTTTGTCTGAAAACGCTGCAGTGTTTTGCCCCAGTGCCTCTGGAAGGCCGTGTACCTTTTCAGATCATATAATGGGAGCACGCCCTCCCTCCTGCAACACAAACACGGCAGTGATTTGTAAATGATAACATATCGGAGTACTGACCCCGAACCATCAAAAGGCTTAGCAGCTGCTAATGTGAGAGGCCTGACCGACCGTGGTGATCCAGGGCTGATTGTATTCATTCATAGCTCCACTGTAACGCAAACAAAACGCTTACGGCAATAACCAGTGGGAGACGCCAACACACCCACTGTGTGTGTGTGTGTGCAGAGCGTCCGTATGAACTCGAGTCCATCCATCTCAGTAACACCAGCCCCCCCCCAACCCCCTGCGTCCATTCATTTCCCTCAGCGCATACAGTACGTCTTCAGAGTGTCAAGCACAGGTCAATATGCTCCTGGCTGCTCAATCAAGGAGGACGACCACGAGAACAGCTCCGCTAAGTGGGGAGCGTCTGCAGGGAAACAAACGGAGGAAAGGGAGGATAATTTAAGATGCTGAGTGCTGGAGTGATCCATGACATCTAAGCAGATAAGGAGACATTAATTCATGCGCAGCTCAGTCTGCAGGTATCGGATGTAAATTGGCTCTTTAAACAATTTGAAGTTGAGCTGCTGACCAAGGATGAGTCAGCTCATGCCTGCACAGTCCAGCTGGTGCCTGACCAGAGCGATTCAAACATCTGAATCACGGGTCAGAAATGAGGAGGTGCGGCCTCATCTCCATCACAGAGGGGCCCAGGGCATCGTCAGCTTAGACCTGGTTGAACTAAGTACAGGGCAGCTGTGAAAATCCTTGGCAATTGTTTAGATTATTCATACTTCGTAAACTTTACATTAATACTTTAACACCTTTAAACACTTTTCCTTTCTCTTATTTTAGTCAAGATCTTAAACCCCCCTTCAGAGATGACGATGATAAAAATGCAATGTCCCCTTGCCGTGTTTTTTCAGGTCTTCTAGCTCTAACTGCACATGATTTCGTCAGACCACCACAGACCCTGAATCATGGGATGTCACACAAAGAGCCCTGACAAATCCTCTTGAGAGGGGCTAACACAGTGATTTACTGTACTTTCTATATCTGTTGGGTTAGCTTTCCTCATTTGCTCTCATGTTTGCACAGCAACAGCAGCATCACGCTCACTCTTTGCACAGGTGTCAGGGGGTGAATTGAAGTCAACACGCCTCTGGGAAGCAGCACACAGTATTTATTGCCCTGACCCAATAAGTAAAGGGTCAGCGAGGGTGCCAGCGGGTTGGATGGGAGGGGGTGGTCGATGGAGTTGGGAGGGCTGGGAGAAGAGTTGACAGAAGTGTCAGCGGGGGTCATCTGTCTAGTGGTTTCACGTTGGGGGAGGAAGAGCAAACAGCTGGAACACATGGCTGCCTGTCACCGCCAAAGGACCAGGGCCTGTTCCTCCTCATCCCCCTCTCCTACAGTTTATTTATCTGAGTTTGCCGAGGGCAGAAAAAGCCAGCTGGCCTTGAATGAGAATAGAGATGATTTAAATGAGAAAAAAGGCTAATTTCACTGGAGCCAGGACATTAGATGTTTCAACAAAGCACTCGAAGCTGTCAGTCTGGGGAATCTCCTCTGACATCTCATAGATCTCGTCCACCGGGACAAACTGATACGCCTTTTGACCCTTTCAACAAGTTTCAGATTGAGAGATTTACTGAACCCTGTTAAACTGAGTCTGTCTAGGTTCCTTCTTTATATTTTGTTAAATTTAATCTAAAATAAAAACAATTAGGAATAATTTTAACATTAAGCGTTGTCAGCTTTTACCAGGTTATAAATTGCAAATTGAAACCAAGCAGTTTTCTGAAGGCTGAGGTAAATTCTTGCAACTGCAAACTTGGAAGTCCGAGCCAGTAAAAACTCAAAGCCTCAGCTCATGAGAGGAGAAGACCTTTGTGTCCCACGGAGCCCCGGAAGGTTAAGGTTGATTAAGGGAATGTATGCAGCTTATCTCAGCCTTACTCAGACATTTCTCTGCAAAAGTTGCCAGCGTCACTGATCCTCTTTCCGAGCCAAGCACCCCCTGCCCGTGGCAGTAAAGAAATATCTAATGAAATTGTTGCGTTGGATCCTGCATGCTTATTGCATTAAGTGCAATCAATAAATCCTTTTTGTACGCTAGCAACCTCCCTCTCCCTGAATCTCAATAAGGCTGAGTGCTCCTTGTGTAATGAAGATTGCTTGGGAACTTGATTACTCTTAGTGCCATTGAAGTTAAAGGGCTGTTCTTGGCAATTTCCCCTGCACTGTACTGGCCATTACTTAACTTTTCTGATATATGGGTCTGCTGTGAAGACGGTGATGCCGTATAATTTCAGCCTGTGCGCGCTGAGTCAAACTGAATCATGCCTGCAGATGCTGTATCTTTTTCATTTGCAGCCACCTCACTCAGCGTGTCACGGTGGCTCATACAAGCCATTCAGAGTGTCACTATGTGAGATGAACATCACAGGGCCTTCACTGGAAGGCTTGCAGGTTATAGCCGGGCTGTGTTGCAAAATATATGGCTCAAGCCTTGAAAGAGGTGGACATATGGTTTCTTAGTCGACTCTGAGATTTGGTGCAGAACTGACCGTTCTCTACAGCTTAGCTTCTAATGTCAGAACTATATCTTTGGCAGGAAATCAAGCAATGTTCCCTTATTCATTTTTTGAGCCTAACAATATGAATTCAACCCCTGTCACTTTTTTCTTTAGCCAGTCTTATTCCAGGCTGACATAGACACGTTGCAGTTACACTACAGACTTCCTGTTGGGTACACAGCCCCTCCTCCTGTGACCAACGCTAAGTAGACATGGATATGATTCATGGCAACAGAAAAAGGGCTGCAGTCTTGTTTTGTCTAGAGCTCTTCTCCCCACTGTCGGGTATCTCTTCATCATTCTACCAAGCTGAGTGATAAACTAAGAGCCTCTCTTACAAACCCTCTTCTCCTTTGCCATCTCTTCCTTCAGCGCTTATCTTAGATGCGACTGTGCCCCAGAAACTATTTCCCGGCAACTGCAATCTGTAGCACAGATACAGAGAAAAGTATGATTTGTCTTAGGGTTCAGGCTCACCATTAGTCAGAACTGATAAATCATGCATCACTAGCCCAAGGTTCCAGGTTAAGCTCAAAGGATTACATCTGTCACATACTCTACTTTGAAATGATTTCACCAAATAAGGTGAGGCGATAAGTGGATTTGGATCAAACATTTGAGACAATGATGTCTCCAAACTTGGCTCTTGTTTAAAGCTGCGTTCTCTTCCACCACCTCATCAGGTCGGTGTGCTGTATGTGCTTTTCAGGGCTCATTCATATTCTGGGTCAGCAAATTTTTCCTTGGCAGAATGCCGTCTTGAAATATGGATGGCATTGGAAGGTGACCACTGTGGCTCCTGTTTAATACCAAGTGGACCCTGTTGGTGAGCCGATGCCCGGGCTGTAAATATATCAGCGCATGTCTGAGAGTTGAAGGATGGTTTCCAAGTAGCACACATGGACGGAGGGAGTTTCTCTTGCAATGCATTTAATCATGGAGCGATGCATAATTCCTGCATCGGGGACTCAGACACACTGACTGTGAACTATGAGCACCTAGTATCTGTGGAGAATTTACTCCAGACTTAACTCTGGTTACTGATTAAGCTCAATAAACAATAGCTGTCTCCTGGAAGTGATTTAATGGTGGATAATTGAGTCAAGTCCAGGACTAATTATAACCATGGAAATTTAATTATAACACCAACACCTTTGCCAACTACTGAGATAGAGATGATGGAAGTGTGAGAACAGAGACAGAGATCAAAATGTTAATAGTACAAAGTTAAAACACTTGATCCTGGGTTGTTATCTTGACAGAAACACTGTGCAGCAGCTCACCCTGGACGCAATATAAATTGAAAAAACCCTCTATTATAACGTTCAGCTTTTTGCAGAGCAGTCACATCCCATAGTGCCTTTATTTCTGCTCTGATAAGAGACTGCCATAAAAAACTTAAAAGCCTCAAGAGACATTGAACAAATGCAACCCCGGCTGCAGTGGAAGACAATCCATGCTTATTTCATTACAATGTCAGAGAGGCCTCGGTGTAACTTGTTGTTATCCAAAAAGGAAGAAGGCAGTCTGAATTTAAAATATAGATCTTTACCTTGAAATATGAAGATGATTGATGACCTCAGTCGTTATGTGTCTGAACTCAAAGTGCTTCACATTTATAGTAAGATGGAAGACCGTTCCCTCCCAGACAAAGTGTCCATTATACTATTGGTTTGTTTTCAAACTCCCATGGAAGCCAATATGTACACCTGTCTAGACTGTACTCAATCAGGCCGGGGATTTTATGCTCCATTATACAAATGTGTGGATGTGTTGCTTAAACCCTGGCAAACAGCGTCTAATGTTTTCCTTCTCTTTCATGTGCTGTCTCCTCTTTTGTCCTGCCAACGCCCTGCCAGGTAAGACCACTCCCTTCACTTTAATCCGCCTCTAATAACGGCCATGGTCTTTTAACCAAACCACATCTGCCATGCACTAATCCCCCTCAACATCAGCCCCATAGTAAAAAAAATAAATAAAGACCACCTGATCTGTAGCTCGGGATGAACGTACATACAGATGCCTTTTAGAACTCATACTTAATGTTTTCATTCATTCTTCATTTTCTTCCCAAACATTTCCATCCTCTGCTTTGCTCATTGCCTTTCCCCATGTAGTCATCGGCTCCCGTGAATTTGACATGGTTTCACAGTGACCATTTGTGAAATTGTGGTATTTTAGTTGTAAAAATGGAAGTCTGTAAAATCATTCGGAGCACCGCAAGGCAAGCGCTTCGGCTGAGGTTTTTTAAAGCGCGTTTTAGCTTTTTTAACAGAACACGCCACATCAGAGGACACTGTCCTGTTCTGACTCATATATTTCTGCTCTGCGTGTCTGACAGCAGTGCTCAGCCAGAGGGGCTCTGCTGGATAAGTGTGCAGACAAGGACTTTAAAAAATGAAGTGAAAAGCTCAATACAGTTTGAGAACAGCAGATAACAATGAGTGAAGGACCAGTGCCCCATTTCTTTGTTTTGAACTCATTGTAAATGAAGAGCACTGATCTCCAGCGCACTGGACGGGCCATCAAAAGCGAAGGCGTTTTGCCCAGACTGGTGCCTTTGCGCTGCGCTGGGACCTTCACCTCCGCCGACGATGACACGGTGAAGAGCAGCAGCGGGAACAACGGGAGTTTGTCGGCGGACTGGGTGCTGTTGTCAGGGACGGTCCCAGAAGTCTTTTGTCATGCATATTAAAAGAGCTCTTCAGTCAAAACAAGGCTGCACAGTCTGTCATTAAAGCTGCCAGATGACAGAGTCGCTCTTTCATGTGTTCCCCACTCAGGGCCCTTCCCTTCCTGTTAAAGCAGTCCCCGCCAAACCCCCTCTCCCTTCAGTCCCTGTGGCTCCACCGCAACTCACTGATGGGCTTAGATGCCGCTGCGTAATCCATAAATGCCCACCTTCATCCAAGTTTAGAGCTCTGACGGTCAGGTGCAACCGAAAGTAAGACCGGGGATGTTTTGACCCACTTCAGAAAACTGTTTGTTTTCATGTTCAACTTCCAAGTGTCCCACACTTTCAGGATTATGGCTGATTAATTGAGGCGGCAGCTCTGGTGCTAGTTAGCATTAGCAAGTGCTTTAAAGTCCACTGTAGCCTGGCGGAGAAACAGGGGAGGCTTTGTTTGTCGTAATAGGATTTTAATGCCTTCTCTTTGAGGCCCAGAAAAAGATTTCTGCTGATTAAATTCCAGACAGGCCTTGTGAATTGAACCGGCTTTTAGGAGTAAACGCACCTGAAACCCTAAGAAGCACAAACACTGCGCGGAGGACAAGAGCGGCCGATCGCGTGGGCTTTGATGTGCCGCGCCTCCGTTCCTGTCTGTTTATGCCACTCCATTGTCACGCTGGCTTATTGATTGATGTCGAGTTTTATGCGAGCTCCGGTTTGTTCAGGCAGGAGCTGCCCTGTTTGCCGCAGTGTGCCAAATTCTTCTCCCTGTTTGGTGTGGGATTTCTTCAGGCTTTCAGCAGAAGTGCTCGTGACAATGGCCACATCACGTCGCTCTGAGTGAGACAAAACACCTGTCAGGAGACGTCACGCCTCATCACAGGGCCCGTTGAAGTGGGAGGTCCTCTTGTCACTTAGTGCACGGCCCGCATCTCTTCCTTCATCCCATGTTTTTGGAGGAGGAAGCTCTTCACTGGGCCTCTTCATACATCAACACAAAATCTCCAGCTTAGACTTTTTTTGTCTTCACGTTAAGCTATGTGAGTTGCCATGCTCCTGGTTTGTTGCGCGTGCACGCGCGTACAGCCTTAACACCACCTTGAAGGTCGTGGCTCGTCCACCACGTCACTCGCATGCGGGGCCCCTCCGACAAGAAAAGGGCACACTGAGCAGTTTGCGTGTGTGTGTATGAGAGAGAGAGTGAGTGAGTGGGCAGGAATGCAGATTTCATATCCTCCCAGATAATGAGATTAAGGACGTACCATCTGAGGGAGGAATTCCAGCTATTCCTCGGCTGCTGGTGCAGAACAGGTCCACATCTACAGTGTGGCCACTCTTTCTTATTTTGTCTTAGTTAAGCTGCTTTTCCATAAATTCAGACTACAGTGAATGCATTGAAATAACTCGCGAAACATTTGAATTGTATCCGGTCTGATGTCCCTGTACGTTAAAAGAACAGATTTCTAAAGATAATTTCCTCCCATCGCTGTTTAAGGTGCACGTTTTTCCACTCTTTTCCAAAAGCCAGTTTCAATAACAACCTGCATCCACTGCAGCCATTTGACCCAGTAAATGCAGATTCAATCATTTGCAGACCAAAGGCAGAGGTCAGAGGATGTTGGCGGGTTGGTCAGTGGAAAGGCAGCTCATGAAAGCCTGTGGCGAGAACTTCAACCAACACAATGGATAAACGCCACAAATCACAGAGTGATTTGTAAGAACACAGACAAATGATGTCATCTTGTTGATAGGAGTGTCAAGTCAGAGACGGTTTGAATTGATTTCTGTCAGTTTTTGGAAGGATGGGTAAGGAACACAAAACAATGTTGTAATCACGTAATGATTTTCCAGTTCTTTCCTAAAAACATGTTATTTGAAGGACATATTTGCTCTTGTTTATTTTGGACCAAAGTACATGCAGCTCTATCTTTATTCCACAGAAATAGTTTATCCAAGGAGAAATGAAGTGTTCCTAAAATATATGAGAACTTTTTAATCAAGTTTCTTTTCACTTTTACGCTACGTCATTACTCCCAAATCACTGTAATTGATGCACAGACACATTTAATATAAATTAGAGTAATCAGATGCTGTGGTTAATCTTATATTAAGCTAACATGCTCTCTGCATGTTTCTGTGGGTTTTCTTTGCATTTCCTTTCTGCAGATGTTTGATCTATGTTGGTTTAACATCTGTTTTTGGTGGCTCCGTGTCTCACTTCAGTCGCCTTGTGTTTCTTTTGGGTCATGTTTTGAAGGGGAAAGCGATGGGCCTCCTGAACCCCCGGGTCTCTGGGCCTGCGTCCAGTCGACTAAATCAGCAGAATCCATCCATGTTTCTGGTGAACATGTGCAAATGTTACAACAACATTCTCCGTTAAACAACCTGCTTTGCGTCTGCTGCATGATTTAAGTGAGGACATTTCATCTGGATAAGCAGTTTTTGTTTGGATTCTCAATTTCTCTTTCATCCTACATCAGTTACATGTCTTGGTTTACCACCATATGCGTCTCTCTCTTCTGTGGAATGCCAAGAGCACTTTAGGAAGTCGATGATCCTCCCCAGCAAAATGACTACACTTAGGATAAGCGGCTAAATTACAGGCCATCACATCCCCTTCACATGCAAAGAACATGAAGTCATTACCAAATTGTCACTGTGAGAGAGAAAGGCAGTCAGGTATCTTTGCACTCAGAAGCGAAGACTCGAGAAAACTGCGTTCTCCTGTTAATCCCTGCGTGCAATCCTACCCGCGACATGACTGCCTGTGTGTTTGTGTGCATGCATGTGTGTAAAATGCTGCATGCCTCTGTATCAGGGCCGCGCAGGGATCCCACACAGTGACAGGCACTGGGACACCTACGACGTGGTATGTGTGTGGGACTCAGTGTGTGCAACTTGAGCCCCTCCACGTGACAGCTCTAGTCCCATCCTGCCCACTCACCCATAATGACTGGCCCTCCTGAGACACACAGTCCCAGAGAGGGAGACTTCCGACACAGTACATCTCTGGCATTTTCCCAGAGTCTTTTCCTCGGTTCACAGCTACATGAGAAAAAGATGTAATACACAAACTTCAAAGTACTCCGTGTGTGTGTGTGTGTGTGTGTGTGTGTGTCAGCGGAGAATAGAGAATGAAAGGCACACCTAAGCAAAGAGAGGAGATGTCAAGTAGGAATGGTGCAGCTCTGAGAGGAAGAATTGAGACAGGTTGGTACATGTCTGTAGCTGAACCTGTGTCAACCTGTGCATACATTCCTCTTTCTATCCCCCCCCTCCCCTCATCTCTCCATCTCTCTATCTGTTAATCCTCTGGGCAGAAATGTCTCTCATGTGTAGCTGATGTGTTTGTGAGCGTTTAACAGCATGTGACACAAAATGGGCTCATAATGTCATTCTAATGAGGCTCTAATAGTCTAATAATGAGCAGCCAATAATCAGCATTTGCCTAATGGGCATAGAGTCACAGCTAATCACTCGGACATGGATGTGGATTTCCACTGTTCCCTCTCTGCACCAGCAGGCAGACAGCCACCCAGTTGTAGAACACAGTTTATAAACATGGGGTTTCTCTCCTCGTCATTTTGAGAAGACGTTTCAGATGCAGTGTTGCTGAATAAGGAAGCTTAGTGTTCGTTTCCATCATCTTCTTTCATGTCAGTGTGACGTGACAGGGCCACACAATTAAACCGAGCATCGGCGACTCTTCTTCTGCTTCCTGCTCAGGACTTCAGTTGTGTTTTCTTCAGTCAGTGTGTTTCTCCTGTGATCCACCCTGTGGGGCTTTAATCAGCCAGTAACAACACAAGGGCCCCAGCCTGGACTGGTTACGTACTTCATTATGTAACAGTGGAAGAGTGGGAGCGTTGCCTGATGGTTCTCTGCACAGCAGAAGGGATAGATTGAAACAGGGATGTTTAATTATTATTATTATTTTACAATTAGCAAACCTATTTAAAAGAAATAGTTTCTTTTCAACAACAACAAGGCTACACCACAGTAACTGAACTGTTCAGTGTATCGGTAAATTGTCTCCAATACTCATGAAAGCAGTACAATTACTTAATTACTATTATTTACTGCACGACTCCTGTTAGCCAGAACGGCAGGCTCGGTAATGCTTGTAATTGATAATCTACGCTCTACAATAGAAGTCGAGGCTAATAGGTGGCGAGACCTGATGATGGAGCAGAGCGGTGTGTCCGTGTCGTCAGTTCCAAACGTCTCCTTTTGTCAGTCCAGACTAAAACACAGCCGCTGAGATTTCAAAGTAAAACTGCTCGATGCGTCGATCTCAGTTGATCTATTTTGAAATCTAAACGTAGTGTTTTAGGTGTTTGGGCTTCAGCCTGGACTTTTTGGATGAGCTTGTACTTCAAAGTAAACATTACACCTTCAGACAGGTGGGTGAAAACAAACCTAATGTGAATAGTACTCACACCCAGTGGAGGTTGTTTTTGCTGACAGCAGCTCACCTGCCTCTTCCTCAGGGAGCCGATGTGTAATACTGGTTAAAAGACACATTTTTCCATTTAAAATGGGCTCCTGACAGAGAAGGAGCCTGTGGGTTACAGCGCTGCAATGAACCTGCTGCACAAATACATTCACACAGTTGAGAATAAACAAGATGATGAGATGTGTGGGGTCAACAAAGGCCATGGATCTTGAAAGTGAATGTGCCTGCCAGTCTTTGTTAATAGTCACAGCTCGATTAAACTTTAACTTGAGTATTTGGCTAATTTTCACTTCCAGGAGAATTCAAATGACTCCAGTTATTGTGCAGCAGGTGGCTGCATGACAGCCTCTCTGTTAAACCCTGCCACGCCACAAACTACTGCTCCTCAGTGTTACACACCGTTGGCTCCGATACAACCTGTTTTTCCTTCGCTGTCAGCACGTAGTCAATATCTGGTTGCCGAGCTTCTCAAGTCGTGCTTAACTCGGCTGGCGCGGCATCTTGGGAAGAGGCGCAGCTTTTAGGCAGATGTCCAGGGCATAGATCTTCCTGTCATCAAACATGCATCCTGCTGAAGTGTCCTTGAGTGAGATGCCCCCCCCCCCCGCTGATCTGTGACAAGCCATGACCACTAACTCCCTGGGGGGCTTTGAGGAAGAACCTCCCAACAATCACACAGTAAATATATATTGTTAGTCAGTGTTTCAAGTGTGGTCCCTGTGCACGTTCCTCTGTGCAGCCTGTCCCTTTCTGCTTTAGTGCTGCTTTGTTCTCCCCTGTGGACATTTTCTGTGCAACCTTACTCCTCAACTCACAAAATCTCTTCGCCATATGGCCGCAGCAGAGCCGCCCTGCCCTGAATTCCACCGCTCCTCTTTCTCAAAGTCTGACGGCTCCGCTTTCGCCCGGGCTTTGTGTCTGCTCTTCAATCAAAGACGTGTGCGAGCAGAGCAGAACCACGGCGTCCTGCTCGCTACACGTCGCCGCAAACAAAAGCGCCCGCAGTGGTTACAATGGCGTTGTTGTGTTCTTTATTGTGGCCAGTCCATAAAAAAGATCTCACCTCGTGAAAGACGAGGTGTGTGCGTGTGTGTGTGTGAGAGAGAGCGTGTGTGTGGGTCCTCTGTTTTCCTCATTCACAGCTTTTGTCGGTGACGTTACGTCATATTGGGAGTTTAGCCCTCACTGCAAATGTGGTCCAACTGACAGACTCTATGTGGACCATGTCATGTCAGCCAACCTTTGTTTGTGTGTGTGTGTGTGTGTGGAAAGCAGGGCCCAAGCAGCATCCTTTGCTCTCCCTCTGGGAACATAGGTGGCCATTGTTGTTTGCTCACAGATGGGAGCGAGTTGCTGGCATAAAATTGGAGGGAAGCCCAAAAATACTGGGGCAACAGGGCTCACTGGCATGTGTGTGTGTTTGGAACTCCTCATCCCTATCCAACATGTGCACACAGTAGGAACACATCACAGCCGTCCTCTCTGACCCTTTTCTACCTCCTACATCTTAATAGAATTTTCTGTGTGGAGCAGACTCAGTCACATGCCACAAGAAACCACGTTACTCTCTACAAAGTCCTTAAGCAGACGCTTTTATCCAAAGCAATAAGTGCAAACACAAGCAAAGATCTCAAAGGGAAAGGCAGCATCAGTAAGACCTGTTAGTGTCCAGCAGGACTCAGTGCTGAGGATCATTAACATCATAGTCACGGCTGTTCTCTAGGGGAGGAGGTATTCAGTGATTTTATTAAAGTGGGAGTTGTAGTCAAACTGTCCTTGTGTTCTTATTTTGCCATGTAACAGTCGGTCTCATCAATTGCATGAGACAGTTGCAGCATATCACACGTTGAGGGTCTGTGGGACTTTGGGAAATGGCCCGTGGTGCCAACCCAGATGTTTGTTCAGGATGGAGGTATTTTCTCTCTCACTTTTCAAGCAGCTGGAAGTGGAGCCAGTAGAGACAAGTGAATGCCTCCTATTCCTGGCCTCCTGCTGCTGCTGCTGCAGATGATGATGATGGGCGTAAATAGTCAGAAGCTAATGGATGTTAAATAAGGCTGCGGCCTGAGCCCAGCTCTGGATTTATACCGTATCCCCTTTAGCTGTGGCTTCTTCAGATTCACTCAGTGCTCCAGCGTTGCTGCTATTTAGTCCTTCCAGGAGTTGTTCTCGGTATAGACGGGGCCGCGAGAGACCAGGAGATCCTTCCAGTGAATCCATTTTTTATGATCATGGGTTAACACCTCATCCTGCCGGTATTTCATGCCGCCTCTATGGACTCAACAAGAGAAGTTGATGTGGAAAAACTCTCTGGATGAGAGACACATGGATTTGAATCTCCAACCAAAATATTTTTATTGAGGTTTTATTTTTTAGGTATTATATGGTCACAATAAACCACATTTACTCCAGAGAGTTTCTTTCCATGGATGCAGTGCACAGCAGTAAAGTAATACCTAGACACTGCCTCTTGCTGTCATCCTCCAAATTCAAGCCTAGATGCTTCAAATGGTTTGACATCATCTGTGGGATTTTCTAGATGAGGGGCGTCTCGATCAAAACAAGAGGAAAAGACGGTGTGAACTCTTAAAATACAGAACAAAGCAGCTTGAATGAAACCTTTGTCCAGTTAAAGTTCTAAAAAACACATTTCGGCTTACAAGGAACCACCTCCAGTAGGCTCACCACCTGCAGGAGGTCTCAGGTTACTGGTGCAATGTGATTTGGGTGCAGTCGTGCTACCCCCGCGACCCGGCAACGGACAAGCGGTTGGAAAATGACATGACATTTCAGCTTTTCTTTCACTTGATTAAATGAGAAAAAAAATTGGCAGATTCATTGATAAAGCAAATAATGTGTGTATCTCACAGCAGACAGTGTACAACAAGCCAGGACATGACAGCAGCACGCAGCATGTAGAGGAGATTATTTATTTCAGCCTTGACTCGCTGCGCCAGAAAAGAGCACAGCAATGAATAAATTTGTGCTGGAATGATTAGACGATTAATTGAAGAGTCAGCCAGGAGAAAATTAATTAACTCTTTTGATAATTGATTGATTGATCGTTCCTCAAGCAAAACATCCGCTGGTGCTGCTTTTGTCGAGTTTTACAAGATTCGAATTTCAGATAGTGTTGTCTGTTTGCCTGTGCGTGCCGTGTCACACATTTCAATGCGCTGACTTATCAAAGGCCTGCAAGTGTTGGGAACTCCCCTCGGAAATCGGAAATGAACTTCGAGATATTCAAGACCTGCTCGCAGCGATGCCAGGTGAAAGAAAAGAGATGACCAGATGTTCAGCGAGCCCAGAGACGGAGCTGTTGCAGCATTCAGTTCTCAGCAGATCCCATTCTCTCACTGACAAAGCATCTCAAGGAGTTCACACACACACACACACACACACACCCGACTGTAGATCACCACATCAGAGATTTGGTTTGTGCGTGTTATTTATCAGGGGTTTGTGACATTTTCTGAGGTTATTAAATTCACCCAGCACCAGTTAGACCATTACACACTCAGCACCTCGTCCATTATACCAGAGGCTGGTCATGTGGGCTAATGAAGTGGACTTGTCTGGAGTCCGGAGGCTGAAACGCAGTTAGACTTGAGATTTGGTTTGGGAGGAAAAAAACGGGAGAAAAAACAACGGATCATTTCAAATCACAGTAAAACGTTTAACCTGTAATTCAAACATGTTTTTGTTGTAATAAAATTCAAACATGTTCTTAATTTAGTCACGTTTCCAACTAGGCTCAAGTCTAGGTTTTCTCACTAAGAACCTCCTCTATGCTGAAATACTGGCCTTTTAGAATCACTCCAAAAGATTAGACCCAGTATACGTAAATGCAACACTCAGCCTTGGAAAACAGAGCATATTCCACGAGGTCATTTTCATTTCAGATAATCTCCATGTCATCAAGTCCTTGTGTTCTTTTTGAGTCATGTCAAGCACTCAGGCTGTCAGGCTTTTAAAGATGAATCCCAAATCACAAAAATGCTATATTTATTTAATCTGATCGCCGTGCAGAAAGTAATGGGTGGTATGTGTGTCATAAAGCCTCAATACCAGCAGTATGAGTATCAGCATTTGCCCTGTTTTTAACACGCTTTTATCCATCGGAGGGGAGATCGATATGATGAGCCATCCGTCCACTAGCCTGCGCTTAACTACTGCTGTCAGTGTCATCGCGTATGAGGACGGAGCTCAGCTGTTATCAATTCATGGGCGGAATGTGACCCTGTCTCTGTCCCCGTGTCCTTGTAAACGACAGTGTGCTGTGACCAGCTCAGAACCGCTCCAGTAAAACTGGAGGCTCCGCTGCCACAGCAGGTTTGTTAGAGAGCGCACAGCGTGCACATAAATCATCAGGTGGATCGGTTTATCCTTCTGTTTTACACTGTGTAATGGTATAATCATTTTCATTTTGGAGTCGCAGTCAGCAGATGAAATTTACAGCATCTTTAGATTGGATGTCGATGTCACTCATTCGGGGAGAAACATGAATGGACGCGTTATAAATGATTCATTCCTGTTGCTTCTTTGTTTCCTGGCACTTAACCTTTGTTTTATGCCAGGTGGCAGAGCCAAGTCTGACTCACAGACAGCGGAGTGGAACAACTCTAATTTCATCAAGTTACAGTCAATCTGTCACAGACGCTCGTGTCACTTCCTCTGTGAGCCACAGTTGTCAGAGTGAGCTGCTGTTCCCGTGTGAAGCTTGCAGGATTGTGCAGGTACTCGTCTCCAGGTGGCTCGGAACAGAATAAGATGACGATAAATAATAATAATAATAATCAATAATCCCACTACTCAAGAGCTGCAGGACTTTCTCAGATTTAGTTTCCCTCCTTTCATGATGGCAGCAACCTGTGATGCCCTTTGTCTCCGGTGGCGAAGCCGACCCAACGCCCTGAGCCGAGAGGATTATAGCAGAGCTATGCTGAGTCAGCGACATCTTGACTTTGGAGGTTGACACATTCCGTCATATGCAGCGACCTGCTCTCAAAGGGGGGGCGGGGACGCTTTGCAGTGAGGGACGTACTGTATGCGAATATTAATGGAGTCACTGACCACAAAAATGAAATACATTGGAAATGCAATCAAGCATTTAGAGCAGAATGGAGAGCATCAAGGAAATGTCTTAAAAGCCTGCAGCTCCTGAAGTGGGTACACTGGAAATGTTATTTTATCTGTATGCTGCCTCCTGGGTTTAAAGTGAGCTGTTTGTCTTGTGCAGCCATTTCACTGTGGAGAACCTTTGAGAAAGAGAAGGAGGACAAGTGGAGGCAGGGATGAGCTCCATGCATTTGTATGCAGCGCAGCGTGGACCGGGAGCTTACCTTAGCCTGCCAGCGCTTACAGGAAGGTTTCTCATCAGCTCCTATTGTCAGCTGGAACACTTAAGACGATTGCGTCCTGAAACGCGTCGGAGGTTGAGATGAAAGGATGTAGTGGAGACAGGGAGACAGAGAGAGACGGTGGGGGGAAGAAAGACAGCGATGAAGGAGAGGAAATAAAGGACGCGATGCCGATTGTGGGAAGGTTCCTCCTGCTTTTTGCTGATTTTCCCTTTGCTCCTCATCAGTGACGGTCAGACTGACCTGCCAGTGCAACATACTCCCCCACTGTCATCCAGGAATGCTCAGACATTCAGAGAGATGCATTCCACACGGGGGATGTCAGGGATTTTTTTGGAGTTGGGCCAAATGGTTGTGCTTGTGGATGAGTGCACGTCATCTGTATTACCAGGACCAGGTTGCAACGAGTCAGTAGACTGCTTAATGAAGTCTCTCATTTTGGGACGGAAGCAAGGTGGATGCACTTCATTAACCTCACTATAACACACACACACACACACACACACACACAGGCAGGCTACATTGAGGGCAGGAGTAACTAAAGCACATGCCAGGCGGATGAAGATGGATGGTAACCTTTTCACTTGGTGCTTTATCTTGGCCCACACAAGACAAAAACAGAAGCTTTGTCCACATCCCATTCTGTTTTTCTATTGGAGAATAGAGAGACAATGTCTAATGACTAAAGACCCTGACATTTATGGATATTAATGACCTGTCGCTTGGGCTTCAGACGGGGCGGCGATGAATTCATTTGAAAAAACAAACAATGCGTGGTATTAAAAGTTGGTGCGATCCAGGAAATGTCCATCTCAGTTATTCACGTGTGCATTCATCCTCAGAGGATGTCGGTGGTTTAGGGAAATTATCGTTTCAACTGCAGTTCCATTGGTTTTTGTACTCAAGGTATGTGTCAGGGATAATACTCAAATACCAGTTTGAGAAGTCATCAAACATTAATTTGTTCTAGAAAAGGTTTCAGTTGAAATCAAATCATAGAATTGTAGAAATAATGCAAGATTAAAATATCTATTGATAATCAAAAATGTTTCATTTGTGCCAGCAGTAAATAATTAACGAGAATTCTTCAGCCAAATGAGAAGACATGACTGTGTTTTAGCCTCACAGCATGACGCGCTAAAGAGATTAAATACCTATTTAGGAAAATAGCTCGAACAGATCAATTATTTGTAGTGTGAGATAATGAGATGCTGGCTGCTTATCTCTATAAAACACACCGTTTTCTCGTTCCACTTTTACAAACAAAGGCAGCGCATTAAAGAGGTGAACCACTCATTTCTCATTACCAGCAGAGGGTTTTGTCTTCCTGTGTTTCGTGCGTCACGTTCAATGTTCTGTACACACCAAAAAAGTGCACGCACTCACGCTTGGCGTTATCTTGCTGAATTACCACGTTCACCCAGGTGTCTCATTTCCATCTCAGCAGAGTCAATTGACCCGGGAATAAAAGCTGAATGTATCTACTCCCGTTGCGGACAAAAAGTCCGATGTTATCCAGAGTCTCTGACATTTTGGGTGTGACGGACTTCCCTGACCAATTTTCTGTGATAAGAATCTTAACTGGGGCGTCAGGCGACATTTGCTTTTTAAATGCGCCATGCTGCTCCTTCATCAACCAGCGCGCTGATCTTGCGGTCTTCTCTGCGAGTGTGTGGACATGAATCACATTATGATATCCCTCATCTGCAGGATGCCTGCACCCATCAGCAGCCAAGGACGTTACACTTCTCAGTGTCTGTCCTCGGCGTGTCCTCTGTCTGCCATTTCATCACTCCAGCCTGCGCTCTACATCACTGAGGAGGCCTCTTCTCTCACAAGGGGATCAGACCAGATTGGATGTTTTGGTGATTTTAAACGTGTTGCAGTCTTGTGTTTATGCTGCCTTGATAATCCCCCCCCCGTGCAATATCCCAAGTGCACCAAGGGAGAGCTGGCGGTCCCCCTCGTCCTCTCATTTTTCCTCGCTGTAATGGTCCCTGTCTGATTCTAGAAATCTCTCCCTCTGCTGATGAATTCACCCGCTTGTTAATTGGCCAAATTAAAAGTTGTTTCCTTTAATAGCGAGTGCTTTAGGAGTCCTTAAAGAATCTGTATTCTGCTAAAAGGGGGAAAAGGTTGTTTCAGATGTTCAGGGAAGAGGCGGAGGATGGGATGGGCAGAGGATTCCGTGATGTCATCGGTGGCTCTGGGAACCATGACTGGACAGACTCCTTGTTTTATGGACGTCTTCAGTACTTTTTATTTCCGCGTGTCTTTTTGACTTTGACCTCGCCGACATTAATGGCTCGGCTGAATTACACAGCGTGGCCAGTCGGACGGCTCGTTCATGCCAAGCCTGCGTTTAGCAGTGGACTCATGATCCTGATCCATTTGATGAATACATCAGGGAGAAAGGATTCATTAGCTGCCACAGCCAAGAACTGACCAGCCTAATATGAGATGGCACTTTTTTGGAGTGATGTAGTGTCCTCTTAAAAGCTCTGCTCAGCTCCTCTGTGTTGGACATTAAAAGAATTAGCATTTGACCAATGTCACAAGAGCAATTGTTAAAAGTTGGGATTGTTTCTTATCCACCTGGTCTGGTCTTAGCCACTGGCTGCCCTTTAGCACAAAGGTCAGTAACAGCTCATATCCAATTGCAAGTTATTAGTCCTCGTCCTCTTGCCGAAAGTCATCCATACTAGAGCAAAACGTACAATAAATCACAATTATATTTACATTAAATTGGTGTAAATTGGGACCTTGTCTCACAAAACGATTTTACTTATTTTTACTTATTACTTTCATAGTGTTTATTAAAAAAAATGTATTTACTCAGCACTGAAATAAAAACGACAGGAAAAATTGCTAAATCCTTTTCTTATCATTCAGCAAAATCTGTACAGTGTGTGTCAGGTGGGAGAGACACAGCAGAGTAAACCTCTGTTCTGTCCCCTCCAGCTACTTGTTTTCATTTACATATTAGAAGATGTCGTGAGGCCCTCCTCTGCCAAATGGCAGCAGTTTGCCCCTTTGATATTTCAGTGCAGTCAAAGCAGTGAGAAACTCCTGCAGGGTCTGAATGGAGACAGACTGTGTCAGTCTGGGAGTAGGAGGACGGGTTCGAGGCCCCATTGTCAACCCAAGGATAATTCTCACTCCCTTGTATGGAGCCGAATTCCTCGTATCTCCATGATGAGTTGCAAAAAGAGAGGCGTACTCGGGGCATCTGGAGAGGCGAATGTTTGCATTCATCAGGAACGCTCATGTCAATATTCTCCTGAAATCACACAGGCGATGAGATGACTACATCCTTGGAAACTAAAGTGGTCTGTGTCCATACAGGCGTTTACAAACATCTCTGTTTCTGCCCTTCCAGACTCAATTTATTGGCTCTAAAACTCCAGACACCAAGGAGTATGGATGTAGCCGGTATATTAGAGCTTGACAATCTCACTTTGCCTTTCAGTTTATTTATCCCACAGCAGCAGAGTCTGTCCTGACTGTCTCCACTGAAGTTTGCTTTGGGGACGCGTTCCTTCCCCTCGCAGTAAATTAATCAAGGCAGACACAGAGGAGCTGCAGCTCTGCACGGCGTGAAATTACGCCGTTGTGAAAAGATTCTGCTCGTGCGAAATGAAACCCTCTTCTTGCTTCTCTTATGTGTAAAATCAGGATGCGGCCGTGCTGCACGTGATATGACTCGTTGTGAAATCTATATCTGTGCTCTGAGAGTTAGGCTCAGCCCATTCTCTATGGACGCAGTCATACTCTCCTCATCGATATCCGCTGCAGATAAACTCGTTACGATGCTTGACACAATGATCCAGCAGCCATCTGCCAATATATCTAATAAGTAAAAATACCAGATAGTGGCTGAATGAGGTTAGAGGGAGATGGTGGATCTTATTCTGCTTGGCCTCTGCAGCACAGGCCTCATTTCCTGTCAGCTGAAACCATTCCGCCATAATGAAGACAAACAACATGAGCTTAGCTTCTTTATTCCAGCGAGCAGTTGTTTGGCAAAGTCCACCAAGGGCCACATAAACTGGGGCGACATGAAGGATACGTTGTCTGAGGTAAACAAGTACCGAAGGGATCCTTCCCTCCTGTTTCTGTTCTCACCCTGTGGCCCATTTCTCAGCCATTATTTATCCAAGTGTTGGAGAAAGGGAGGGGGACAGTGAAAGGGCTGTATACACCTCACAGCTGGAAACTGATAGGACTTTTTACAACCCACCGTGTTGTGCGTGTGAAAGTGCAGTGGCTGGTCCAAGTTGCTTTAGAAATCCCCCGGCCCTTGGCTGTGTCAGTGACCGACCCAAAGGCTCCACAGCCCAGACTCACACACGTTGTCTGCAGCTCCCATACGTCCCTTTGACTCAGGGACATAAAAAGGCGGCTTTCATTCCCCTGATGACGTCCACAAGTAGTTCACAACTGGACCGTCTGTGAAAGGATTGGAGGGTTAGTGGTGGTGGGGGTGACTTAGGAAAGACTTTCGTAATCCACTAATATAAAATGGTTTCCTGTGATTAAGCATTTGAAGCAGGTTGACAATTGAAATCAGACGTTTGCAGCTGCTCTGCATATTCTCTTTCCCCCTTAAACAGCCTGGGCCAATGTAAAACAGAGGGAGGTGTTTCAAGTGTACAATAGAGCCAGAGAGGGGAAGGGAGCGATGACACATTTTTCTTCCTGTCTGTAAAAGTGTTGTTGCGAGGGGGCAGTATTCTCAGAGGGGCAAACAAAGACCTCCTTCCTCTCTGACAAACACAATTTCTGAGCCTTCATGTGTGCTCGGCGGCAGAGGAGCAGCAGCTCATGTGTCACTGTTCGTTTTCATGAAGGCTGAGACCAGATTGTCTTTATCTCTTTGTGTCCGCTGACATCAGCAGACAGTCTACACATCTCCCACTGTGGGCTGAAATCACATCTCTTCAGACTACACCTGGGCTTAGTCAGGTTTCTCTTGAGTGTGTGTGGGTGGGAGGGGGGGGGGGGGATAAAGAGGTTTGTTATAGGGGGGGGGGGGGGGGGGGGATAAAGAGGTTTGTTATAAGTGGAAACAGAGGCTACTTATTATTTTCCTCTTAAGTCCACCATTTCCTAATTTCTGATAAAATCCCACTAAATGATTTCCACAGAGCAAACAGGAAACAGCCATCAGAAGGAGGCGCGTGGACAGCTGTGTGGAAAAAAAGCGAGTTCTGTGAAATGTAATAACTGGAACTCAGTTAATTTCTAACCTCGGGTGGCACCAGTGAGCATTTGTGTGGGCGCAGTCATGTGTGCTAATTTTGGTACTAGGCACTAAAGCACACACCCATTCTTACGTGACCGTGTGTGTTAAAGGAAGTCCTGTGACTGACCCCCCCCCAATCCCTCCAACTCCCCCCGACATGAATCACTTAGAACTAACATGCTCAGAGATAAATGAACCCCCCCACTCCCCCTCACTCCCCCTTAATCACATTAACCTAAGTGATATGGGAACGCCAGGCCAGACACACACCCCCTCCCTCTCTCTGCGTCTTTCAACCCAAATAAATAGCCACTCCTCCAGAGCTTTAAGTTGTCTTAAGCTCCATCGTTGGATAATAGACCATTTGCTCCCCCAAAGACTCCAGTCCGGAATAATGAGGATCAGGACGAGAGCAGAGAAAGCAGGATGAGAGAAAGAGCAAGAGGGTGGAACAGAGGAGGAGAGCTGCCACTTGGCTAATACCCGCCTCGGGACAAAACCCATCAAAACACCTGTTTAGTCGGGGTGTGAAGTTTTAGCGCCAACCTACTAGTAGATTCTTCTTTTGTGGCTGACTATTGGGTCGGCTGTGGTGGAGTAACGTAATGAAACAGCCTCTGGCCTGGGTGCTGTTTTATTTTTTATTTTTTTGTTCATTGAGGTTTAACTCCAAGTAAACAGGCATGTTCTGACTGTTCACACAAGTGCAGTTGTTAGAAATGCTCTAATAACATGGGTAATTTGTCAGGTTTAATCAAAACATGTGGGCAGGGGGTTGATGTCCGTACTGTAGCTGTGGTTCAACAATAGCGCAAAACTCGAGTAAAACCATTTGCTCTGACATTTTCACGAGTGTTTAAAAAAAAATCAAAATCCACGTCAGTTCATCAATTGTTCATTGAGGTCAGACCTCTGAGTGCTTTTCTGCATTTATGATTTTCACCCGACGTCTGTCTGGCTTGGTGCTGCTCGTTTGTCACCTTTAGCAAGGTGCTGTGCTGCTGAGCAACGTTTCATTAAGATACCAAACTTTAAACTCGATGCCACTGTGCATCTCTGTGCACAATCAACTCAGCTGCATGGAGCACAGACAGGCTGTCTCCCTGTGTTCCTGGTTAAAACCAATCAATGGAGGAGGTTTCTGTTTTAGTCTCTGGTAAATAGCTTCCAGTTTTTCTCGGACCAGCCCATGTTTTATTGATGAGCCTCTCCTGGGCTCTGTCTGCATCAGCTGGACAAACAGTAAATTGACAGGACCGTGTGAGACTGTGTGTGTGTGTGTCACTGGAGCACTTTGTTCATGCTGGGTCTCAGGCCTTTGAATCTCAGATGTGGACTGTGGTCCTGTGACACTGATTGTTGCTCTCCTCATCATCACCATCTTTAAATCTACTTCCTGTCATTTGTTCATCCCGCTCTTCTTCAGTACTCATCTTTTTCCAAATATTCTTAGGGGCAATGTGTGTATTGTGTTGCTGCAAACTAACTTGTTTTCCTCCTTTCTTTCTCCCCTTTGCTTGCCAAAGCTCACAAATATATCATTGCAGGTAAGCACTCGCTTTTACCAAACTACCGCTGTCGCTTCTCTGGTTTGTCCCCAGTTGTTTAATCATCATGTGACCTGAGTAAACTGTTGTTTTACATAGTTGGTTATTGGCAAGGTTAAGGTAAAATCTAAAGCATTCTCAGGGAAGCTCAATTCACCGAGCACACACACACACACACACACACACACAAACACACACCATGAACTAGAGTGTATGCCTGATTTAATAAAGTATGCGACGTATGCAAGTTCAATAGCCTACACACTTTAAAGGAACGTTGTGAGAGTTAAATATGTTCAATTTACCTTCATGAAATGTGGAGATAAAAGCCCGTGTGCTTCCTGATCGCTGTGCCTGCTGACAGAGCTGAAGGCCTTTAATTTCATGCGTTCTATATGCATGTAATTTGCTGTGATGTAATTAGGGCTGCAATGCTACATTTATCACAGCCATGCCACCAGTGTGCCGACAATTACAGAACCACAAAGGGATGTCATGTTTCATAGCTCATTATATTATTGTGTTTCTACTTTCGAACATATGATGTTTTTGGTCTGGAGGATGGAGAGAAATCTGTCAAAATGTGCTTTATACTCCCTTTTTGATTAATGTAGCGGCAGTTAGTTTGCTCCTTAAACCTGGAACACCTAAAACAATCTGACAAATGTGGGAAAGATTCAAGGTTTTCTCTATTGGTTGCCCCCCCCCCCCCCAGGAAAAGAAATGTAGTTGAAGAAAGAAGAATTTATGGGCCAGAAAAAATCAAAGCAATCATTGACTGAGAAGTTCCAAAGTGTCCACTTGTTATTGTGTGTGGATTTGAAAGGAGAATCTGTCACACAGCTCACATACAACTCCATCCATCTGATAAATCGTTAACTGAAAAGTAGTGAGTGCTGGAGCTGTCAGTCCCTGAACAGCAAACAGTTTAATTGTTTGTGCTATAACACAAACTAACACGGTTAGACTTTCAGCAGCAGCACTGACTCTTATTGTCTTAACGAGTGAAGTTATTTGCATGCAGCAAATACTGCTGTTTGTGCTTGTCTGTCTGCGGTGTGTGTGTGTGTATGTGTGTCAACTCTCAAGTGAAGCCATAGATTTCCGTCAGATTACGTGGGATGGGTAAGGTAGGGGTGAGGTCAAAGGTCATGCACGTTGGGTTTACGAAGGCTCTGGTGCTTCAACCGTCTGCGACACATACAGTGTTGGGTTTCCTTGGGGATCTCATTAGCTGCTGTACAGGCCCAGAGCAAGGCACTGCAAACAAGCACCTGCACGAGGAGAATGCAACACGGCTCATTGGGCTCGCACACAGAGCTGGGTCTGTTTATTCCCTTTGACCAAATTGGGTTCAGACCACAGGGTAATAACAGGGGTGACATTTCCTCCTGTGATGTGTGTTTTTTTTCCATCACCACGTTTCCCAGTTTTTGCCGCTTTTACCCTTCACCGCTGTTTCAAGAAGATGGTTTATTTGGTCACACTGCATCTCGTGTTGTGAATTTTGTTTATAAGCAGCTCTCGCAATAATAGTTTATCCGCTTTCGTCATTTTACAGCCAATAAATCGTCAAACAGTTCGGTTGAAATGCACGACACAGAAGCTGCGAGCTGTGTTTCATGAATCAGAATTAGAAAACCCTTTATTGTCCCAGGACTGGGAAATTCACATTAAACTGAGAACTTCTGCAGAGGCTCCCAGCGTCTCCAGCGTAAGGGAAGTTCTGGGGGAAATGTTTCGAAAACCAACAATGATTAGTTGTGGCACCCCACCACACATTCTTCAGACTGTGGAAATGCAGGTGCAGTCTGCTGGAACCTTAGCTGTTCTTGAATAAATGTGCTGGGTTTCAAATTTCAACATTTGGTTGAAACGAGGCTGGAGTGAATTAAAACAATTCTAAGTGTAATATTATCCTGAAAACATGTGGTTCTTCTAAGATGATATATCTGAAATAATAATAATTGTATAAACTCTACATCCAGATTCATAGATTCTTTTGATTTGACTCCATCATATAGATGGAGAAAAGAGTAAGGGGGTGAAGATATTCCCTTTTTAATACCCTGTAATACACCTTTGTCATATCAGCATACAATACCATACAATTTGCACACTCTGCTGGGAGCCCGTAGGTTTCACCACCAAAAAGATTCTATTATCTTCTCACCAGCATTTTCCTCAAGCAAACCCCTTCAACATGGAACAGGTAGTTGGGCCCTTTTCAAACCCAGTGCACCGTGAAGAAGTCATGCAGGCAGTGGCGAGGACGTCTGTTGTAGGCGCAGCTTTGAATCGAGCAGATACCAATTCCCTTCCTTCTGTTGTTCCTCGTGTCCGCTCCAGCGCTCCTCTTTCTTTCTGAGCCAGAACTCCATTATCAGCACTTTAATGTGATTTCCAAATGTGAGAGGACGCAATTA
The DNA here is from genome assembly GCA_016785235.1 of Pseudorhombus dupliciocellatus. Lineage (NCBI taxonomy): Eukaryota > Metazoa > Chordata > Actinopteri > Pleuronectiformes > Paralichthyidae > Pseudorhombus > Pseudorhombus dupliciocellatus. The sequence goes on from JAFBJW010000077.1 coordinate 3,310,408, forward strand.
TCTGCTGTCTGGTTTGGGAGGTCAGTCTGCCCAGTAATCAGGATCAGAGGGTTGTGGCCTGTAGCCGTTAGCTTTTTATCCTTGCGCCCCAAGAGGATCGTTGTTATTTCTATTGATTGATAAGCCTTATCCTCAATATCATCCAGCATGCTGGTGGATAAGTGGCAACTTCAAATAAATCTCCCACTGCGCTACAGCTTATTTTAGAAGTTGCACAACGTCCTATTTGTAGAGGCCGACCGTCTGACTGACAGCTGACAGCCGATGGAACAGCCCCCCCCCCCCCCCCCCCCAACTCTTCCTGTCTCTTTTCCTCATTTACATTTAAATCAATCAGACTCAATAGATTGCTTGAAAGGTAACGAGAGAATTGGACAGATTCACTCGAGTGGATTGTGTTTGTGAGGATCTCAGCGTGGAGACTCTTGACCTTGATGTCGGCACAAGGTTTGATAAGTCTGCTCATCGGAGGACATATTAAAGTGCTGCACAGGAGGAAGCCAGGGTGGAGGAAGCAATGCTCACGTTACAATGTAATAATTGATTTTATGCTTCCTAAAATAAATTAGATGTAGTTGATCCAGACTGCTCCCTTTTCTCCGATTAATGTTTCTGTGACTCGAGGCTCTGGGCCAGACGAGCTGCATGTTATCATGGGCCACTCATCACCAACTCCCCCTCTGTCATGTCGCCTTCACTCCTTCTCCGGTTCAGCTTCCTTTCTGCCTCTTCCCTTGAGTTCAGAACGAGGCCCCCAGGCTCCCCGGCGTCCCTCCAGAAGCCCAGCCTTGGACTGGAGACATCCTCGTTTATCAGTCCAACAGAACGCCTCCCTGTAGTCGGGGTCATCCCGACCTTCTGTATCAACCAGGCCTTCCTCAGATAAGAGGCTAATGAGCTGACACACACAGAACATAGACCACAGTCTCAAGGACCCAACCGGTGACGTTCCACTGATCAGCCCTTTAACCATGGCTCACTGATGCCTGACACTTGGGGCCGACAGTTTGGCTCATGCTGTTTGAAAAGGTGTCCAGCCTCTCAGGCAGATGTTGGGCTCAGCAAAGCAACTTGCAGAGACTTGCTGGCGATACGTTTTCAGTCAGTGACCTTTTCAGCCGGGTGTATCCGTCCTGTCATGTTAAATTATCTCTGGAAATTTTCCGAATGTTTTAAGATCTCTTCCATGGCCCAACGGCCACGATATGAGATTCAGCTGCCAAAAACGTTATCATCGTATAACAACATTATCGAGACGCTGCATGTTGTCAGAGGATCACACCCTCACGACAAACAGTGTGCTGCTTTTCCTTCCCTTGGCTTTCACGCTTCTCCATCAGGAATCACTTGTGCGTGTGTTGTATCTGTTTCAAGGTGTGTCGGGGCCTTGAACGTATACATGTCAGTTCTTGCATGCTGGAATACACAGCCGGTCATTTCCAAAATCGTGCATGACGGTTTATTTCCACAGACGCACGCGCACTCAAGAGTGTTTATGTCTTGCTACATCTGCGCGTGCCACAGAGTTTATTTCCAGAAATCCAAACGGAGTTAAGAGAGAGCGCAGCAAAAAAGCCACGAGAGTCTGTCTAGTTCACTGTTAACTCATCGTCAGGGCTGTGATCGTCTCTTCCTTATTGGGAATGAATCTGTGGTACACACTCACATGTACTGTGCTGTAACTTCATTGACTTAGTTGGAACGTGACCAAGGGTCCTTCCCGTTGCACCGATCCAAACCTTTTCACCCTAAACACTCGTCTTTGCTCCACCTCCCCACGCCGCCCGCTGGCAGCTCCTCAGCTGTGTTTACTGTCCTCTCGCCTGCTATGATTTCTGAACCACACTCTTATCTCCAAGGCTCCGTCAGACTTTGTTTGGGATTTTTGGCTTCACCTGCTGCAGATTACACGTCTACATTATTTTACTCAGAAGTGAATCCTCAACTAAGAAGTACGAGCTACTAACAGCAACATTTTTTTCTGATAATTTACCACTGTGCCATTTTCCGTACATCAGCCACACAAGTGAGAAACAGAATTTCACTCTCTCTCATGAGTTACACTACAGTTACTTCAATATTATGGACATACAGAATAATATAGTGGATATTAAAACCTCACATCTTGAGTAACTGATGATTTATTTACAACTGTATATATCCTGATACTTTGTGTACATGTACTGTGATGTATGATCCTTTGCAGGGTAATATACTGTAATATTGACGACTGCACTGTGTATTTACAGTTGCACTCAGTTAATGAACTTCATGGGTTATTACTTCATCAGTCACGGTTCAGGTAATGAGATGGAGGTCTGTGATTAACAGAGGTTGCCTCTACCTGCGGAGGATCGTCTCTCTCTGCTCACAGTGTGGCTGAACGGACGCGGCTACTCTTTGCCTTTGCTGCCCTCTCATGGCTGCAGGCTGCTCTCTCAGTGCTCTGCTGTCCTTGTAGCCTGTGGTGCCTCATGTTGTCTAACCTGCTGGCTGCTTTTCCACCTGAAGAGAGTCTGTTGGTTAAAGGCAGCGGGTTAGCTGGAGTCAGTCTGTCATTATTCCATCGGTCAAAGAAGTTCTTTCCCCCTCACCAGAACCACATGTTCCATTTATTGTTTCTTGATTTTGTCTGAAGGAGAGTATAATTTCTACATCACGCTTGTCTTGATGCAATCTAAGACGGGGGCAGCTGTGGCTGAGGGGTAGTGCCGACCTTCTAACCAGGAGGTTGGCAGTTCGATCCCCAGTCTTCCCATCTACATACTGAAGTGTTCTTGGGCGAGATGCCAGACCACAAATTTCCCCGTTGGACAAAATGTTAGTCTGTTAGTAGATGCACAATGCTTTTGTGTGAATAGAAAATGTGGTGTGATGCATTTTGAGTTGTTACCAAGGCTAGAAAAGCTCCATATAAATACAAACCAAACCATTTACCATTCAGCATTTCACAACCATCCATTATTTCTCCTTGATTCAACAATGAAATGCTCAAACCAGAAAGCTGAAAGTGAGCCTGCACATTTGCAGCAGTCAAGCTGCAAGGACAGGCAGCTACACTAGAGGACGCAAATGCTCCAACGCTGAGCGGAGGGAGGCGGCTCCACCGGCTGAGCGGCGCCCCCCCACCCCTCTGGGGGTCACACTCATCGGGGCCTCACAAAATACAATCACAGCAGCCTGAGGACATTACCATTCAAACACATACTTTTCACATGAAGAACAACCGCTACTCAGGCAAAATGTGCTGTCACAGAGGTATTTTAGTTTAATGATATTTTTTTTTCTTCATTTTTTAATTTTTTTTATGGTGCAACTGCTATAAAACCAGAGCAGAGAGTGACAGGAATGAGAAATGAGGAGCGGGGAGGCAGTGAGATGGATTTGATACGGACATATTATGAGAACATCATATACATCCTGAACATTAATAGGAAGGAAATGGGGAGGAAAGTATGAAGATTTGTTCATGCATATTCATATTCGTGTTCAACTGATCTCATCTTGTCATTACTGTGACGGAGAAGCCTTCAGCATTGTGTCACTGGGGTGATTGTGTTGCCAAGGGCGGTGCCTCCACCATCACCCAGTCCAAGATGGGGGGGTTATAATATCTAGGTTATGGAAATATAATCTTTTTCATCCATGATCGCTCCTACTGTACATGCAGTGGGTTTAGGGTTAGGGATGAGTGAGTGTGTGTGTGTGTGTGTGTTCATGTGCCCAGGGGCATACTAAGTAGGTAAATGTGGATGTGGGAGGGGTCTCCCATCTGGCGTGTGTGCATGTGTGTGTGCGTGGTCTCCCCACACCCCTCGCTAGCCATCTCCAGATTAAGAGGCCAGCGCTGAGTCCCTGACCCAGAATTCTTCCCCTATTCCGTCCCATCTCTGCACACGCCCTCGGCCCCCTGCTTTGCCTCGTGCCCCCCCCTTCACCTCCATTTTCTCGTCCGGACAGACGGCCTCGTGGGAGAGACATGGGGTGAGGTTTCCATTAGCAGGTCTGCCCCTGATGTGTGGGCTGCGGTGTTTCATCCGTAGACCCACACTGAGGCAAAATGGGGGTTAAAAGTGATGGTGTCGGCTGTGGGTGTGGTTGGGGTGGAGGGCTTAAAGTCTTATTGGTCGAGGGGCATTTAAATTGAGGATGCATTTGTCACAAATGGTGGTGGGACATTGAAATGGCGTCATGGATATACTGTATGCTGCAGGTGGCATTGTTTCAGTGTCGTGGTGGAAAGTGACCAGTCCTTGAATTTTGATGCGTATCTCAACAGTTACTTGCTAATCACGATACAGTATATAATACACATTGCACATTTGCTGTCTGAAGCCACAGCAGTAACCCAGATCCTGACTTCCCCCTTCCCCCATGTACAGTATACATCTGCTATAGCTCCATCCCCACCCCAGCTCCTCATCGCTGGGCCAGACTCTCCTCTGCCGCCCCAATACATCCAGTCATCCATCCATCCATCCGTGCACAGACCTTCTCCTTAGGCACTGACCCATTGGGGGCTTTGTGTGAATCCAGGCCACACCCAGTACAGAGCTCCCAGTTTTGTCTTGTTTGTCGCCCCACGCCTGACTGGAGGCCTCGCAGTAGCTCCAGCCCGGCACACAAACACCATTCAGCGCCGAAACACGGTCCAACGCTCCGTTCCGTGCGTTAACACCATGTAATGGATCCTCTTTGACACCCGAACAATAAGATATGTTTTCAGCGTGAACTAAACGCTGCCCCGAGTATGAGCGAGTGTCTGCTCGTGTGATGCCTTTAATCACCCCCGCAGCACATGGCATGCTTTTCTTCTCCCTTTTTTCAGCACCGATTATCGTCATTGACAGTGATGAATTTTGATTTTGACAAGTCGGCTCTCGCACAGTGCAGCCGTCCCACAAGGCGACAGCGATGCCGCTTCCCCGCGACGGAGCCGAGGACTTAACAACGCGGCATATGGGGCTTTATGATCGAACCGTAAGCATCCAAAATACTTTCACTTTAATGGAACGCATGCCCCATCAAGTAGGGTGTGGGAGCCCGCATCTAAAAGCCATTACCAGCCAGACTTCCACTGAATCCTTAATGACTACATGTTGGAAATAATGTGTCTCCAACTGCACCAGTGTTCGAAGTGATTGTTCAACAAAATGGAAACAAAAAAAATGGCACAGATCGTGCCCTTTGGCTTCCACTCTGTTCATGTGAGGGAGGGCCATGTGTGGTTCGGGGTCATTCTGAAATGACTCATGAAATTTCAATTTCTTCATTTTCATTTCCTCACTTTGCCCTCTCCCATTTACGGTGAAATGAAGCTATTATCCATTGTATGGTGAATTGAATAAACTGGTTCTGGGATTTATTTAGCGATAGACCTTATTTATTAGGTGATTGTGCCCTCTGGCAAACCCCATTTCTCATTTCTAAAAAGATTATGCTTCCCTAATTGATAAGATAAACAGGCCATTAAGGGGTTTATTTACTAAACCTGGCAAACTGAATTGGATTTTTTTTTTCCCCTTTCCTGTCGTGTTAGACTAATCCATCTCTCCTTTTTTTTAATGTAGTGCATGTAACAAGGCAAAATTGTTATCAGGCGCTTTCAATTATGATTCGTACTCCAGGGTAAATCTTTGTGGCAGAAACGTCTATCCTCACTTTGACTGAATGTTTAAGTGGGCCTATTAAAGTTACATTATTTGGACTCACTATTGTGATGTAACTGGGGAAAACCGGAGTGCTGGAGATTCAGGCATAGAAATCCATTAAGGGTCAGTGGGGAGAGAGAAGTGGGAGCTGCTGCTGGGAATAGGATGATGAGGTGGGTATAAGGGGACACGCAGCAGAGGTAGGTTGCCCTAATTAGCACTTTTGGCCATCTTGTCACATACCTGCGTAATTGGCATGCCGAGAGGTTGGGGAGAATATGAGCAGGGGGGGGGTTCGTGGCAGGCGGCGCCTGCCTGCAAATGTGTGGGAATTGTTTTCTCGCGTCTGAGCGGCGGAGGGGATTGATGGCGCTCCGAGTGCATCCTTTTGAGGACGAGAGAGAGGGAGAGACGGAAAGAGTGTCAGCTCATCAGCATAAAGCATTAAACATTTACGCTGACCCACAAACGCTGACAGCCCCCACCCTCCCCTTTCAGTCAGCCTCATCACTTCTCCTCCCTCTGCTTCATATCCTCTTCCCCCACACGTACATACAAAACACACCCAGGCATATGAGCGCTGATTTCTCCTGTTGACAATGAGGAGTCAGTGGGGGAAAACCAGAGGAACTGGTGCTTCGGTTGGAGGACGGCGGGACGCTGGGCTCTTGCTTCAATAAAGAGGAGCTCTTCAGGTTTTAGACAAGCTGCACTCTCTCTCTTCCACGACCACTCCAGTCCTATTGAATAATGGGGATGGATTTTATGATTGACATTCAAGATAAAGCGAACAGCATAGTCCACTTTAGGGCTCCTCTGTTGCCTCCTCACCATCACGTAGAGATCTGTAATCTCATTAGTTTGGGTGTCGGAGGGAAATCTGATCTCTAGCCAAGGCTTGTGCCCGCTAACAAGATTATACTCTCCATCACCGCCCCGGTTTGTAATTCATCTAATGAAATGTGTGCGTTATGCTATCGACTTTTTAGTGTGTCATTAAGAACGTTGGCATTAATTCGTATCTGCAGGTTTTAAGCCCTGACGTCACGATTCGCTGCCGAAAGAGTCTGTTCCGTGGAGATGCAGCAGCTGCGGCTTTTACTGATGCAGCTCTGTGGTTTTTAGGGAAACAAATGGGAGAGATGCAGACTGTTTATCATGATCGACTGCAGATGTCTTTCTGTGGCCAGTGCACTCTGCTGTGGAAATGGTTTGGGCAGTGAAAGAGAGAAGAAAAATACAACAAGGATAAAAAGGGGGAAATTAGAGTCTCTCCCGGTCTGTCTCTCTAGTTCTCTTTCTTTCTCGGTCCATCGGTGGTCTGTAATAGATGTGATGGAAATTGATTTCCAGGTGAATTATTTTGTGTGCCCTCAGTCTTGGGGGACAATAATCTTGCCCTCCTTCCTCCCACCTGAAGAGGCGTGTGTGACTCACAGGCCGTGCTCATCGGTCTGTCTTCCAAAAAGACATGCTTTAATTGTCCATTTCAATATTCTGGGCCGTTTCCATGACTCTTTCGCCTGAAGCCCCCTTGCTCAGCGTTGAGCACTACCTGTCTATTAGGCGGCTGATTTCCTGATCGATAAGATGGAGAGTGATGTGTGGAAAGAGCAAAGCTTGAGTCACAAGAGAAAAAGAACGATTTTAAAGGGCAAGAGTGCCCAAATCATTTCTCTTTCTTCACATTGACAGCAGTCTCGGTCTTTCCACCCCACAAATCATCGCCTTGTTAATCCCCCCGTCAGGTCTTATCCCTCTGGGTAAATGCCAGCGCGATTTTTGTGAGTTTTAGGAGGAAAACCGTCGCACGAAAATACACAGCGGTCATCCCTGAGAGTCAGGCTTTTGCCTCTGTTTTCCTGGGGCTTCCCCGGTCCTTTGGGGTTGTTCGCTTTGTTTCTTCCGCCGACGCGGAGGGCTAAAAGGCTAAGGTGTGCTTTATAAACAACAGAGGAAGGACTGGTGGATGAGTCAACATTATTGACCTGGGGATATGGGACTGAGGAAAGATAAACTCTGCTGAAGGGATGATCAAGCTTACTGTAAGTTATATCTTGCACCATTAGCTGTTTGGGCATCGAAGCCAAAGCCTGATTTAAGCCAAGGTCAGACAACTGAGCTTCAGGATGTGCTACCTTAGCTCCCTACATTTTATTGTGTTGTGAACATATGTCACATATTTAGAAGCTGAAGCACATGTAGATTTCTGAACCCATGACAAACACAACATTATTTATTATCACACACGTCAGTGTGGTCAACTTCAGTGTGAGCTACTTCTGTAAAATCTGAACACGATCCGAAGCATTTCAGGGTTTTTTTTCCTTGGCACATAACCCCCGGATCATTGTCATTACTTCAACCCTGACAACAAACAGTTGAGGAAGGAAAGGTGAGACATGCTGGAACAAAGGTCAGTATAATACCAGGAAGCTATTAGGCCGACACAACAGAAATATTCCAGCCCAACCCAGCAACACAAGCTTCAACAAAGCAAAAATATCCAATGGTAGAGAGACAGAAAAAGGGTAAAATAGACATACATCCCAAACGAGTCGCAGTCTCAGTTGGAAAGAAAACCTGGTCTCCAGGAGTTGATTTATGTTTGAGATCATATGTTAGTTTTTCCATTGGGAGAATATCATCACGATGACTATGGGGGGGAGTGTTGATGTGGTCCACTGCAGCAAAGTACGCTCTTAAGGAAATTGGAACTTTAAAGAGATTTAGTTTCTGTATCTAAAAGATGATTGGACATAAGGGTTAGAAGGCAGTGTGAACAACACAGCTTTCCAGAAGATTGGGGTTTGATACCGTGAACAACTGGGTTTCACGTTTGGAACTGAGGGCTGGGCTGTTGAACTTCTGGAAGCACAAAGGTGTCAAATAGGTCCCGTGGAAAAAAAATCAGGTTTCATCTGTGTGTATAGAAATTGAAGTACATTTCAGAAATGATCCCATTTCAAATCTTAGCCCAATCTTCCGAACTAAATGATGCCCCGCTCCCGCGGCGGCTTCAGGGTATCACAAGGAATAAAGGAGTAAAGCGGCAGAGCATAAGTGTCTGGACTGAAATTAGTGAAATTATTCCTTTGAGAGATTTGGCCAAGACCATGGCATTTTCAGATTCTGACAGTGTCAGGCTCGTCCTGTAAAGGGAATATTAAAATCAGTTCTGATTTGCTCTAATGACTCCAAAGGGCCCTCTGAAATCAGATGACTGTTAGTGGAAACCCACCCCATCAACCCAATATCCCCAATATCTCTGCTGGAAGATCAGGATTCAGTGCCAGCACAGAATGGCTAAATGTTTTCTCACATCCCTTTAAAATATTGATTAAAAAAACAGCCCTGTATAATTGATAAACATAAGAGTAACATGCTGGTGGAGCCCCTTCACAGGGACCCTGCCTGGTCATTTACCAGTTTATCTTTTCAGTCGAGCTCAGTAGAGTACAGTTGTAGATGGAGCAGCAAATCTTCCAGTGTCTTCACTTTCCACCAAATCCTTTCTTTCTCTGAGAATGGTTCAATCTGGTCCTTGCAGCACATTTTTCTGTTCCAGACTGAGGCTTTGTTTGGTGAAGTATTTGCTCTTCCTGAGCTTTCACCCGATGAGAAATATAAGAGACAACGCGTTCACCCAAAAATTGATGAAATAAAAAATGTGCTGCCAGGTTGTTGTTTACCTGAAGAACCGCAGATGATTGTATTTTGTATTATTTCGGCACTGAGTCGCTGTGTTCTTATATATGACATCTTGCTAGTGCCAAAAAAAAAAACATTGATTTTAAAGCTTTGATTTATGAATTGTCATCATTTATTATATTTTCATCACTTGCCCGTACTATATTAAAATGCTAATGAACCAGATGCTCCAAGTACAACTTGGTCTTGAAGCAGGTAGCCCCACTCCACATCATATTTCCACCTGTATCTTTGCACATGACCGCAGGATGTGCACTGCCTGGTGATCCGGTGCTCAGACTCTGAGCCAGAGCTCATCCAGCTGTGTCTCATCTCCTGGTCCTCATCCAGAGGTTGGTGCCAGCAGGCCAGTCAAGCAGGCTGTCTTACCCGAGCATGAGGAGCTCCCCCGGGGGCGAGCACACCATATATATGGTGTGCTCACAATCACAGTTACGGAGAAGCCAAGGAGCCTGACACCAACTCTCAGACCTGCCAGCGCGGCGTGCAACATATAACGATGTAGACACACATGCACGCACCAACCTATACACAGCGCTCTCCTCCGCCAGCAGCAGGGTCCTGAGGGTTACGCTGCTCAATTTCTCCCTCTCTTGTTCTTGCTCTGTCTTGGCAGGAGCTGCTCGCACCTATCCCACCAGTCATTACCCTCTCGCTTCCTCACACTTGCTCTCAGCCTTTCTGCTCCCTGCTGCCATTCTGGCTCCCCTCTGTCTCCTCTCTTTGTCTGCTCATCCACCCTTTCCCGAGCTCTTTACACCCACTGTCTATATTGTTACTTACTGCACCTCCTTAGTATCTGCCTCTCTTCTCACACCTCTCCCCCTTCGCTATCTTAAAAACTCACACTTCTTCTCCCGTTGGTGTATTCCGCCAGCACCCCCCCACCCCACATCTTCCTGCCTCCCCCCCCCCATCACTTTCCTTCGACTTCCGTCTACCACTCTGCTCTTTCAACTCTGTACTAATTTGCCTCCTCCTCTTCTGGGCTCGGCCGTGGCTCCAGCTCCTTTTCCCATGAGATGTGATTGCCTGCAGAGTGTGTGTGAGTGTGTGTGGAGAAGTATGATTGTGTGTCCCTGTCTCTGATAGAAAGTGCACATAGTTGAGCTCAAACGGTATATGCTGCTGCATATGTGCATTGGAGAATAAGCCAGGAAGTGTGAACTCACGTGCACGTGTGCGTGTGTACGTGACTGTACCTTCATCCCCCCTCTGGTACTAATGAAACAGACTGCATTAGCAGAACATGGGTGCCAAGGGATAATGGTAGAAGTAAGCCACAGGTTTAAACCCCTCCTTAACCACTCACCGGCTCACCCCACCCCCCAACCACACACATGCACACACACACACACGCTGCCCTACCGCCTCCCTCAGGGCAACTCACCAGCGAGCAAATCATTTATCACGCAGTAATGGCTCTGATGATCTCTCTCGCTCCCTCTCCCTCCCTCTGTCTCTCTCTGCCAGGGCGTGTGCACGTGTTGTTGGACCTGTAAAGGGCACAGTCCTTACCCAAAAAGGACACCTGTCCAATCAGCCGAAACCTGTTGCGCTTCCACACAAACCTCATTTGCCCAAATCAGAGTTTGTCAAAGGGGAAGGGGGATTTGCATTGTGGAAAAGATGACAAAAATTAAACTACATTAAGGTTATAGAGTGTGGAAACTCATCCCTAAACTCAAAAGTAGTTTTGGACATGTTTAATCAGACTCCTCTTTCAGTGTTTTTAACACTTTATTTTATAAAAATCTAGAAGCTTCGTATTAATATCGCAACAATTACACAGCGACTTGGCTTTGCCCAAAATAAAACAATATCTTATATATATCTTCCTACTAGAACCTTTAATCACTTTCTTTAATCTGCCCCAAACAGTACAAACGCATCATGTTGATGGATCCAGTCCAGGTGCAGCCTCCATGATGACGACCCTCGAGGGCAAACATTATGAAACGCCCGATCCAACAAATACTAAATAGTTGAAGGATTCCTCCACCACTTCTTTATGCTGTGTAGTTTGAAAAGTAAATTGAAATGCTCCTGCATTGGTCAGATAAAGATGTCTCCTTGGGCTTTGGGAATTTGTGGTGATTAACTATTTTGTTGCATTTTATGGAGCGAAAGATTAATTGACTCATCAAAATGAAAGAAACAATTTCTTCGGGGCATAATGAAAATAGTGATTGCATCCTTTTCAAATGTAAATTCCTTATCGTTAACTGACAAAACACTTTCGTGCATATGACTGAGTGTTTTTCTCATTTTCTGACACAGTTATGAATCTACCTGAAGGTTTTTTCATTCATTCTTACTGATAATTGATGTTTGGTCAGTCGTCAGAGAAGGATCCTAAGAAGTACGGAGGATTGATTGATGCTTTTTGTATCTTCAGAGTTGAAGTGGTCTGTGGCTACTTTTAGCAATTATGGTCACCAAGGCTAAACAGACAAAAAGAAACAAGTGAATGCCATCGAAACAGACAATCTGAGGAAAAGGACATTGCTGTTTGCGCTATAGAAAAAACTGCAATCTTCAAAATGTAAAGTTTAAAGATAAAAAGAAATTCGAGTGAAATCCTGTCTGGCAAACAGCAGTGCTGGATAAGAAGGTGGGGCTCGCCACTGTCAGATCCTTATTTGATTTTATACTCCTTTGGTAACTCTATTGAATGGCCTGATAGGTAAACATGGAGCCCTGCAGGCAGGTCCTTAATCCTCAAAATTCAAAAACAGTTTCATCTCTCTGACATTTTGAGGATTCCATTTTGGAATAATTGCGCAGTGCTTCTTAATCTCTCATGAATATGGATGCATTGTGAATATCTCGATTGGTAACATTTAAAGTTCGCCTGCTTGTATGCCTATGAAACTCTCTTTTTGAGGTCTACTCTCCTGCTGTGCTGTATTTCTCGGGGGGGATCAGCCCTGACAAGTAGAGCTACTTCTCCCTGAGCTGACAGTAATTTTCATCTTCACATCCTCCTGTTGCTACTGGTGAAAATGGGTTTGGTCTTCATTCTAACTGGATTAAAAAAAAAAAGAAAGTTAAATTGATTGGCTGTGGTTCTCCGCTATTAGGAATGATAGCCACGCTCTCGTGACAGCGAATCAGGTGAGCGATTGAGCACATGGCTCATTTGTCGCTGTAAAATGGCGAGACATACGATCCGACCTTGTGTCCCTGGGGAGCAGCCGGGCCCTGCGAGGACTCGAAAGGGTCAAATGGCAAAGATCTGGATTAGATCAAGAGGTGGGTGCGGGGGAGGGAAGGAGGGAGGAAAGGGGGCGCTGGTGGAAACCTGAGCGGAGGACTGGGACTCAAGGGCAGAGAGATGGAGAAAGAGAAAGAAAGACAATATTGGAAAAGGGATCGGCGTTCTCCCCCTGCTTTGGATGCAGCCGGTGTCGTGTCCTGGCCCATGCTATACACCAGTGTAGAAATTGCCAGTTTGTTATCATTCAGGAAATGTAGTGGCATGCAGAGAAATGGAAAGGAGGTAAAACTGGCAGAATGCAAATGGCTTGCAGGTGTTGGAATGGAAATGAATGGCAGATGAGGTGTTTTCGCTCGCCGTGCAGGCATACAGTGACAGAAGTGACCCATATTGTCTCAAGCACTGCTCCTGAATAGCTGCGAGTAACAGCTCATCTCTTTTCTCTTCTTCTCCCACTTGATTTTTTTTTCTTTTTTTGCTTCAGAACCTCTTATCTGTCTCCCCCTCTTTTCAACCCCCCCCCCCCCCTTTTTTTTTTTTTTTTCATTCTTCCCTCGGCCTCGTCACCGGAATGGCTTTCAAAATGAAATCTAACAAATCAAAGTGTTTCAAACCACAGCGTGGTGTTTTGAGCATACGAGGCGTTACCGTAGCAACAGGGCAGTCATCCCCCTGCGGTCTCGTACAGACCGTGTTGCATGTATTTGGCATGACATGTGAGACCCGTGATATTGTTTATGCTGCCTGTACCTGGGCGCGTGGACGGCTTGAACTGTTCCGTATTTTAACATGTGCCGCATCCCGATGGAAAGCAGGGACCTGTCTGGTCTGCAAGGGGCTGCGTAAATGCTACGTGGGTGATTGACAATGTGAGAATTAGGCACATTCCATGTGTTGATTCTGCAACGATGCCACGTCTGTCTGGTAAGACCTGCGTGTCTTTGCTGGCCCGACTGAGCGCGTTTCCTTTTGTAAGGAAAATATCCTTTTCTCCAAAGCTCTGGAGCTGCTCCATGTTACATTTCTCAAGGATGACAGTGGCTGTGCTTTGACCCTGTGTCCACATTTTGTTGTTTACCTCGCAGATTAATATGCGCCCCAGGCCGCTGCTGGTGCCGCCGGCTTCTAAATGTCTCTTTCGGTCAGTCCGCATGATTTTCACTGCCGTTGTTCCTCTTCATTTACCTCGTTTATCACTTTGTTACCCAGATGAATAATGGATGAGGCCTCGTTGCCTCGGCGACACGCCAGGCTCATCATTGTCATGCGTTTTTCTCGCAAAAAACATGTCCACTGACCTCCTTCCTTTTTTCCGCCTCCTTCCTTGGTCCTCCCCCACCACTTGAGAATGACAGACGAGTTGACACATCGGCACATCGCGCCCATGCACTGATTCAGACTTGGCTGAAGCACTAGCTGATGAAGATGAGGCAGAAAGGCCATGAGAGAGGGACGTGCATGTGTACACAAAGACGCAGTGTTCTTGTCAAGGGGCCAGAGAAGCGCATATTTGCCCCCTTCATTGATTCACTCTGGATTATTATTGGTTTCTCACAACATGGCCGACATAGAATGGCCTTCTACTCTATGATCCATTCATCCACCCATCATCCCAGTACGTGGGATAAAGCATTGAAACTTAAAAACATGTCCATTGCCAAACTTACACACTCACAGAAAAAGAACATTTCAGACCGGTGGGAATCTGTGTTTGTCCAAAGACTGCAGACTGGAGCAAGATGTTAGAGATTCCAGAGGAAATCCAAGGCTAGAACATTCACTGCTCTCTACTACGATGCAAACTGTTGAAATTCATAAATAACTCTGATTGCCGTGCTCACGTCTTAGCACACCTTATTTAGTTCAGCCAGCACAAGGGAGCTGCTTCATCAAAACTCTAATGAATATGCTGTTTGTAAAACCTGCCTTGCTCTTTAAAGACACCATGTACCGTGGAGCCATCGCAGAGAATATTGAGTTTTTTCTGCTGTGTCCGAGCAGCACAAAGAACGATCCTTTATTGATCCTTGCAGAGAAACACTGTTGCCTTGACCCTTACAGGCGGAGGTCAGAGGTCAGGCTCAGCCACAGGACAGGTCTCAAAAGCTGGGTCGTGATGGATGTTTGACGAAACAGGAGTTTGACGCTGAGTTTTGCAGTTAGCGAAGCATTAGAAAGCAAGGTCAACGAACATTAGTCAGTGCTGTAAAGTGGCTTTCGCAGAAATCCCTGCAGTCACCGGCTAGGGCCCTTATGATTGTTAACTTGAAGGAGGTGGAATTATGAAGCTTCAGTTCAACCACCCCTATTCTTTGTTTTCTGGCAGTCCATTTATTTGAACTCTGCAGCACCTTGTCACATTTGAAGGAAGATGTGTGTCTGTCTCCTTGCTTTTCTCTGGCAATTGTATGAAAGCCATTTCACTGCGTTTATCTTGTAGAACTGTGTGGCTGGAAAACAGGCAGCTCAAGACTTGAGGCAGACAGACAGCCGGTCTGAGGGCTACAGGAGTGCAGGCTGCTGTCTGTCAGCAGGCCGAGGAGTCCGGCAGTAGGTCTCTCCTGACTTTGGTTTCCTTCTTACTCAAAACCAGCTATGACTCGTCTGACCTTGCTCAGCCCTGAGCTCATGATACGAGATTGCAGACCAGCCAACAGCAGGAAAATTCCCTTTACTCTCTCTGCAGCAGCAGGATAACAGCAATGGTGGTGGTGCTCGAAATGGCTGATAACCATTTTATTTTAGAAACATAAGTTTGTTTGAAAATGTTTTTATGTACAAATTTGTGTCGATTTATCATTTAACGTCACTTTAAACCCGTCTCTGTTCAGATGCGTCTAACATTCCCAGTTGGATCCCCGTGCATCGTTTGTGTTTATTGTGGCATGATGGCTGCATGCTATTATTGCTAATAGTCAGGGTACTTTCCATCCATTTACACTTGCATTGTATCTGTTTTTGTGGTTGAGCAGAAATAAACCCTCCAAACACAGTGTGTATTTTAATACCTGGTGCTAAGCAGGTCATTCATTCTCCTGACTGTGATTTCAGCCAGAAAATATCTATTTCGTCATTGTGGCACCATAGTTTCATTATCCAGCACGCGGGTCTGGCTGCACTCCTATCAAAAAGAATTGGAATAGCACAGAACCTGTCTTGTTTGAAAGAATAACTTGAGCACATGCTGTCTGATTAGGCGTATAAATAATTTATAGCTCTTTCAGTTATGGGCTGCGTCTCAACAAAGAGGTATTGCTCGCCAATTAATATTCCCTCTCTGCCCTCTATCTGAGATGATCCAACTCCGTGTGAGCACCAGCAACCCAGTGATGGGCTGAGAGGCGAAGAAAAAAGAAAAACAAGTGGAGAGGGGGGAGAGAGGGAGTTCATTACTGTAAAGCCAAATGACAGGGTCCCATTGCATCACTGTCACTTGAAATGCCAGAAGGCTTATCAGTTCCTCTGGCCCGTGTGCAGTATAAATATATATATATATGTGTGTGTGTGTGTTGATCTGTCGTGGAATAGTTAAGCAAAAGGTACCAGCACTTTTATCTTCAGAGGAAGCTGGAGTCTTAATGGAGCACACAAGAGATTCACTGTACACTACATAAATCCTTTGATGGGGCTGGAATCTAAAATAGAATATATCTAGCTGGAGTCGCTTCAGATGTGCTGCTCATTAAATAACAGAACGCTTATTTGCCTGGAATGAATTTGTTACTTACTGTCTGTGCATCGTTTCTCATTTGTGGACAGTGGAACAGTCCCGTGGCCTTAACGTTGTTAGCTTTTGAAATGACTTCGCCCCCAATCGTTGACTTTAATGTTAACTCGCTGAATGGTAATAATCAGGGCTCCCACACTGTGCTCCTTACCTCCTCTGTCTTCCCTCCGTACACCACCTCATGTGTAGTGGTGTAATTTTTTAACATTTGTACATTGTTTAATACTCTCACGTATATTCACATTTGACCAAAGTTTCTCTGTCGAGATGAAAAAAATGATAATAAACCAAGGCCTATGAATCTGAACTACCCCTGCCAAGTGTCCGTATCTGAGACTCCCAGCACAGCACCCTTGTGTGTTCGTGCGTCCTCTGTCCATCACGGTGCGAGGTGAGCCACAGTTGGGCCTCAGCCACATCGAAAGGACAGCTCCCAACTCATAATGAGTGGTCATCACAAGTCTCCCACCTCTCTCGCTGCTTGATGGGGGCAGAGTGTGACTTGGCCACTTCTCTGTGACAGATGGCTAACTTGGCCAGAGACTGACATCTGCATCATCCTTCAGCTTCATTAGCCCGGCCTTTCCTGTCAGAGCCCGCCACTCCTCCTATGATTCCCTCCTAGCCTTCCTGTGCTGCTGTCACAATTGGCTGCATATGCCAGCCACATGGATATGTGTCACTCTCCACTATCTCTACCCACCATAGCCGGGCTGCCAGGTTGTTCTCCTCTTCACACCTCGTCTTTCTCTGTCACTCTATACTTTTTTTTTTATTTTTTGCAATTTCATTCTCTGTCTCTCATTATTCCCCTGCCTGTGCCCGTCCTTTGGAATAATTTCCGACATCACTGTTGAGGGAAAATTGTTGGTGCTGAAGTCCTGAATAATTGTGGAGTAGCGAGGATATTACATCCTGTAATCATTATTGTTGTGGGTGTTGATGTGAACAAGGGGCTGCCCAGAAAAGCCGAGCTCGCTAATCACAAGTTGCTCCGTCGTAAATGAGTTCTTCACTGGTAGACTGGGGGAAACGGAAGGCGGGGGGTCGATGGGCAGAAGTCCTCTGAACATCAGCCCTCAGGCCATGTCTCCAGATGAGCCCTGAGGCGAGGAATACAATCCAGCCCAAATGAGAGGGAACTGAATGCTTAGCAGCGCGCACCTCCTGCATGAAGCCCCGGGCTACCAGCTGGCTCAGAGCAGGCTGAAGGAGCAGGTCATGGCGGCGCAGGAGGGAGCGGCAGGGAGGGGCAAACGTTGCCAGGTGGATCATATTAACCGTTGACTCCGTCTGCTCCTGGGTGGGTAACAGCATCGGCGGGAGGACTGGTTAGCAGTCGAAACTACATAAACACTTACCCATTACACAGCCACTCATGTACATAACATCATTTCCCAGTGACCCTAGGGCTGTGACCTATGATCTTTGGATCCTTCATGGAGAGGCTGCATTTCACTGCCTTGGAAGTGAGTTGACATTCAATACTGGACGATGTGTCACAATGTGAGTCACGTTGTGCGGAGCCCACCCGGTGTGGGAACTCTCACTCATATCAAGGCTGCACCATCATCATCATCATCATCATCCGCTGAGTCAGCAACAGCGTCACCATGAAAGCAGGACTTTGGCTTCTTATCTGGACATCCAGCTCATAAATCAAGTGGGAAGTCATGGAGTAATGTCGGACCACAATTTAACAGGTTTTGTTTGCTTGTGCAATGTCTCAGGTCTGATGAGTATGAATCTGATGTGAATCATGCGCTGTCTTTAGAGAAGGGCTCTGATCCTGATCGTGGGAGAGGGATCCCTCACATCCAGGTTTTCTTCCTTGCTCTTGTTAAGGAGTTATGGAGCGAGGATGTTTCACCTTGTTAAGCCCTGAGACAAACTGTGATTTGTGATTTGTGAATAGGGGCTTTACAAATTATTTCTGATCAATTCACGTCCTTCACGGTTGCTCGATCTCAAACTGAACTGAACTCAAATAACAGTGACTTGTTATGCCACAGAGGTGTCAGCCAAGTGCAACCTAACACGGTGCAGCATTACAGGGCAACAAAGCACGATGCTATGTGTGAGGCCTGTTAGGGCCAAACTACTGCACATTCCTGGGAGAGTCATCTGTAATGTGACATTCTTCTGTTCCTCTCAGGAGCATTTCAGTATAAATTCTTCCTGATAGGAACTTTCACAGACTTTCACAGAGGAGTGTTGCAGGTGTTCTGGACACATGTTGAGACAAAGACATTTAATTCTTATTGCTTGTCTTTATTTTCCTCCTTGCTGCAGATGAGCGGTATTTTATCATCCCTTCCTGTAGCGCTGATGTTTAGTTGTCGTAGAGACGTCTTTGTTTGTGTCCCTCGCCATCGTCATCTGTTCTCGTACCACCCACTCTTTCTTAAATCTCCGACCAGCAGAGGCTAAAGCTGTTAGCCACGCACAGCTGTGAGAGGGCCTGGCCCTGACTGCGCCTCAGCTCGGAGCCCTGATGACTGCAAGGTCTGGGAATGCTTCGGGCGGTTCAGGGCAATTTGACCTGTGATGATTGGAGTTAATATCTTACAGAGACATTTGGTCCACCTGATGGCATCTCTGCATGGCTTGATACACACGATGAATTTGACATGGCCTCACGATGGCGACCTCCCGCTCGAGACAGCTGGAGTTGTGGCCTCATGTTGGAGCTTGTTTGTTTTCTGTGGGAAAACAGAAAGCTTTGATTCTAACCCTAATGAAGCTCTTTTTTTTCTTACACAATCTTTGGTGCATTTAAAGGTTTTAAAAATTTTACCGACAATCTATAATGTCAGCAAACTGAGCGACTCTTTACCTTCTTCTTCTTTTCCTTCTTTACCAGTACATTTTTTTTCCAAACTGTGTGTACTCAGTCATCTTAAAATTTCTTGACAAATGACTGTAAATTGGCTCCACAGTTCAAACCCTGTGAGTCAGTGGGATTTTTTTGCAGCATTGGTGCATTTAATTTGTAAAATTGGAAATTACTCTCCTGCTTGTGGTGTCAGAGCACCGACCCAATACTGATGAAGTGTTGCTAATGTAATACAGTACTCCTAATCACGGCAAAGGTTCAACAATATTAAACACAGGACGTGACCCGTGACCGTGTGGTCGTGCTGCCTTTTTGTAGCTTGTGAGCAAAACGTTTCAAGAACTTTTCACCTATTCACCGTTTATAGTAAATTCTCCCATTTGAAAGATCAAATGAATGAAGTCAGCGAGAAGCCCGGGAAGTGCACTGAGATGCAGGCGTACACACACACTCACACACACTCACACACACACACACACACACATACACATTCACATACACACACACACGCTCGCACTTTGATTGAAGCATAACTGTCAATCACTTATAGAACGTGACAAATTACTCCCCCTCTGCTTAAATAATAATAGCACACACACACACACACACACACACACACTTTTACCTGACACCCCATTAAACATTAGATCAGCTCCTTTGGCTCTTAAATTGCCATTTCAAAGCCTTCGGAGAGAGATGTTAACCTCGTGTGATACTTGCAGCATTAAAAATGTATCAAAGCAGCTCGGCTTTGATGTCAACGGAAGATATTATTTGGGTCGTGGCAACAGAGCAGAGTACCAGGCAAGCTGACTCCCTCTCGCCCTCTGCTGGGAGCATTCGGCATTTCATTTCAAGGTGCAACCTGTGATGCTGTGGCGCGACGCCCGACTTTGAAATTCCCACTCGCAGGAAGATAAAGGCACTGTAATGTAAACACGTGAGAAGAGCAGTGACTAATAAGTCAGCAGCTGCTTCCCTTTTGGTTTTCAGTCAGCCCATTAATCAGGTTTTGTTATGTAATGTGAGAGCTGACGGGGACTGTCTGGGGTATCGTGGCCGGAAAGAGTGGGGAAGGGGAGGCACCTCTGGGTGGGTGGTGTTGCTGATGACGAGGGAGTGAACTCTTGACCCTCAGCGGGCAGTCTGAAAACCTGGCCCCTCGTATTAGAGTCTCCCCATAGAGAGCAGCTAAGGTCTGGGAATGAACACGCTGTCCAAAGAGATAAATTACTTTGGTGGGAAGCAGGATCACATATGTGTGTGTGTGTGTGTGTGTGTCTGAGTACAAGTGTTACCCTGAAAACTGAAAACAGAAAGCCAAAGACAGAAGGAGCCATTTTGATGGGTGTGTGTGTGCGTGCGCTCTCACAATTCTATTTGAGAGAAAAGACAATCGTGTGTGCGTTCATGCAGTCCGTCTGTGGATGCAGCCACTGTGTGCATCGCCGTCAGTGAATATGTGTGAGTGGGCACCCTTGTGTAAAGCGCAGAGTGGGGGGGAGTGAACAGCAGAGATGGAGATGGAGATAGAGAGAGCAAAAAAAAAAAAAGAAGAAAAACTAAATAATTGATGATGGATTCCGCCTTGCATCTGCTGCTGTTGAGTTTGTTCAAAGTAGATATCGATGCAGGCTCTTGCTAAGACACAGCGTAACCGCCCCTCTATTCTGGCCTCATTATCTCATGAGAAGAGCAATAAAGTGCTGCATTTAAAGGCCAACAAAAAAGGCACGCTATGAAATAGTTAATAGAAGGCCGTCTGCCTCAGATCACTCGCCAGATCTCCTGAATATTCCTTTGTTGCTATACTGTTCGGCGCAGAGGTGGAAATAAATAAAGCCGTTCCTCGTTGTCATGAAAGTAAGTCTGAGAAAGCATCCAAATGGGATTGTTAATTAATTGGAAATTGGCTTGTTTGTGTCGAACGCATATGAGGTTTCTCTGGCTTAATTCTGCACTGGTTGGGCTGTTTGGAGACTCAATATGTGATTGACTTTAATCTTTTTTTTTTTTTAAGTTTAGCTCTCGTTCCTCCTCCTCCTCCTCCTCCTCCTCCTGCCTATTTTCTCTAAGTTTGCCTCATTAAATCTTTGTGGAAATTCTCCAGCTCGAGTGGAGGAGACTTTCCTTTTGATTAGGCTATAAACAAATGGAGGAGTTGGTTGACATCTCCCAAGACCGTGGCCCTCTTTTGTTTTCCTGCTGCACTGTTGCTGCCCCCTCTCTGACAGGACTTGAGTCCTATTCCTCAAAGCCTTCTTGTTCGGTTTTTTTTTCTCCTGTTCCCTCACCCATCTTCAGCCCCCTCCTCCCCTCTGCTTTTGTTAAAGGCAGCCCCTCATCCACTTCCCCCACTCGTATCTCACTCTCTCTCCCCTACTCTCTCTCTCTCTCTCTCATTATGCGCTCATCCGTTCCGCTGGCTGAGAGCTGTGCGAGGAGACGAAAGGAGCGTTTGGGAAACCGGGGACACGCTGCTGCTTTTTGCTCCCGACCCCCCCCTCCTCTCTACCCGCAAAAACCCACAAAAAGGTGGACTGAAGTGTCATGAGCTGCTTTTGCTTCTGTGAGCACTCCTCCTCCCTCCTGTTTACTTCCTCCCTCCCTCCCTCTCTCTCTCTCTCTCTCTCTCTCTCTCGCTGTTTTGCTGTCTGTTCGCTGACTTCTCTCATTGACTCACTCCTCCCTGCTTCAGCCGGCTGACTGAGTGCGCTGACACTGGGACCACTACCTGCTGTCTGGGGATTAAGCACGCTATGAATACCCGGAGCCTAATTTGTTGTTTTGGCTGCCAGTGAATGTTGGATCCCCACAGAGCAGAAGCTGGAGCATAAATCCTTGCGGCCGGGACACGGGGAGCGCCTCTGGACTGAGACGGGCAGCGAGAGTCACAGGGAGACGACGTTAAAGCGGAGGGAAGAAAGAAAAGACAGGACAAGTTGTTTGCAGACAGTCCAGAGCAGGAGAATGAAAACCAACCCGAGCCGTTCTACGATCAGGACCCAATGAGGACCATCTCCTCCCGTTGTTAAGGCTGGGATTTTCTGTCAGGGTGCTGACACGTGGGAAGGAAGCCTGACAAATCTCTGCCTCGAGCTTCTTGGTTGATTGGTCGCACGCAGGTTTTTCTCCTCTCTCTCTGATTTATTCATTCACACTCTGTGTTCTTCCTCATCCGTGGCTCCTCTGGGAGGGGGGGAGGACACGAGACGGGAGTCCGGGATTGTGATCGCCCTCCTCTCCCAACTTTTTGCCACCTCTCCGCCGCTTCTGCTGACCTGCCCTCGGCCCCTGCACGCCAGCCGCTTCGGGGGCAGTTGCTCGCCCACTCCATGCGAGCTGCCAGTAATGAAGGTTATTGAACTGAGGAGGCGTGGCAGGCACACGGGAGAGAAGGGGAGGAAACGCGGACCTTTTCTCTGATCCCGGGAGCATATGGTTTAGCGGGAGGCATCCAGCTGCTTTCCAGCCAGCCTTCGGCTAATCACGCCGGAGAAGACACAAGTTTCTACGGTGACGGCGTCAGGTTTGGAAAGACCTTTCCTTGGGGGGGTTTATACCGGTCCACCCCCCGGCAGGGTCTCCCAATACCATCCCTTCGAGACGTCGGTCCTTCGGATACATAAGCAGTTGACTGAGAGGAGCGGAGGAGAGCAGCCAAGCATTGTTGCCCCAACAGGCGGCAGCCACAGGGAAGCGTTAAAAACGAGATGCTCGGAAAGCACTTCATAGGGAAATAATTGTCGCACCACATGTTGTTGGTGAGCGCCAGACCTTGGTTTGTTTTCCAAAGGCTTTTGACAAAGAGGGGGAGGTCTCCAGGAGCCGGGGCCGTCACTCCCCTTTCACCCCTGTCTAATTACTAGTCAGGGTCACTGGGGAGAATTGGGAAGCTTCCTCCTGTGGATTTACTGTCAGTCTCCGGTGGAAGTTTTCCTTGTGGATATCTGACAATCGTAAAACGCCCACATCCCCTCGGCCGCATTTCTGGCTCAGATGCATCTCAAACACACGAATGCCGAGAGCACTTGAACACACGTTTACCAGCTCAGCATCAGCACTCACTCAAATCCACACACACACATTTGCACTGTAAGTATAAAACATTTCACACAGTAAACGCGTATACACACACTCTGAAAGCCCATTAGTTTGTATTTTCCCAGAAGACACAGCGCTATGGAGGCTTTATGGACAGGTGGGGGGCTGTAGGAGTTCATCATCCCTGCCCCCCTCCGGTCTGTCCGCGTTCCTCAAATGGATGTTATTATTTCTAAAAATGTGTTTCTTGGAAACCGCTGAAAGCTCGCCGCTGCGATTCTCAGACAGAAACAGTCACCGGGTCCCCGCCACGGCGCCCAGCTGGAACCGCAGCTGAAACGCGGACCATTACGGATCTCCTTCTGCTTTCTCTGTTTTCTCTTCATCTTCATCCTCTGTCCCCGTCCCACCGCCATCATTTTTTCCAACGGGTCTTTGGGCACCCCTCGTCGCCCTCCTCGGCCCGTCATCTCCTCCGCCCTGGAGGGGAGGGGGTCACTGGAGTGGGGCATGAGCGGGTGCCACTATCCCTCGCCCACGCCGCCGGAGCGGGATCGCAGGTACCAGCACAAGGTGTCCTTGGTGGTGCGCTACTTTATGATCCCCTGCAACATCTGTCTGATCCTGCTGGCCACGTCTACGCTGGGCTTTGCCGTGCTCCTCTTCCTCAACAACTGTACGTTGGTTCGAAAACACTCAACTTTACTGCTTTTCTGTGACACCTGAATGCATCGCTCCTCAATATCACATAAAACTACATTTAACGCATTAGCGCTGCAGAGACAAAGTTTAGATGGTTTAGTAACATTAAAACATCACCTCTGGTGACAGCCTCGTGCACATGAGCGGGGACAGCTAAAGCCCCCCCCCCCCCCGGCCTGTTTGTCAGCAGGCTGTTAAAACTGCTTCATGGTTCCTCAGTAAAGTCTCGGTATTTACTGGGAACTGGCGGGTGAAGTATTATATTGTGATTAAATGCCTTGAGAGGATGTGAAAATGTCTTCTGGCCTGGAAAGCTGCAATCCCCCCTGTCATCTGCTCCCACTGCGTGATCCTTTTCCCACTGTATATTTAAACACAGTGGCTCATTAAGAAGGGGGAGGCGTGGAGTTTGCGAGCCTTATTTTCTGCTGCTGGTTTTGATGTGGGGGAAGTGTCAAAGAGTTTTTCAGAGGGCTGTTAAAAGAATATAAACCACATTAATGCCTCAGTGACCCCATTTATACCTGGCGTCAGCGCCTGTCCTGACTGATCTCATCACGCGTGGACGGGGTTCAGAGTGGAAAGGGGATCCCCACAGCCACATTCTTTTTGCTGTGGTAACGTCCTTGTAATGAAGCCACTGACCCGATGCTGGTTTTACACTTGTCATTGACCACGTCTTGATTGTACAGCTTGTGGTCACCGCCACAGCATCGCCGCTGATCGCCATTTAATGATTTCCATGTTTGTGAAGGGTAGCGCGCCCAGCTCGTTGGTTCGCCGACTGTTCTTTCGCTTCCCTTCTCTCGCAGAGACATCTGGAAAGTGTGACAGTGTAAAAACAACATAATTAGTGAAGAGAAATGCATATAAACATGTAGACATTTATTTGCATACAGAGCAGGGAGGGAGGATCCAATCTATAGCGGCCACGTGACACACCTTCAGGAGTCATTTTAAAGCCAGGTGTGAGGATATAAACTATGGCCATGACAACTGAAAGTCACCTCTAACCGATGTGAAACCTTTTTTTACGTCACCGACAGCCCACTTGCGTGGGATTTCCCCAGCCGACATAAACACCGACTCCCCCACAGACCTACACGAGGCCACTCATTAGTGCCTTCCCTGTTTAGACCGTGTTAAACTGTAAATAACTCCCAACTCGCCTAAGTGGGCTTTCATTCATGCAGAACTTGTGCCACATAATCATTTTCAAATTGTAAGAAGTAAGTAAATAAGCACAGTCATTTTCATGCTGCCAAATTCAGGTTGAAGTGGTTTTTCACTTGGAAGAGAGAGGCTCTGATAATCCGCTTCAGGCAGGGCTGTTTTTACACGTCAACCCTTTTTCTGTGGCTGCCTCTCGTATCTGTTATCAGCCTGTTGATGTCCTCACCGCTCTGAGGCTGCCACTGCTTATTTCAGCGTGCCTCCACGTTTGTATGCTTCCTTCACATTTGTCAGTCCGTCCTCATTTTAATTGGCGGATGTGCCTGACCAGGGGCACGACGGTTCATTTGTAACCCCATCGTGTTACGGAATCAATTTCTGCCACAGATTTAATACAAAGTCAGTTAAAGCAATCTTTCACCGCTCAGAGGGCTGAGAGAAAAGAAGCACGTGCTGGCCAAACTGATGAGGTAAAAGGGAGTCTGTTACGCTGCCAAGAGCCCTCGCCATGTGGCCGCAAGGACAGCTGGGCGGTGGTAGTGATAGTGCTGGTAGTGGTGACATGTGTGTGTGTGTGTGTGTCTGTTTGGAGGAAGGGGGTGTCAGAGGAGTCGTGCAACCTCAGATTTGCAATTTCTGTTATCACCATATGGGGCGAAGCACCCCACAAACACACACACAAATCTTGTGTAACCTCCTCATCCCCCTGCCAATAGAGCCCACACACAGACACACACTCAGTTTATCATTCTGTTCATCTATACATCAGCCAAAGCAAAGGGGAAGGCAACACACGTACACACACACACGTACGTCTTTGTGCGCCTATGCTAAATGTCAAAGTGAAACATATTGATCTGCTGAAGATATAGGCTGAATGATGGGCATTTAGTGACATTCACACAGCAACGGGCTTCTCCAGGTGCAGGGGGAGATGGGGAAGCCTGATATGTTTATGTCGAGATCTTATCTCGCCCTTTCGTTATGGAAATGTGATGAAGTCATTTTGCCTCGGCCAGCGCCTCAGCCCCCTCTGTGCGCCACCTTCCCTTTCTGCTCCTGCCCTGTACGCTGGTGCGTGTTTGTTCGTGTGTCCCCCCCCCCCCCCCCCCCCCCCCCCCCCACAAGATGGAAATCAGTTACCATCATGACTGAAGCTTCAGGAGACACTTCATTATTCACATGTATCACCAGCCTCACCTCTCCTCTCCCCTCCGTTCATTTTTCCTCCTCTCCAGCTTTCTCTTCCTCCCCTGAAGCCTGGCTGTTGACAAGCAATTTTAAGTGAGCCTAAATTTAAAACTCAGCTGTGTCTCGGGACGCCGAAGGGTATAGCAGGAGTCCCGGGAAAGGCTTCGGCGTGATGCTTGATGGGGTCCCAGGAAAATGTGTTAGCTGCGTAATTGATGTGATGTGTGTTATCTTCCTCATTATCTCTCACGTTGGAGAGACGGCTGGGTGGCTGCACATCCTGACAACTCGTCAGGTCTCGGCTTAGTGAGTCCGACAGCCGAGTTGCCGGCGAGTGTGCAGATGGTGGTTTCGGATTGGTTTGCGTTCAGGACTGTGGTGCTCTCGTAAACTGTGACCAGTCTAACATGATGGCGTTTGTGAAAGAAAACGGTTCATTTAAGCCGTTTTCAGACATGAGCTACGGGTAAGAATTGGCTAGGGGGGTTAAATCCGCAGTTTGCCGTAATGAAGGCGAGTGGCAGCGACAGGAAGTGATGTAATAACTCTGCTGTGAGTGTGGTTTTCTTGACAACGCACAGACACAGTTGTCGTCTGTTATCAAGACAAAGTCTTCACGCATGTGTCAGTGTCTTTCATGTGCGTGTCCCTGCTTCTTCTCTGGGAGATATTTGTTGTCTTTTACATTTTTTTTTTTTTTTTATTAGCTGTTTAATCAATTCAGAATCATTAGAAAATATATTTGCCACAAATTGAATTTGATAGGAGCATTATACTTAATTGAATAAAATGACAGTAGCTGTTTGTCTCCACTCCATATTGTAAAATAAATATTTGTGGGTCTCAGATTGTTTTTCTGACAATATAAGTAATAAGAAAACGTCCCCGCAGGCTGTTGGAAATTGCTTTTTCGTTGTTTTCGTTTTCTGTTATTTTTTTTTTTTTTAAGCTGAAAGACTCGTATCCCAAAAAATAAACTTGAGATTAATAAAGAAAGATAAATACATCAAGTAAATGTTTCGGCTTTAATTAATTTTGTTTTGTTTTTTTGTCCCGACTAAACCAAGTAAATGTTCTTCCCCCACCTTAAGTTCACACCCCTCTATCGATTCATTTACAGCGCTGGGTTAAGTTTGGCCTCATTTCCAACCATCACACGTCAAAACGAAAAGGACTCCGGTTGCATAAGAGTTGCTCCACACTCAGTCATTTGACACTGCAGGTTTTGTCTCATGGTTCCCACAATCCTACAAAGCCTTATGTCATCGTCTGCTGGGTGTTGACCAGGAGAGAAAGCATGATGTCATTTGATATATTAGAGGCAAAGCATTGTGATTCATTCAGCATGTGGTTGCTGGGGGCTGGGTGCTGGGGGCCAGGCAGTCATTTCCACTGATGGACTGCTTTGTCATCACCGTGACATCGCTGATATTCCGAATTCCCCACTCACACTTTTTAAGAAACCAAAAAACACCAGTGTCCTCAATTCTCATGTATTAGAACATCAAGCGGCGCGCAGTGTGGTTGGAGACAAGACCATAGAAACAATGAATGTCACAACAATGAGGAGACTGCTATCGCTGCAACGTAGCCCTGTCGATTAGCTCAGCTGGGCTCCTCGGGGGCCCAGTCACAGCATTAGAATGTGTTAGATAGAAAAGTCAGGCCTGTGGACAGAATGTGTCTCCTTTTTTTTTTTTTTCATAGCAGCTCAATTACACTGCCTTCACCCCAGGGAAGTCTGCGAATCCCCCAAAACTAAAAACCTATTTCTCTCTCTTTTATCTCTTTCAGACAAACCTCCTCACTTCACGCCGGCCCAGCCTCCTGATGGTAAGTCCTCAGTGGTTTCTCTCCGCTCGCCTTCACTGACCACCGGGGGGGGGGGTGCCCACAAATAATGACCTCAGACGGTCATCGCCTCCTTTGAAGTGGGCTGATCTGGCTGCCCCTCCCCCTTTTTTGTGTCAACGCCATTGGTATGGCGGGCACGTGGCCAGGTCTGCTCGGGGCTTCGATGTGATCTTTTGATGACTTGATTTGATCGGCTCCACGCAGCCAATCAGGCCGGTGTTCAATACCTGTTACCTGCAGCATTCCCATCCCTCTGATGAGGCCTAATAGGATAATATCCCACCCCCCCTGTCCCAGAGCAATCTGCATTACTTCAGACTGCAGAGCAGCACCGTCACCCAACCTTGTTATCACTTGTTCTTTTCCTCAACACACACACACGCGCGCACACACACGCACCGTATAAATCGTTGCAATTGGCGCTGTATTGTTTCAGCCGTTTCCTGATCCAGTAACATCCGCCGTTAATTAAAAAACGTAGCAATTTATTTCCAAAACGGTGGAGCTCGGCAAGTTTTAATTGGATGAAAACAGCTGGTTTTCGGGCTGCCGTCATGAATATTTATCAGCAGCATCGCAGTGAGTGTCATAGACTTTGGCGACGCATTTCTTCAGTGAGCCGACAGCGACCGGCTCCGACTAGTTCTGACGGTGGCACATATCTTGTGCCGCTGCTACAAAGCCAGTGTCTCTCTGGGAGAAAACACAATGAGAGAATGTTTGTAATGATGCGAGCTGGCCAGCTGATGCCAGGGACAAAAGGCCACAGTGGGGGCTCGCTGAGTCTGTGTCCTGTAATTGCAACATTGGCCTGCCGCGTTGAGAGAAGCGTTTTTACAGAAATGGCATCCTAAAAAGAATGTGTGGAATTAGAGGTGGTTTATTATGAATGCGATTGTCTGGCCACATCGGGACAATGCCGTCTTTGAAATTTGACTTCGATAAATAAGTAATTGCTGTTGACTGGAGCGTTTTTCAACTCGGCCTCACCTCGACACACGAGGAGTCGATCTTTTTTTATTTTTTTCCCCTTTTGTCCCTCGTATCACAAAATCGCTGCAGATCCAGTCTCAGTTTAAAGCAGCCGTTTGTTTTTGTTTTAATGACGGATGAAATTG
This sequence comes from Pseudorhombus dupliciocellatus, assembly GCA_016785235.1. Taxonomy (NCBI): domain Eukaryota; kingdom Metazoa; phylum Chordata; class Actinopteri; order Pleuronectiformes; family Paralichthyidae; genus Pseudorhombus; species Pseudorhombus dupliciocellatus. The sequence goes on from JAFBJW010000077.1 coordinate 3,339,635, forward strand.
ACTTGACAAATCATTATATCTCACCGAGAGGTCTCTATTTGTCTGTTTTTGAAGCAAATGTTGCCATAAATTTTGGCTCTCCACCGGGAAAATGAGAAACAGTGCGCAAGCAGTGAAGCAGCTCATTTCTGTCCCCCATCGAATTTTCCCCTCACAAAAGAAATAACGCCCTGCCTATCGATTGAGCCACTCATTTCCCAAGTATTAAACTTATTTTTTTCTGTCTTAGGGGCACAGTTTGTTCCTGCACTAGTCAACCGTTTAAAAGCCGCTGCTAGCCCTTAATTACATTTGCAATAGTTCTGTAGGCTTTCCATCAGCAGCCTATGCTGTTTTAATATGCCAAGCAAAACAAAAAGCAGAGTCTCCAATCAGTGGGTAAGCCTGCCCTGTGGGACGCAGTTTCTCTGGGTCATTTAACTCTGGAGAGATTAGTGAGACAATTAGAGTTGGCCCAAATACGACAGCAGGCCACTTGTTGGAGATGTATGGTTTAAGCAGTGGTGGAGGCGCAATTTAGAAGATGTTGTCGACGAGCAGAGGCCTGGTGTAGCTCTGCTATTAGTCAAATCTGCTCCAAAGAGCACATGGCTTTTCTTTTTTTTTTTCCCTCTACTGAACTTGTCCTCAGCGCCAAGGACGCTCCACTCACCAGTACTTAATTACAGGAAATCACAGACAAGATACCAAGGACTCTGCATTTTTAAACAGCCTAGTTTGTCTCTGAACCGCGTTTGATGAAACGTCCTTATTAGCACGAGGAGATTCTGCAGAAAGGAAAAAGAAATTTGTTCTGCACATGAGAGCAAAAGAATCTTGGGACTTGCAGAAAAAAAAAATTGCAGTTTGCACAACACGAGCACAGCTCCCAGACGACATTTATAGTGCACGCCACCCGCAAATCGCTGGCGAATCCTCGCTGCTGAACGGCCTATAATCACCAGTGGAAAAAAAGTGACAAAAGTCACAAAGCGGCCTTTAATCAGGCTCTTCTTTTGAAAGCTCAAAGCAGCGGTTGCTTGGCTCGGGCCGCACTCATTATTGCCTGACGTCTCCTGATAATAACACAGTTGTTGTGCGTTTGGCCAATGCTAGAAAGCTCAGAGAATTAGCAGCGAGAGGGATTAATATTGGACTTTGGAGGATGGGGTCAACTGCCAGAAATGCTTTATAAATGAGCCTCCCAGTCGACAGGGAAAACACTTCACGTTTGTCCACCTGAGGACGTTGGAAGCAGGCTGTGGTCATATTTGAGAGAGATTATGGACAAGTTTATTCATGGCATGTATTTTTCCAGAGGTTTAAGAGGAATTATTACCAACGTAGACATTTATTACGTGTGATTTATGGCAACATCGCATCGTAACTGAACAAGGACAAACAGGAGATTCACCTCCTGAAATCTGTTTCAAGGTCTTCAGGCTGTGGGGGGTGGGGGTGGGTGGGTAGGGGGGATCAGGTGCGGACAACTCCCGGGGGGTATCCTTCATTTCATCATAGTACAACCTTAGATGACAAAACACAGGTCAGGCGAGATCCAAAATAGGCCAGTGACTTAAAAGAGCGAGCGGGCGGTGGAGGAGCGGAGCGTCAGGCGGTTCAGAGGTCTCCTGTGACTGGAGCCGTCTCTCTCACACAACCTGCCTGGCAGGAGCCCATTCGCTCCGAATCCTTCAATTTGGCGTTTGTCACTGACAGCGCTCCCGAGAGGACGCTCCTCGCTGACAGACAAAGTAAACTCCTGGACTGTAATGTGATTTGATCAAAGATGGTGGGAAGCCTTAAAAAAAAAAAAAAAATAAATAAAAAAACAGCTAGCTGGCTCACTTACACTTTGAGAGCAGCACCACTTCCTAAAGAACTGACATAACTCTTTGGCAGCTCTGGGAGAAGACAGTAAACGCTCCACACCCATAAGCCCCTCAGAAGGGGAGACACACACACAAACACACACACACGTGCACAACCCAGATGTAATTTATTCGGCCAGAGCCTTTCGCTGTGTTCTTGACAGTAAGCCTGACTCTGAGAGAGGCAGAATTAATTATTACTCCTCGGCCTATCTTAATTAAATCTTTTCACATCATAGATTTCACACAACAGAGGCAAAATATCTACCTCATCTTGAAGCCGGGGCGAGGTACCGGCTGAGAATGTCTCACATCAAGATATCAAAGGTACACTGTAAAGTTGCCTCTCCAGGATTGCGATTTCACACAAGAGTTGTCATGTCCGACTGTTCGCCGAAGGCAGCTTGTTATCCCGCCATTGTGCGGGCTGGTGGGGGAGGGCAGGGCGGGCAGCCTTGACTTAATCAACGGAAAGTTTGTTGCCCTTTTAAAGTACACACGGCTGAACTCTGTATCCCAAGCCCCCCCCCCCCCATGAAAAAAGGTCAAAGGCAAAGTCAAATGTCCCCTCACTTCCCACCGTCCTAACCGTCCATCTCTGACAGCGCCCCCACTAAGGCTCGCCTCGTCTCACCTTGCTCACTCAGTATCGATCTGCCGGGATGGGTCAGGGGCAGTCGTCCGAAGAGACAAAAACAAAAATATTAGCCGGAGAGGAGAGGACAGAGTGGGCAGGGGCCGTAAAGTGCAGCACTATTTGCTTCTGAGTCCCTATGACACAAAGTAATTGTTTACACGGTTAGTGATGCCGCTCTGTTTGGAGACGTCCCCTGGCTGCAGAGCAACCCCTGCCGACCGCGGCCGCCGACGCCGCTGCTGCTGCAGGTTATTCCAGGACCTTGGACCTTGTAAGGATCAGTGGCTGTTTGATGTGGACGGACGCCATGCTGAGCTATCTGAGGCTGTGATCAAGAAGCCGTCAGCCAGCAACCCTGATAACCACGTCTGATTTCTTGGCATTAAGCCTGGCTGCTGTATAGAAACCCCACTGATCTGCACAGTTGCCGTCCATCCAGCAGATCAGCTTCAATTCAGCTTCATAACTGCCCCAGATTTAAAGCAAGAGAAGAGCAAGGCATGCCATCACAACGGTGCAAGAGAAAATGAAATTTCCACAATGTTGAGTCCCTGAAATGAAGCAGATGAAAAGTAATTAGGAGGATAAACACAACAGAGAGTTGTTTTAGTTGTTGTTGATTGGCAGATGGTTGGGAGGCGTGGTCAGAAAACAATCCAGTGCAGAGCGTTCGGTTGTTGCAGGTTAATTAGAGGAGGACGAGTGGTTTGCCACATGACGTCCTGCAGCTGGACGGCTCCTGCATCCAGGCTGGTTTTTGCTGTACAGAGCAGGGCGAGTTAATGGAGCATTGTGCTCGGCTCACACTGACCCCGTGCATGTCCCCGCGATGTCTGTTAGAGTCAGGCGTCTGCAGGTCACTGCTCTCTCTCTCTCTCTCTCTCTCTCTCTCTCTCTCTCTCTCTCTCTCTCTCTCTCTTTGTGATACACACACACATGCACAAATATGAGCGTGAAACGCGTTGATTAAAAACTGTCAAACCGGATGTGAGGCACACTGTGTGTGTGTGTGTACTCACGCACACATCCGGAGCGTGCGTGTGTGTTATCAGTGCAGTCCTAATGAGGCAAACTGGCATGAATCAGCCAAGGTCAGGCTTGGGGATAAGGGCTTGGTTTGGCGGTTAATGTGAGGTCCGTCCAGAGTGGCAACACATTTGAACATCCCTTTTGTGGAATGGACCACTCGCCTCTGTGCAATTGTGTCGGCTCAATTCCCCTATTTATGGCAGGTTGTCATGGCAACCAGATGTGGCGCTAGGTGTGGACCCGTCCAATAAAGTCACATTGTGCTCATAATTCACTGCCTGTATGCTGGCTCCATCTGCAGCAGGTACAAATATAACCCTGCGCTCGCCGCTTAACACGCACCTATATCTGTTGTCGTCATCCCGCTTTAATTTGGGCCTCTGGACCTGACGTCAAGAAGACGTTGGTCGTCGTGTGTGTGTGTGTGAGATGTATGTGTTAGGCTCCACTGGACACAATTACAACAATGACACATGGCCCAGCAGCATGTCAGCGACACCATTTACACCCCACTAGTTTTTTTTTCTCCTCTAGTTTCACATACACACATACACACCCATAGTCAGAAGGGGGGATTTCATCAAGATGTGCTTTGATTTGTGTGTCTGTGTAGAATGCTGAACGCCACCCTGTCACTGATTTAATAAGATTTATGAAAGCACAGAGTGAGACAGGAGGCACAAGCTGGTGAGACTAAGGAAGAAAGGAGGAGGAGGAGTGTAAATCACTATTATTTGAATGTTTCTGGTTCCCTAAACTCATAAGAATGCAGATCACACACAGTTTACATTATAGACTGTGGCCTGGGGAGCTGAGGGAGACGGCGTATGATATGCCGCAGTGGGACACAGTGGAAGTCGCTGGGACAGTGGAGGCTGAAGTTTACCCACTTGTCAAAATCTAAATGATCCATTATGCATGCACCTTTTGCATTTATTCAGTTTGTGTGTTCAGGGCTTGCTGGGTTCTCGCCTCCAGTGGTCAGTGGTTTACTCATGTGCGCCCATGGCGGAGGCTGAGCCGCCGCCGTCGGCGTGCGGCAGGAATAACGAGCGCCTTCTGACTTTTTTCCCGAAGCTGACACGTGAGGCGGATCAAATCCTTCTCGCGCCGGACTCTGTGAATGTTATTTTACATATCTGCCTCATTTTTAAACCAGACCCTGAGTCATTTTGCCCCATAATAATAATTCCTCACAATCTGCCTACTCAGGCCTTTTTAACATTCCTCAGTGCTGAAGCCCCAATTAAATTATGTAGAAGGTTATGTCGCTGGAAATATATATGTGTGTGTATATATATATATATATATATATATATACCGAGAGTGTGTATTAAATCTGCCTCTTGTTCCAACATCTTCAGATGCAATAAATGTCATATTTAATAGTAATGATAAATGTTATGCACAAAAACACAGTGTCCCGGTGATAAGTTGTCGATGATCCATCGAGATCTCTCAGCAGCAGTGAAGACTTTCTTCCTTGCTCTTTTCTTCCCCTGCACTTCAAAAGAAAATCCTATATATAGACATCTATATAAGGGACTATACCTCCCACCCTCCCTCCCTATATCTAGTACCGCCCTGCCCCCCCTCTTCCACCTTTCCACCTCCAAATTGTAGCTGTGTATATTGCTTTTTCACTTCTCATGCACATCATCGTCTTACGTCATGCCCAGTTTGTTTTTTTCCTTCCTCTTTTCTTCCCCTGCACTTCAAAAGAAAATCCTATATATAGACATCTATATAAGGGTCTATACCTCCCACCCTCCCTCCCTCTATCTAGTACCGCCCTGCCCCCCCTCTTCCACCTTTCCACCTCCAAATTGTAGCTGTGTATATTGCTTTTTCACTTCTCATGCACATCATCGTCTTACGTCATGCCCAGTTTGTTTTTTTTAATCCACTGAGAGACAACAAATCGAGTGTGTCTGAGTTTGCATGTCTGCTTGCTCATTTCCAGAATGAAAAAGGAAAAAAAATGCGGGGTGGGGGGGGGGGGCATTGATATAGAATAAGGGAACTGAGAACAATTCAAACGATCTTGCTGTTCGGAGGGAGGAGGGGAGTTATTGTGTCTTGTCTTGATTGCATGCAGCGCATGGACGTCCTGTGTGTGCCTCTAGGTGTCTGCGGCTCTGTAATTTGGTTATTCTAACAGGATTTATCTGGTGGGGATTCGTGTGATGGGATGAGCCCAGAGTTCGTATAGAAAGTGTCAAATATTTCTTGCAATAATCCCACTGGCGGGCTGGTGAGTGTCTGCAGAGCTTCTCAGCAGAGCTTGTTTTTCCACTGGAGTCTCATGCACCACAGTACAGTCTGTAACTCTATAATTAGGGGTCGATGTCACTGAAGGCAAACACTGTGCGTGTGTGTGTGTGTGTGTGTGTTTGCTCTTGCTGCTGTTCTGACTGGAAATGGTTGGGTCCGACCATTTGTTAAAATCAGGGTTAGGGTTTACTGGCAAAAAATGCAACCCATTTCCCAAATGATCTCAAACTTTGGAGAGACAATTTAACTTTTTCCTGCCAGATGATAAGAATAAGGGTGTGCTAATAAAAGAAGAAGCTATTGACTGCATGATGGAAAATGTAGGATTTTTACTATCAAACCCTCTGAGCCCCTCAGCTGCTTCAGTCTGGACCAGCCTCTGTTAAAACATCTCATGTGGGCCTCCTGTGGTAGCGCAGTAATAAATCTCAGGAGTGTTCCTTTAAACACAATACCAGAAGACAGTTTTTTAAAAAATTTTGTCTGAGACGTTTTGTTACAGACGAGGATGAGAATAATGTGTCTTTGCTCCAGTGAGTCTGTTTTATACATCCTCGACGACACACACACACACACACACACACACACACACACACCCCAGCATCGCCCAGAGTGGAGAGTTTTACGTCCATGTCTTGCTTGATATATGGTTGAGTGGGTCATGTATCAAATAACTGCAGATTTGGTTGTATGCATTCAACATGTGCTACACACATGTGACATTTCATCGCATGTGATCTCATACTCCCTTCAGTCTCGACACACACACACACACACACACCTGGTAGGAAACAAGGCATCCAGCGTGATGTGTATTAGCTGTGACATTTCCCACTGGTGTCCGTAGGCTCTCATCTCCCACAGCTGTCTCTTGTCACTACGCAGCCAAACGTCATCTCACTGTAACAGTTCACTCGGTGACTTGTCTGCGGCCTGGCGCGCTTTTCTTTCCCTTTAATGGCTCTCAACTCATTTTCTGAATTAAGTGACGGATCGCTCCGACGCAACTTCATCAAGATGTTGACGATTGCGAGTGGCGGTACTTGAGATACTTGCTTTTTAGATCACGCCTGATTGAAGGCCTCACTGAAGGGTTTTTTAATCAGCTGAGATTGTGGCGAAATAATAATTGAGGACAAAATGGTTTTTCAGACGCCCCGCTGGCTGTTTTTTGTAGTTTTGAATACCTAAGCTCTCCATCTTCCACTCGCTCTAAAGTAACATGTCAACACAGCAGCCGTACTGTCATCACACACACACACACACAGGCTGACCCCCAGCTGTGGCCGCAACCCACAGGTGAGTTTCTGTTTTGGAGGAAACGTGAAGGACAAATGCATATGGGCTCAAGTGAGTAAGGAGTGTGCATGTGTCTAATTCAGTCCATTAGTTGTGCAGACAGCTCATGCATGAAGCAGCGCTACAGCTGCTGTGGAGGGACTAACTCACCGTACCGCGGGTGCACAGGCTCTTTGGAAATATGTGAGGGGAGGAGGAAGGAAGAGACAGTTTGGCTGACAGCTGAAGGAAAATATGGAAAACAGCTTCCAACCTGAGCAGCTCCGTCACAATGATGCTTTTTTTATATCCTCATGAAGGTTTGTTTTTTTTCCTTTTTTGTTTCACTTCTGGACCCTCATATTTGCTCACTTTTAATCTCCCTGTCCTGTTTTTCTCCCTTTGAGAAACTTTATAAATACACCTTTTTTGACGAGAGGTTTCAGGTGTCACATGGAAGTGAACAGGAGAGGAAAGAACAACTGAGGGACAAAGGGAAAAAAGATGTGTGTGTGTGTGTCTGTTCATCAATACTAGATAGAGAAGTCTGAATAAAACAGGTCGGCCTAAGCGTTGCCTCTCACAGAGCACAGAAATTCGGCTTTTGAACGGTCCCACAATGCATCGCTCCTTCAACAGCTCAGCTTTGAATAAAAGATCAAAATCAGCTCGATCAAGTCAATAAATCATTGCTGTGCTCCAATGTGTTTTGCCAAGTGTACGGTCATCAGTGTATTCTCTCAGTCAGACTTAATCTCAGCACGGGGTCAATACTTTTTACGCCCACATAGGGCGGGGTTTAATTCAGAGTCTCCAAGTCACGTAACTCTCATCAATCCCCGGAGAGGCGATGCATTGTTCAAAATGAGACTTTTATGTGCGAACTGAAGCACCAATGAAAAAAAAAAAAAAAAAAAAAAGAATGTGCAATTACCTCAGTGCCATGCTGGGTTCATCTGGTGCCATGCTACGATTCAATCACTTTCCCCACCCCCCTGACTAGTTCCATTATTGCTGAGTGCAACGCGGATTGGTTTGGGTGATGATGTGACGCCCTGTATTTCTGTCTTTCCACCAGATAACGAAGCTTTTCGGTATTTTTCTAGCCCTTATCAATTTTTTTGTCCAGAGAGCCGGAGCTGTTAGTGATGGCAGCCCGGGTTCAGCGCTCCTGCTAGTCGCCAACACAGGTCAGGAGCTGTGACAAAGAGACAGGGCAGTGACAGGGGCAGATGGCAGCCAGCACGCACACACACGCACGCCCCCACCAACACACACACACACACACTTTCTGTTCCTGGGGCAATGTTAGATTGGTCACAGTGGTCCTCCTGCAAGAGATGAGATATGGTGTTGGAGATAGGAGGAGCCTAGCTTCAGGGACATAGCACATGGACACATGGACACTCACACACACACACGCACGGAGTCATTATTATGCATCAGCACACCCTCTAGTCAGTGCAGGTAAACAAACAGGGAATGGTGTTTGTCAAAGGATGCGCTGTAAAGCCAACTTAAGTAGGAGATGATATCTTTTCGTTTTCCTGCTGCTCTCTGACCAAATACATTTTCATGCAAAATAAAAACCGGCTCAGAATTGGCTTTTCGCTGTCTACTCTGGTGCGTATGGAGCAAGCAGTGATACACGGGGTATTACAGTGTGTTTTGGGGGGGATGGGGCGTTGATCTCCACTGCAGAGTCCCTGCAGTTAAATTATGCAAACAGCCGTACCTATTAAATTTCCGAGCTGCAGCTTTGAGAAACTTTTAAAATTTTTAACAAGTCACAATCTGCGACATTTTCCTATAAAAGCATCTTTTGTTTTTTTTCTCCGCCTCCGGTCCATCGATGTAACGCGCTGAATTATTCAGCCTGTATGCAATCATCAGAGGTTTTCACATTCGTTCTAATCACTGGAGAGGGGGGGAGTCCTCTGTCACTCAGGAAATGGTGTGTTTTACACACATCTGCAGCGGGACCGTGGCCAACGGAGGGAAGCACAACCGCATAGTTTGGATTCAGATGCAACATTGGCTTTTGTGGATTCCACCACATTCTCTCAGCAGTAACCTTGAGTGTGTTTGCATTCTGAGGGCTGCGTTGTGAAATACTGTAGCAGGCGGCGTACAGTGAAAGCAGCCGCCCGCTGATGAGAGATCGCTATTAGCGGCACCAGCTGCACATACTAATTCAACCTATTGTTAATATAAAGTGCAGCGTTAATCATCATGCTGGCCTGGACGTGTGGCAGGAAACGTGACAACTTGTAATAACTCGTCTGGAACAATTTGTTTAAAGTTACTCCGCATAAAGGTTACCTCGCATAAATCCCGTCTTCTTAACGATCGCCACCCATTTCCATCACTGAGCACATTATGCTAATGGACGGAGTCGAGCCCCGCTCTGTCAAAGAGACACTGCTGCTTTTAGCGGGAGTGTTCAGGTTCATCAAGTTTTAATGAGCTCACGGTGGAATCAACGGCGACGGCGAACACTTGACTTTACCCCAGCTCGCTGCTCCTCTGAGCTATATGCAGAGCGCAGCCACAAGAGCTGTCAGTTGTTTTTCAATTTGGGATTAAACACAGCTAATATAGCACATAATGAAAAACAGGATTATCACACTTGTGCTGTTTTTTTCCCCCCCACACTAATGCTATTTGCCCTCCTTAAAAAGCGAGATGTGGCTGTGCTGATGAGACGTAAGAGCTGCAAGTGACTGATCCAATCTCCATCGTGAAGCTGTCATTTTCCAGCAGACTGGGGAAACGTAGACAGACACAAATATATATAAACACTTGTAAACAGATTGACACATCCTTGACAAACGTATTTCGTTTTTCATTTGTTCTTCTAAGCCTTGGCAAATGACATTTTTTTTTTTAGGTTTGAGGTTTTCTGCACAGACGTCTTCACAACAGCATCAAATTTTCTGCATAATTCAGACCTGAGGTGGAGCAGCTGGGTGCAGCAGGCAGAGGCAGGAAGTGACTTCCCCTCGAGTCTTCTCCTGGTTTGAGGGACGTTAGACGAGGAGGCCATTGCAGAGAAACGTTCTAGAAACGGGGGAGGGGCTGTGGATTCCACTGTGTGTTAGCAGCATTAGAGACTTAACCCAGACAAATTGACTCTACAATGGACATAGCCAGTATCTTTTTCATGACGTCTCCTTTGTAGGAACCTCTTTTACATCCATTTAAAATGCAATTCCCCCAATGAAAGCAGTTAAGCAGAAACATGGACTGTGGTAACATGTGCCCCACACGTTCTTACACAGACGTGTTTCAAGAGGCCCCCTGTGCTGACTTGGTTCTGCTGCAGGACGGGTCTCTATGACAGAAGTATAGTGCAGTGGCATGTAGTTGAGTTTAGACTGGCGGCAGAGGCCAGTGTCAGTCAGCGCTCGTGCGCGTTTGAGCTCTGTAAATGCACCATGGGCTGCTCCAGCTTCACTCACCGCACTGTGAATGCAAACATATGTAGGCACAGGTGGGAAGTGAAGCCATAACTCAGGCTGTGTCATTGGAGATGTGCTGCACACTCAGAGAGCCTATCTTAAAGAGATATATTACAGACTTTAAAGGGGCTGCACTGTGAGCACACACACACACACACGCAAGCATTCAATATGAACTGCACTGGGACCAGAGGCAGTATCAGTGAGCAGAATCAAAAGTGAGAATCTCGATTTCTGTTCTGCTTTCAGGAACACCCAAGCAAACAAACCGAGCCGCGCTCCCCATCTGCATTCACAGCTCTCGCCATGGGCTCCAATGTACAGAGATCTACAAGAAGAATAAAACCGCAGAGCTAATTCCACTCTGGTGTGAGGCGTTAACCCCCCGGGGGAAGATGAAGCACTAATTGGAGCTCTCTGAAGTGTAAACCTTTGCTGTATTGTTCCATTTCAACTTGAATGGAAACCACTGTGGAGACCATTTTACATACAAACATGTCCTATCCAGCCGTGTTCTTATTCTTTATAGAACTTCACAAAGGCTGCGGGATCCGGACTTTTCTCTGCTGGTTTCCTTGTGAAGCCGAACGCAGCTGCAGAATCTCTGGTCAGGCGTTAAGGGTCGACTCTTACCAGATCGTCCTCTTTGTGTACCTGTTTTCCGCGACCAGAGCATGATGTAAATCAACGCATCCTGAGTCGTTGTGTTCTCACACTGCCTCGTTCAAACTTTGTATTTCGGGGCTGGAAGGAGAAACTTGGGAGATTATCTGCGGGAACTGAGTCGGACATTTGCGTCTTCACATGCAGAGTTAAGTGCATTAAGCGGTGAGGTGGGAGGGTGCAGTGTTGAAATAGCACCTGAAAGAAATGAATCTCCTGCTATAGAGCCAGCGTGTAAGAATGGGAAGTACGTGCCCTCCGATATCCTCACAGACTATTCACCCACACCCATTACCCAATCCATTTTTTTGTTTTGGGGGAAATTGATTGATATATTTCCCGTTTCTCTGTCACCTCAGGTTTAAGCTTTGAACGCACTCTGGCTTTGAACCTGTTCTGCCACAAGCGAAGCCTTTGTCAGGCCTTTAGACCATCAGATTGCCCACTTTGGGGTACGGACTAAAGGGCAGTGAAGGATTATGGGGGATTGCTCCTGCATTGCACAAGCTAATATAGATTCTTTTATGCCATATGCTGCCGCCTGAGGTCCCAGTGAGGGACGAGCCCTGAGCAGGAAGCTCTGTGCTGTTTCCATCCCAGGTGGAACATCGCCTCCCTCAGCCTTCACTTATTATCTTTCTCACCTCCATGGTGTCAAGGATTAATGTGTGTGTAGGTGTGCGTCAGATATGGATTACAGCTCCAGCCGTCGTATGGGAAAGGTTCCACCTTTGACTGTGGATCTGGTGCTTGTGGGGAAACGCGGAGAGAGAATAAGGTGATGTTGATCAGACTATTTTTAAACAGAGTGCTGGGAAATATATCAATTATTGAAGTCTCTGCATGTCTGTATGGTTCTCTCTCTGTGTGTGTGTGTGAGAGAGAGTGTGTGTAGCGCCTTGATTCTGCCTCACTGATCTGTATAAAAGGTACAAACATGGAAGAGATGGTTGATCCACTTTAACGCCTCGCAGAGCTGGATCTATATCTCTGTGAAAATGGAGAGGATGGCAGGAATGGCCAATAGCCTATAGAAGGATGTGTTTGTGTGTGTGTTGAGAGAGAGAATCAGTGTAAGGCTTATAAACAGTGTCACCAGAGAAAGGGCAGGAAGTCTAGACACAGTGCAGGGGTAGTGTGCTGCGAGTGGCTGATGTCCCTGTGGTTCTCTGATTCATTGCCATGGTACATGCCCACCTTGTGTCAGACAGACAGCAACACCTTGGACAGCTCCTTCTTCTTCTTCAGCTTTATAGCTTTTAGCAAACACAGGACAGCAGGAAATCACCGCATGAGGAAAAGCAGACTAATGTAGCCCTTTTAAAATGAAGTAAAAATCCAACCATGTGTACGGAAAGTACGCCCGAGCCTCAGCTGTTCCTCAGCACTGACACTTGACTCGCCGAATATTGAGAAAGAGCCGCTTGAAGATGAAGATTTTGAGTGTTTGGATCACCGACACCACACTCAGCCATTATCTCTGCATTTCTAGTGATGAAGTGACTTCATTTGCTTCCATTCATCCCTCAAATTATGTGATTTAAATCTCTGCAACAGTCACCGAGAGGCCTAAAATATTTCACCGTGTTTTGCAAGCAAGCTTCCTTTTGAAGAGCCCGGGAAACGTCACTGCTGTTTACAGATTCTTTGGGCTCAGAGACGTGCGGCCAGAAAGTTTCGAAATGATGTAACTTGGATTCTGTTGCCGGGGAGTGAACGCAGAGAGGTGAGCTCGGCGCCGTTCAGACATATGGATTTAAGTGGACTCTCCTGCTTGTCAGCCTGTGAGAGTGTTTGAGTGGAGCACATAATTCACACGCTCTGCTCCGCTCGGGCAGTTGTTTTCTCACAATGCAGCATTATCAGTTCCCATAGCAGTTTATTGGAGAGAACCGGTTCACCATTAACCGTGACCATGCTACAGTTTGTTTGAGTGAGTGTTCTATAGAACAGCTATTTGCTGCTTTTCAGGAGGGAATCCAAATGCTCCTGCCTCCCTCACATCCGAGTGCATTTGGATAAAATCAAACTTTTCTTGACCTTTGAACCGCAGCATTGGGCTCTTTGTGTGAAGTGCGTAGGACCCAGTGAGTGAATGAGGCATCAAGAATCATGCACTGATCCTGTATTTTACTTTATACATCACATAACCAAACAGAGATGGCCCTACTCGTGAATTACTGGGTCCTCCATAACCCATAATGCGGCTTGTTTTTTTGTATATTTATCTGTACCCTACACCACAGCTAGTCTCTGGTCCACCTTTAAAGGCATACATCCCACACATTTCAAACCACAGGATACACCAAAGAAATGAATAAAGAAGTTGAAAACAATACAATAATAAAACATAACACCAAGGCTGTTTTTCTTCTAGTGACTTTTGGAAGAGACTATATTACACAGAGCAGTTTGGGGTTGTGACCTAGGTCACACCAGTTGGCCAGTACTGAGCTGACAGGCAGTAGAAACTGTGGAATACTGCTTTAAGGTCACAAATAACAGCAACACAATAGGGGGACTCCGTCTTTTGTCGCCATTCTTGTGGCAGCAGTGCTACTTGTTTTTATTGATTATTCACTTACTATGGCATTTACTCTGAGGGAGTCAGATAAGAAGACACCCAAATCATTTTCACTCTTCCCAGCCATGTTAAACATTAAGCATTTCAATTGTTTTTTGGAAAACAGTCCGAATTGTACCATCTGTGATGATGCTGAAAGAACAAAACAAACTCGACACGTGTCCTGCATTTGGATACGAGTGCTTTGGAAAAATAAAAGCGAGGGCTCTCAGTGAATCCGTTTATTTCAGTCCTTTGTCCAACGTCCTGTGCATTTGTTGCATGTGAGGACGGAGGGCTCGTCTTAGCACAGGTGCGGATGGCGGGAGACGTGCACCTCATTCCGGTGACGGTTGTTACCATTTAGAACATGACAGTCGGATGAAACTGCGAGAAGTGTCCATCCTTCTGTTCATCTTGTCTGCATGTCCCGACTAATGAGGCCGGATTGAGATGTAATCGACGGGGCAGCTCTGAGAATGACTCTTTTTGTTGGAGCCATCTGTGTTGTTTCTGTGTTAATGTGTTTATATGCAAGGCCTCGATTCACACTATCTACACCAATAAGGGTCTTTATTTGCTCTATGGATGCATGCACACACACATGCATGCACGTACACACACATCCACAGATACAAAGCATGGGTCAAAGGTCAGAGCCCCACCCCCATTGTCACCCCCCATTATTTCCAGCCCAATTTCCAGGATGTAAATGGCCTCATGTGGAGCTGAATACTTATGGGTAAGGTTGAAGCATGAATATGGACGAGTCCTGTGACCAAACACACACACTCACACACAAACTAGGGTCTGGCTAGTCGCACACCCCCACCAAAACCAGCTGGAGATCATCTGCAGGGAGGTGATGGACACAGAACAACCTGACCCCACCCACCCTCATGTACTATTCATGACAACCTTTTCACCAGCCTCTTTCTTTTTCTTTACCGTGCACACACACACACACACACACAGATTATTGGACTGGTCCAACCTGTGGCCTCCAGCTCGCTCAGGCAGGTGCAGTTCCTGTTTCTGCCGTTAACGTTTTAGTCCAAGCCCCGGTGAGCTTGTGCACACGGTGGCCTGGTCACATCATGAAGCAAAGTAGCTAAGTAGTGAGAACAGAGAATTGAGTGAAAGCTCGACGGGAGAAAGTAAAAAGCAGAGGATTAGATTGGATGAGCAAATTTGTGGTTGTGTGAGGTACCACACATCAGCGCTCCCTTCCTTTAGTGATTATATTGTGGTGCACAAAGCTTCCCCCCACCTTGCACCACAGGGAACACAGGGGGGGAGGAGGTTTGTCTCAGCCACAAGATTACAAGGTTTGGCTGCATTTGAAAATTTGTGGCCAGCTTAGATAAAGAGCCACACGCAGGCAGTTTCCTTATAGCGCGTGTCCTGTAACAGTTTGCTGTCGCTTTAACAAGCGCGCTGTGGATGTGCAACACAACTGTGAACAAAGCGGACGGAAATGTCGCATTTCCACTTTTTCTTTTCAGCGAGTTGTCGGCAGCTTCATCTGGCTCTCTGTCGCCTCAGTTCTCCGTGCTCTCTGCGGGTTCAGCTCCTAAGTGTTATAACGACGGAGGAAACACTGGCCCTCGGCTGCTGTGAGGAATGTGTGGGATTGTATGAGTCGAAATGATTGCCTGAGCCCAAACATAAATTCAATTAATACCACGTCAAATGAATGTGGTTGCAGATCTGGACTTCTAGGTCAGTATTTTTTATTTTTTTTACTCTGCACCCTGAATGTTGCTCTCCCCCGTGCAGGGCCCTGCATGTTGATATTGATCGCAGCAGAGATGAGTGTGCTGGGAGATTGATAGCTTTGCCTACCGACAGCATAAATGAGAGTTCCTTGTAGAAAGAGTCATTTAAAATCCTTGGAGTGAATAGGACAACAAAGGTTGAATTTATTTCCTCGGTGTAACTCAGTGTAATGTTGCAGGGTTACTGCTGAAGTCACTGTTCCGGTAACTGTTGTATAACAACACAACGACTAATAATAATGGAATGCATATATTTATTTATACGGCCCAATTGAAAACAGTTATGTGTTTTAGATTAAAAATGTCAAAAGTGCATTGACAGGCATTGGAGGGGTGATACATGCCCAACATTCTGTACAGGCTAATACATTTACAATATATTTGTCTTGTATGTGATGATGGGTGATGACATCACACAACCTAAATAGGTCAACGATGATGCTGGCAGTGATCCTTAAATGATATTACACATATTCAACATACAACGAACATCCTTTATTCCCTCTATTTTAATTTTACGATCTCATTAAAGGTGACACCTCACTACTTATCGCTGACTTACATTCACCTGACGCTAAGACCGAGATGTCACATCCTGTTAAATGTGTAAGTAGGCGACTGCTTGCTTACACACATGTTAGCGAAAGGTTAACAAGACAACAACTTTTTAAAGCAGGAATTAAATAATGACTCAACACATAAAGTCACTCTCCCTTCAATTCCTCTCAATAAAGCACGGTAGGGGTTTAGGGCTATGGGCACATGTGATGTACTGCAATGCTCCGATGAACTGCATTTTGTTTTCATCTCAGACACAAAATGTGGATTCTATTTATTTAAACCCTTGAGAGTATTTGAGCTTTAGAAGCATTAACATTAATCTGTTGTGGGCGCTGGTTATTCGACATTAGTATTCATATGTTGCAGCTTAAGCGGCGTTCGATGTGGAAATTCTTTGTCTGAAACGACGGGGTATTATTCCGCCAGAAATCGTCTGTGGATGCAAGAGAATGAAATCCTGTAATGCACTTACAAATTCATCATTTTGTGCTAATTGTTCAGTGAAACTAAGCGTTCGTGGTAGCGAGCGCGGTAATGGACGCTCCAACCGTAGGTGAGACACACAAATACGCGCACACACACAGTCCAGTTGACTGGTGTCTCTTCCTGTCGTGTATGAAAATGAAAACGCTGCATACATAATGAGCATCAAGACCCTCGGGACCCTCACACTCGCCGTTTCCCTGTTATTTCACCTGACGACGGCGGTTGTTACTTTTCATATCTCTGTAAATGCACACTGTAAAAACTACATACTTAGCATCATTTACCATACGAATAGCCCTACGTTTCACGTAAGTGATTCATGCTAATGCCGTCTGGCACTCCATTAAATGGAAGGAGAATCTGATGCAATCTAAATTTCAATGCCTCAAACACTCTGGCTCCCTTTCCGACGACAAACCGTCCACACGTGCGCCGAGTTCAGCTGCAGCGCACGCGCCCGTACTGCTGTCACCTCCTTCTGCCTTCAAGTGCTCTTAGGAGGTATCATAATTACGAGGCGAGCGCCAATGAACGGGACGTCAGGAGATACCCAAACTGCTGAGATGTGCTTTTTTCTGTTTAAGTAACGCTGGAGTATTCAATGATGTGTTGGTTTTCATGGAGATGCTCTAAGTATCCTTATATACATGTCAGACAGCGTTTCAAGCTTTGTTCACTTTTTTCCATTTCCTTCAGCGGTAGCTTTGCCTGCATGCCCTCCCAAACAAAGCAACAGCCACCAAGTCAAAAAGGCTTTCGTACCAGGGTCCAGGTTACTGTTTTATCCAAAAGAACCATATTTGCCTGGAACGCTTGAAGAGCAGGAGACTCAAGCAGCACAATTATTTGAAAATAGCACCTCATATGAAAAGAAAACAAAAGGCTGGCAAGGAGAACACATGCAGGAATGTTTTCCTGAGCCAAGGACGGCTCTTATCAAAACCAAAATGAAGGTTTCGGGACAGAAGGCTGTTCTCTGACGTTAACCTGCTGCACTAAAATTCCTTGCATAGTCCCAGTGTCTGACACAGGGCTGCATCCAGGGGCAAGGCCAGGGGGGCACTGGCCCCTAAGCCTCTGAAGGGCCCCTGTCTGGTCAGCTGTCCTAAAATAACAAGAGCTTCTTAACAAGACTCAAATTTGTGAAGAAGGAATCATTTTCCAAATGTACGATGGAACCTGGACTTGTGTCAAAGCTACAGAGCTAAAAGTGAACCAGGAAAGTGCATCCTTTTGAATCAGGAATTCTAAATGTTGATATATTATTGGCCTGTCTGTGTGGCCCCTTTATGAACCCTGGTTTAGAGAATTCCAACATCTCTCACTGGTCTGTAATCGCTCCTGTGCAGACCTAGAATAAAACAAAAAAACCACAGAGGAAACCACATTAGTTCCAGGCTCCATTTCCAAGGCGATTGCTCACGAACGCCTCGCTTGTGATGTAATCCCACCTGTGTCA
This sequence comes from Pseudorhombus dupliciocellatus, assembly GCA_016785235.1. Classification (NCBI taxonomy): domain Eukaryota; kingdom Metazoa; phylum Chordata; class Actinopteri; order Pleuronectiformes; family Paralichthyidae; genus Pseudorhombus; species Pseudorhombus dupliciocellatus. The sequence goes on from JAFBJW010000077.1 coordinate 3,357,674, forward strand.
CTACCCTCGCTGGTCTGCAGCCCACCTAGCTGGAGCCGAACTAATTCACCCTGACGCGATCCCCATTGATGTGTTGTCAGGATGCAGCGTCTTAATCGGCCTCAGACATATGTCGTTCAAAGTAAGAATCATTAGCGTTCCCTCTGGGGGGTGGGGGGGGGACATAGCGTGCAGTTGAGTCGACGATTATTCAGAAATGAATACCTTCCCCGCGTTCCCTCTTCCCACTCTGTTCCCAAAGGTGGAAAGAAAAGGCGTCCACTGAACGAGCGCGCAGAGCGAGCGCACGGCTACGGAGACAAAGAGAAGCATTTATCAGCACTTCCATATGTGTTTAACATTGGGAGATGCTAAATTGCTCAGCCAAAAAGCCTTTAATAGATGAGACATGCCTGCCATATGTTTTAGAAAACGTTTGTGGGCAATGTTTTTTTTTTTCGCCACACATTAGAAGTGTTTTCCATATAAATTGGTTGGTGTACGCTGTAAAAGATAAGCCCCAGAGTGAGCAGGGACAGAGTGGGGGGGGGGCGCTGTCTGTGAATGAACAGTATTCTGTTGTCATATTGCTGAATTTATGTCCGCTCATTTGCATTTTTATTTTGACACACTTGTCAAGAAAGAGGAGAGCCATCGCACAGCAACGGAGGCCGATTAAAAAACGTTTTTTGAGGAGTGAAAATTTGTGATGTTAATCGTTCTTCTTCTTCGGAGTTGATCTGATCTCTCGAGCTGATGGTGCTCACTTGTTGTTGCAGGCACACACACACACAGGCCTTGGACTGATTGCCTGGTCTCAGTACAGAATGTGATTTCATGCGCCCTCACACACAGACCAACATTGACAGGGCAGCGGTGGAGAGTTACACAATCTCACTTGACATGCAAGATGTGTACGTTGAATGTCATTCTCTCATTTCACCACTGGTTACAAGAAATCTAATGATATGAAGGTGTGCTTATAAAAGTTTTATGAAGCCGCTGTGCCACTTGTAGCGCTCTTATTTTGAAATTCCAGAGGGAAATGCTTATCTGTGTGGCATAAATCAACCTGCCGCAGGTAATTTGATTTCCATCCACTCACAAAAGTAGTGCTGGCTCTTTACACCCACTACTGGCAGAAACGGATTGGTGGTGCTGTCAGCTAATTTCGGAGCGGGGAAGTTCACCTGAATGACTTCCACCCTTTTCCCCGCAAATTGTAATGTGCCAGTTGGACTGACCTCAATTTACCTGACATCTGAGCGCCACTGGAAACTCATTACAGCACTTGTTTAGCCTCCGCTCCCTCCGTTAGGTCGGAATATACATCCACTCGGCCACGTCTCTGATCTTCTCTGCAGTTTGCTGAATAGTACATTTTGTTGGGGGAACACAGCAGCGATAAAACTCACCCACTGTGTCTGACTTCCTTCCGTCAAGTTCTGCTTTTAGCCCTATTGAAACTTTACAGCAGCAGCAGCAGCAGCGAGGTTGACTCGGGTGGGTTTGCTCTGAGAAAGTGAGTTTTCTGGTGAATTAATGGAACAAGTCCGCTGCTGTTTCAGTGAGAAAGAGGACACAGCAGATGAACGGACAGCTTGTCACTGATGTGAATTGTAGACGCTCTGTTGATCGACTGTTAAACACAACAGCTGGAACTTCTCATTTCCTTTTATTTATTTATTTTTTAACGTGAACGTGATCCAGTTTTCTTTGTATATTATGTTCCTTCCCGTCCTTTAAGGCCGTACTACACATGTTCATGCTGCTTTTACAGATGTATTTCCTTTATAGAAATCATATGGTTCTGCCATATGTTGTTGATTTTGATTGATTTTTAGTCAGTATATGGCCAAACTTTACCCAGTAGTTAGCCACTGCTGATTTTTTCTGGAATTAAGACTTTTGCTTGTTCTGAATTGAGAAAATGACTCTTAAGTTAATTAAATAATAGAAAACTCCTCTACATGTTGCCAACGACACAGATGACAAATTATCTAAAACGCCTCTAGTGAAAAGTTTTTCCTTTTAATATATTTTTTACTTAATTAACAAGGAGTTGATTACTGAAATTGCTGGTGATTCATTTTGTGTTAATTGTGGGGCTGGGTGATAATTAATTAGGTCAACTGTTTTTTTTTTTGTTTTTTTTTACCATGAGTGACTATTTTAATCATAATGCACCTAAAATATTTACATATGTGTGGACATTAGAAACAAGTGGAGTGCACTGATGCGTGTGGCAGTTTGAGCTGATTTCATAATACTTCCCTGCCTTGTTTGTTCGACCCCACAGGCACTGACCACAGGCACTGCCCTCAATAAGGTCACTGTAGATGTGAACCACACACACACAAACACACACTTATTGTAGTGTACTTGCCCTACATCAGTGTTAATTGCCAGGGTCCACACTGTTAACACAGCCATCCCCCCTCTCTCTCTCTCCTCCACCGTCTCAGACAACTATTGTCTTGGAAAGGAGAACAGTGTGGCAGCCATTAATTATGTTCTTTGCAAACTGCCAACTCAGATTGTGTGTGTGCACATACACAACAACCATGTGTTACCTGACATGGGCCGTTGTTGAAGTGTACAGCAAGACTCACACCAGCTATCCACTGGTCAGTCGGAGAGCCTGTTGAGATTTTTTGCTGTATTATTTTTTTTTGTTTTACACACACGCACATGCACGTCCACGCACACCACAGCTTCTCGCTCCAGCAGTGAGCCAGAAAAAACGAGGGTGGGTGGGAGGGAGAAAACAAAACAACAGGCTGTGTTCTGAGGGAGATGGCGGTGTGTGTGTTCATGCATATGTAAGAATGCAGAATCCTATTATACATATGAGCACATAATTAATCAGAATAGATGCACAGATGCTTATAAATATATATGTGTTGGTATTCCCGTCCAGCCACCATTTAAACAAGACCCAAACGCTAATGTAAACACTGGTTGCAGTTTATCATGTCACATGGGTGTTGACCTCCTCCAGAACAGCACCACTTACTGTTGTCTGATTGATTCTGAATGATTTGTCCGGTCCCCTCAGGCCTCAGTGCACACATGTTGCCACATGAGAGAGGCTTGGCTTCACAATCACGTTTTAGTTCGCAGCAGAACTTTTCTCTCGCGACAGTTTTTATTTAGATTTAACACAGCTAAAATGTAAGACTCTCAGAGTCATCAAATGGCCAATCAATCATTTCAGCACTGAAATGACTGAAATTTTCACCACATATTAATACCAAATTTCATTAGCAATTAAGCCTAATTCTTTTCTTAATTAAATGTAGGAAAGGAGGTTTCTCGTCATCTTCAAAAGATATGAAAATATATATTAGATATATTACAAATGTGAATATATATTCACATTTGAAACCTTTATTTCGTCTATTACATTTTCATCAAATATAAACATAAATGGCATTAATCATAAATGAGATAACATGTTGCAGTGAGGTTAACCAAGGTCTGCATAGTTTATTGGCCTACTGTCACTGGTGGCACTGGAACAAGCCCAGTTGCAGTGCGCTGGTGCGTGACATCTTGGAAATAGATGCCCTCCTTCCTTCAGCCAGGTAACACTTGTTCACTGTGGGCTGTGGCCTGACAGAGAGAGGAGCCCAACAGGGAGCAATAAAGCATCACATAGTTATTGCATTACTGTGGCCGTGGTTCAGAGCTGACCTTGTACGCTGTGGATTTAACAACACGACTCCACATGTCAGCGCTCAGACCGTTCGGAGTCATCCCTCCAATCATATTAGATCCACTTCTATTGAATTAACGTGTTTGTAAATCCATGAGCAGATGACTTGTAAGGCTCACCGAAGCTTTGTCATGGAACCACCAGGAGTGCTGTCGCCTCAGCGAGCATCTGCCCCTCCCCCCCGACTGCAGCGCTGCCGTCCAGTCGCTCAGCCTGGCCTCTGATGTCCCGCAGGAGGGACAGGTTGACACATGAGACATGAATCAATACAAAGCTGCACAGACCTCACCAGCCACTGTAAGGCCAGACACCAGATCTTATTGCATCACAGTGACCCAGCCACCACACAGACACACACACACGCACGCGTCCAGTGTCTCCATGGCTTTAATGATATCATTAAGCTGAGCCTCTGCTCTCCAGTCTTACAGCACCTAAGAGATGAGCTTCATTAAAGAGCAGTACACATCCTCTGCTGTCTTTATCTGCCCATACACTCCATGCCTGGACATGCGGATTTGCATAATGGAGCCTTTGGTAATGCATTTCATTTTTTGTGTGTCGGCTTGGATATGCTGATCTTTGCAGAGATGGATTCGACCGCGTGGCGTGCGTCTAAATAGACAGGATATTGGTGTCGTGGAGGCCATGTGCCGCACTACTAAAAAGGAATTCAACCTCGCTTTGTTTTTTTTTCCCCGCATCCTGCCTCGCCACTGTTCCGCTTCATCATCCCCCCACTTAAATCGTAAAATATACTGGCATATCACGGCCATAGGGTGACTGTCACAGACACACAAAACACCCCTCCATCTCCGAAGAAACCGCCATGTATAACCCTCCCAGTTGTCTGGAGTTAGTGAATGCATATTGATGTGTTCAGGAGGAGCCGAATGTTTAAACACATGTCTTATTATGGAGGAGACACGAAGCACTTTGGCAGCGGAATGTGCCGTCATTTGATAAGCGCATCCACTGGCATGCCAAGCCACATTCAAAGACAGAAGGGAGTGCAGGGAGGGAGCAAAATGAATGTGCGCAGGGTTCAACAGTGGCATTTGCCCAGTTGCCCCGGGCAACCAAATTGCCATACTGTCAAACCTCTTATTTGGCCTTATTGGCATCGGTAACAATCCTGTTCTCGTGTTAGAAATATGTGCTTTCTTCCAGCCGTGCCGCTGGTGCAGAAGCTCCTGCAGGGGTTAATAAACAGCAGAGGGGAACCTATAAACTCTGAAGCGGTGAGCGTTGCTATAGGTCAAGTCAAGGACGGATGGAGGCGTCGAGGGCGTCGAGCTGTAGTGTTATCAGGCTTGTCTCTGTTTGACTATCCTCCATCAAAGTGCAGTCTCTCGTCGAGGATTTCTTTCACCGCTCTTCCTGATCCATGTTCTGAGAATAATCTGTATCTTGTTTGCGAGTATAAATGTTTTAAGAATGTCATTGTTTTTACATGCCACTGCAATGTGACATCAGAGCTACACTTGCACATTTGATTAGCTGCCCCCTTAAATAGCAGAAATCAAGCCTCCAGCTCAATCTAACGCCCCTATCATGGGATTGAGGACATCGAAGAACTCTTTGAAACCTTAAGTCATCTTCAGCATCTCCACATTAGAGATCTTATCTGACGCTAACGACGAATGACAGCGCAGAACCTGTTCCTAAATATACTGGCCCTCCGATGTGAAAATCTAAATATAGTGAGCTAACTTTACTACACTGCTCCTTTTAAAACTGCCACTTCTGCTGAGGGAAAAGGTGTCTTTCATGTGCGGCAGTGTGTGACACACACACACACCGACATTATGCTGATCACCTCACTATGTTGATATGACTTTATCATCTCTAAATAAGGGGCACAATAACACAGCAATTATCATTCCATTATAAACAAATATAATATGTCGACCGTTCTGTCGATTTTGGGAATCAGAAGCCCGTCCACCAGCCTGCCAACATTTTTCAAACTCCCTGCCGGGATCGTGTTTGTGTGTGTTGCTTCCCACTTTATTTTTCTGGCATGCATAAACAGGCGTATTCTGGTTCACACGGTATGATGATACGGCCTGGCTCTGATTGTGAGTGTAAATGCATATGTGCAAAGCTGCATACTGTACGCGGCTCATAAGTGTGTGTGTGGGCAGGCACATGCGTGCTCACGCGCACAGCTGTTGCGTGGTGGAGACACAGCGGTGCGGGTCAGGATGGGCTAAGCGTTCCAAAGAGAGGAAATGAAGACAAATGAACAGAGAGGAGCTAAACACCCTTCCAGTCAGCTCCATATTACTTATCCTGCACTCCTCCCCCTCCCTACCTCCGCTTTCCCCCCTTGCCTCCGCCCCTCCCTCTGCCTGAGAACATATTACAAAGCCACACAGACAGACTCTCTGTACGGTAATGAAAAGCGCAAAAGCGTGGCACTTTTTGTGCTACTTTCACGTCACCGGCAATTAATTCCACAGCGGCGGCTGACGGGGGCCTGTGCTGCTATAATACTAATGCTAAAGCCAGCAGTGCATGGACGCTGCCCATAAATTTGAATCTACATCAGGCACTTTTTCCCTCTTGATTTCTTCCATTTGCCCATCCGCTCCATGCCTGTGTGTGTGTGTGTACGTGGGTACATTATGTGGCCTCTGAGGTTTCTCAGAGAAAAAGTTCAAGATGATGAATAGGCAGCCGACACTGCACTTTGATTTGGAAATAACACAATCATACGCTACATTCACCTCTCAGGGCTATTAACAGAGAGAGGCTGTGATAAAAAATAAAAAAAATGTCCAGAAGTGTGTATTTGAGTGTGTGAGTTGGTGTGTGTGCATGTAGGACAGCAATGGTGACAGGGCTTTAAATGAGCTGGGCTGTTCTCAATTACAGATGGTCTTCTAATAGGCTCTATTTGCTTCTTACTCTGTTTTGGACTGTGCACAAGTAACAAGTAATCCAAGAGTGAAGAATGGCTAACCCTCCCTAATCTTTATTTCCCTATCATTGGCTGTAAGGGACACCGGTGAAAGAAGGAGGGAGGAGGCAAAATAAAATGAAGTGATTTGTGACTGTATTGATCAATGGGTCAGGGCTATTGACCAGAGAGTGAGTGGGGAGGCCTGGAGGATGGGAGGATGGGAAATAGGAGGGGCAGAGGGAAATTATATAGTGCTTTTTCTACCCAGGATAGCAACCAAAAGGCGGGGGTACCCTAGTAATGGCTAGACCCATAGGGTTCATTACGGATGAGAGCAAAACCAGGGCACCCACGGCTCAGCCGGCCCTGGCATCTCCCTTGAGGAGCCACATTCATCAACTCCTTATGATGGGGCGAAGCGCTATACGCTCGATATTTCCTCCAGGGCCTTTTCAGCCAGGCACATCAATATTAATCCATAAGCTTTAGGGCAGGATAATGCCCTTTACCTCCTGGTTCTCAAATTCCCTTCTAAATGTAGACATCAAGAAGAAAACCCCGTCCTATTTTCACTTCTCCCATATGGTGGCACTAATTCCAATTGGCAAAAGGCTCGTTGGCTTCCACTCCTGCTTTAAACACAATTCAACATGCTTTTGCCCACAAAAATGGTAATTTCTTTTTAAACTCTCCTGAATTCCCTCCAGTGACAATGGCAGCGGGTCCATGGGCACCTCGTTGTGATTAGGCATAGGGATACGGAGCATATGGAGGAGGCCGTCTCCCTTTTATTCAGCGCAGACCAGCTCAGCACTTGAGAGCTGCCGCTTCCTGGCGCGCCTTCCAAGCTCTCCCCAGGTTGTCTCTGAGTCTCATCCTGCTGCCATCTGCCACCGACTTGGGCTCCCTCCAGAAACCCTGGAAAAAAAAGGAGCACCCTCTACTCTCCATGGTGAGAGCCAGCGTGGAGGCTTGGTTTCCCCTCCAACTCTTTACTTTAAAGGGAGCTGCTCGTGGCCGTGAGACCCCTGAAGCAACAGCAACCAGAAACACTGTATTATCGTCATATGGGAATATCTGGCAGAATGATTTGGCGGTTCAAAGTAGTGGCTTGAAGTGGTCACATGTTCACTTCAAATGCTATGCCACACAGTATGCCTCAGTTAGTAGTGCGAATTCATATTTTGCAGCAAAAAAACCCTGCCATCTGTAGTATAAAAAACGTCTTTGTGTAGGTGTACTCAATGCATTAAAAAAAGATGCAATCATTAAATAGCCTGGGTACTCCAGACTGGCTCATTTTTTCTGATTTAAAATGAAAAACATAATTTTCCACTTATTACCGGCTCAGGTGTTGGGAAAAAAAATCAGGCAATCAGGCATGTAGGCAGTATTTCCCAACAGAGAGTTGTCACTTTTAAAGTAGCATAATTCTGCAAAACACATAAATTAGCTCCTTTGGCTAGCACTCACAGTTTGGAGAACCTGAAGTGTGGTCACCTGTGGCTTGTTATATAATCACTTTTTTAAATGTGTTTTTTTTTTTTTTTACCGTTTTAATCCAACAAGATTGCATTTGATATATTCAAGTAAGTATTTGGGATGCAGGGAGATTTAAATACCCCAGAGAAAGAAAATCTCTCATATTCTCTTTGCTGCCATTTGCCTGACAGAGAGATGCATTCTGGGTAAAAAACAAACTTGTCGGATTGGGACTTTTGCAAACACATTACACCAAACACATTAAATGCAAGTAAACCTGGATAAAAATCGATGGCACAACAGTTCCCCATAAGCAAAGCCAGAGTGTCCCATTCTCCCCCTTGGAAACTGGCAGGAGTAAAATCCATTAGTCCTGCCTTCTCCATGTTAGCAGATGGGACAAAATACACATCAAATGAATCTGGGTTTTTAAATAATTTAGACAAAACACCAGCCATTAAGTCTAAGGCGGCCTCAACTGTTTTCCACCTCTAGTAGCAGTCAAATCCTTGGTGAAAGGGACTTTTAGGCGGTCTGATCCTCCAAATCTTTAGAAACTTGCCAAGCAGGGCTAATTGGCTCGGGCTGGTTGGTGGCACCGATGGCTCTGCGCAAGGTTGATATGGCTGCCCAGTCCTCTTCTTTTGTGTTTCTCACAGAAACTGGAGAGGCATGTTGTGTCTGCTGCTCCTCTTCCTCATGAAGACACACACACACGCTCCTTTGTAATGTATTAAAGTGAGAGGAAAAGTATCCATGAATCATTTAATGATGTCGCTGTGAGATGGAGCGAGTGGAGAGAATAGAAAACAGGCGTGAACAACATGCGATGGCATCAGCTGTCGCCGCTGTGAAGCGATCGGCGTGCGTGTTTCAGCCCTCATCGTGACACGCGCATCTTTTCCCTCTATTTTCTGCATGTCCGCAAGTGAATCGTCACTCACACTCCTACACAACAGTTACTTGCAATTAGCAAGACTCCACTGTGTGTGTGTGTGTAATAGGGAAGCCGGGTCTTTATATAAAGAGCCCATCACAGGTTTGTTGAAGACGACGGTGAGCTCACACAATGAGCTCGCAGACGTGAACAAAAGAGGGCTCCGCTCCCTGTAATAGTGGCTTAGCCGAATAATTGAATTCGGGAGCATGCAGGCAGCCATGCTGGTTTTCTTCATGTATATTGCAGACCAGCTGTAATCTCCTCTGGAGGAGCATCCCCGGCTGCCTGCCGCTGAGTTTGTGGAGAAGATGTGAGGTGACAGAATAGGGCTCTGTCACCAAGGCATCTATTATTGATAAGAATGGGCGGAGGGAAGCTCGGAGAAAGAACTAGAAAATCAGGAACACAGTGCAGCTGAAACTCTTCATACCAATACACTACTTGGATGCCTCGCCTGGGTTATTCTTGAATAAGGGCATGACACGACAACAGATACGGTTCAGGCCTCTTGAGAGATGTGCTGTTAACACCAGTGGGGGGTGGGGTTATTGCTGAGTGGTGCCTCCGTGCCAGGCTTGCGGGTTCACCTCTTGACTCTTATTCCACAACCATTAGGTTGTCATGAACAGGTAAGTCTGACAAGGGGCTCCATTTTCCTGAAATGTAGAAACAACTCTAAAGCCACAAATTGATGTCCAACATATATTTTTTTTTTTCTAAATTGCAGTTCGCTGGTGGACTTCAGCAATAGCCAATCACATCAGTCTGTATTACTGCCTTCAGAAGCAGAGGGGGGAGGGGGAGGCATCCACTCAAGCATTTGAGCTATTGGACGCTTCTGAGGCTAAAAAGTCGTCAGCAGCTGCCACAGGGATCATTTCCCTCCTCACTGTGCTCGCTGCCCCGTCACACTCATCTTCTCTCCCATCAAAAAAGGCCAAACACATGTTAGCAACAAGAAACAGTGGGAAACTACAGCAGCTGAAACGTATTGACCCAGTGTTCAGTCATGAGCTGACTGCGCCCGGCTGAAAACACACAAAGTTCCACTCATAGCAGTGTTGTCTAGAATAAATGAATCATCACACAAGGACAGGACCTTTGGTTAAGCTTATCATAATCAGCATTGAGTTCTAAAAGGTCTATCTTTTTAAATCACAATATAATCATTCAGTGAATAGTTTCATAACTAATCATTTTCCATGAATTCAGGTCTAATGTTCTCAAGGATTGCCTGAGGGGGATTCAGATTGAGGATGTCCATTCCGACTGTTAGCCTGTGTTAAAAATAAGAGCAGCATTTTTTACGCAAAGATCCACCAAATTTGTACAGAGCCTGTGAGCTGCACCTCTCCTCCCACCTCAGCATAAACCCGTTAGTTCAGGGCAAGAAATGATCAAACAGACAGAGACGCAAATAAAATGGACCCGAGCCCGAGGGAAATTGCAGAAAAGCAGCGTTTGTGCCTACGTTGTCTTTGTACACGCAGAAAGAGACAGCCCAGGGTGCTGTATTCATATGAGGTTTAAACAGTAATATTAGTTTGTATTCTCAGAGGAGGAAGTGTAACTAACGTGTTTTGCACCTCTTAGCTCAACGTATGTCAGGCACACCTCGCCATTTTTCATCAAGAGCAACCCGTCTAAATTGGATGCGTCAATTTTGTTGACGTCAAACCCGTTGACGTGATTGCCAGATGGCACACAGTCAGTTTGTGAGACAAACCGCTGGCACTCACAGGTGTAGGAGGGGCTCAGTTTCCTGTGTTGGTCACGTACTCCAGGGTTTCTCCCCTTCTGATCGTGACAGATCACCAAAAAAGTTTTTCTATCAAATAACCTTCACGTATTATTCTCCCATAACAGGCGTGATTAGGCAGATGTTCTGAGCTGTCAAGAGCTGTCATGTTTAAGGTCTGATTTATGAAGACGAAGCATCTGCTGAATTGTGACACCTAAAACACACAGAGTATAAAAGAGAGGGCTGGAAAACGACCTGTAACTTTTTAACAAATTTCAATATTCGCATTGTATGTGCTCTGGTCTAAGTGGTTAGATTTATGTTTAAGGCTTCCCCCCTCCATTCTGTCTAAATGAAGGGTCAATAGAAAACCAATAAATCATGGTGTCTTCAACCCAGGATGATTATCCTCATTCTTCCAGTTGAATGGCTGGCTGATCATTCACCAACCACTGTAGCTCCAGGGCTGGTTTTGAAATGTACTTTGAAAGCTCTCTCGTCAAGGTCTCAGTTTAATTGCTTTGGCAATCATTGTGTTCTCAAAAGCCCAAAATGATGTGAACAAAAGGAAAAACAACTTCAGGGCTTCAAAATTGCTTCTCACACCCAAGTGAGTGCAGAAAAAATGCATTTTCACCATGAATTGACTGCCAAAACATTCAAAAGCAGAGGTGAAGTCAGTGTGTTTTGTCATCAATCCACCCTGATATCCCATCTATGCCTAACTGTATTGTTGTCACCTCTCTGCTCACATGTGCCCAAACTGAAAACACAAACTTATAAAACAACTATTTTTAATGTGTTCACTTTAGTTTAGCCATGGTGGGTTTATTTATGCTTCATGCCAGTGGGACTTCATTAAAGGTAAAAAAAAACAAAACAAAAAAAACACCCTAACCATAGCAAAGGGAAACTAAAAAGAGCGATGACGAATCCTGAGAGGAGCAGAAACAGTAGTAGCTGAGGTGACAGAACAACAAAGCCAGTAACAAGCTGAGTCACAATTCACTTCAAATATGACCTACTGTTTTCACCATGCAGAGATGGAAATAAGGAAAACGAACACGACTAATGCTGCTGTTTTGAAGCTGATTATATGCGAACACAGTAACTTTGTTTTCCCTTTTGTTCGTAAGAAAGAATTGAACATTGTTTCTGCATGAATTAAGCCACAGAGAGCATTTGCAGCTCCTGTTTTTGACCGAGCGTATTGAATGAGGCATGTCTATACACTGGGAGGTGTTTGAATTGCAGTTATTTTCCCTCTGCCCCTCAAATGTCTCTTTAACCTTCCCTCGATTCAGTTTCTCACCCGTATTCTCTCAGGAAAATCTATTTCTGCCTCCCCTATCCTCGCTCTCCGTGTCTTGACTCTCTGACTCCAACTTTATCTCTCATTCTCAGGGATCTTGTGTAGTTCTGCTGTGTGCACGGCGAGAATTTGCTGTTTGTAAATGAGTTCATCCCGCGTGTTAGTGAGGTCAGGGCCCAGGCGCTGTGCTGTACGAGCATGTGTTGCATGCAGCGAGGAGGTGAGGAGAGAAAGTGATTGCCCCCCTATGCAACGGGAATGGGAAAGTACTGTACCTGCCTGCACACACACACACACACACACAAAATAAATATTCCCATCGTCAAAGACCCTCCATCTTCAAGTGAAGAAGTGCAGCTAAAGGCATGGAGAAAATAAACAAATAGCTCTTTACAGTTTGTTTTCCAACAATTTGTTCTTTCTGCTGTTGCCCTGATAAGAACAGCACGGTTGAAATAGCAGGACAAGAGAAAGGCTGTTTTCTTCTGGAACTGCTTTGAAAGTGTCTCCTTCCTTTACCCCCTTCGCCCCCTTTTCTTTTCATTGAACCGCTTTAGAGAACCCGTGTTTCTAATATCGAGCTGGTCAGGTGGGCTTGTCCTTTTGTGAGCGCACGTGTTCTTTGCTTCACGCGAGGCATTGCATGATTGCAGCGAGATCGATAATTGACTGCATCGGTCCCCCCGACGACCACACGCCAAGGATCGATAGAAGCCCCGCAGGGTTGCTTTCTCACTTCAGATATTTTACCAGGTGTAACTGTTGACCACCACTGTTTTCATTCCCTCGCAAAGACAGACACATCACTTGTGAACTCCAGACTCTTTCCAATAAATAATCACATCGACACTCGAGGAAGGCAACTTCTCGGCAACTGTTAATCAATATCATACCCGGCTGCCGTTCTCCAAAACTACACGCTACGCTTTTAGTCTTGGTGCTGCACGTGGTCGTAGTGAGAGAGTGTGATCTCTGCAAATGAAAACCGAACTGAAGTTTGAAAAAAGCGCAGCGAGCAGTGTGATATAGAGACAGTGAACTCTCACGCGTGCTCCATATGAACCACCTGTGTGCATCGCGGAAACTTTCCTCCCTCGGCGAGGCAAGATGCTCTGTGCCGAGTGCATGGCTGGCTGTTGCCATAGCAACCGGTCCCCTCACTGCAAAGGTCCTCTGGCATAGCTACACGGATATACACGCCAAAGCCCTCTTAAAGACGGAAGGAGGGAGGGAGAGAGCCGGCAAGAAGGTGGCCCGCCCGAGGGGCACATCTGTATTACTTAGCCGGAGCTGGAAAGAAAGGCTCCGTTTATTAGCAAGTGAGTGGAAGATGTCCCTCAGGAGAGCTCGAGCGTAATGAATTTGGACTCATTCAACGTTAATGCGATGTCTCCTCCATGCCACGGAGCTGCGTATCCCTCCATTAACCTCAGTTTCCTGATTTTCTGACAGTCAATAGGTCATTAGTCAGCGATGAAGCCACCGTGTTCAGGTTTAGATCTGACCAGTGAAGAACCAGTTATTCATTTGTCATTTGCGCATCGCTGCCCCGGCTCTCCAGGTAATTCAGCCACCGTTCTTGTCGCCCATGTAAAGTTCAGGACTGTTAATTATTCATGCAAACCTCCCCTTTCCCCTCCTCCGGTCCCGATCTCCGTCCGGCTGAAGCGCACACGGCTGCTGTGAAATAATTGAAACCTGTCAGGTATCTAGTCCCTGCAGAGAAGAGTGTGCCTTGCCTAAAGTAGCCATTTTAAGTTTGTCACAGCGATTCTCTCAAGCCTTATTGGGCCTGAACCGGTTCATGCTTTCCACGACAGTGCATTTCTGCCCTCCCCTTTTTCACTTTGGCTGAGCTAAATGCAACAAGGCAGCAAAACAATGAAACTGACTGTGACCACAACAGCCTGTGGGGATATTTCTTTTTTTTTCACAGAGCCGAAACAATCTCAAAGTAATAGGCCCTTCTGCTTTTGGGGAATATTTATTGAATCTGTGTCTGCATGAATCAATGTTGAAAAGTAAGAAACCTGCACAAGCTATTGCAGAGGTAACATATGAGATATAATCCTCCATCGGGCCAAGCAGGATTATATTGTTCAATACCACGTGAGTAACATGTGCTTTGATACAACAGAGAAATGAACTGAGGCGTGAATCATCACAGACCAACGTTCAATCCCGAAACATGAGAACTAGCAGGGATAAAAAAAAAAAAAAGGTGTGAAATTTCCACAAGAGTCAGATTTTCTTTCAACTCCTCGAACCGTGACATTTCTTTTCACTTCTCCTTAATCACAACAACGCCGCCCCTTCCCTCTCAAGCTGATGCATTGAGTGCATCCTTAGGCTACGACGTCATGCCATATTTAATGGATGAGATGTCTAAACACGGGATGAAGTGTTACCTTTGCAAGACGTTTGGCGTGACAAGCACAAACTGGACATGCTGCCCAATGAGATTTTCTTCCCGGGGAGAAAAAATGTGAAGCTTTTAGCGCCGCAGGGCTGGAGGGAGATTACCTTACACACCTACATGCACTGACTCACATTCGCTTGTAACGCTCAGTAAGACTTTTCCACAATGAAAATTCCATAAACTAAAGTGTTTCTTTTCATTCACCCAAAGAGAAGAACATACCTATGAATGCTTTCAGGCATTGTTGAAAATATGTGTCGTGTAAGTTAAAAAGAGGCAAGATAATTGTGACATATAACACTTTCTACTGTATTTTTACAGTTTAACAGCATCAAGCTGTCAACAGTGTACACACTGCACAGTGCAGCATCAGCCAACCAACCCTGCAAAAAGGCTTTTATTTAATTTTTTATAAGTATCCACTGTCTGCACCTCAGCTTGGCTGCAGGCTGCTGCCCTGCTTGGACACAACAGCAGATGTGAGAGATTTTATTCGCAAACAGTTGGGTCTATGCTTTCAAATGAAGTCGGTTTCTGAACACAAATCACACTGCTGTTGTTTTAAATAGTAGGCCTAATGTAATACATTGGATTAAAAACCATCCGTGTTGTTCAGAGGATGCAGTGCAATCATCAGACACAGAGAATGCATTGAAGATACATGCATGACTCACCTTTAGTCCCAGTGGATGGGCACAGAGCCACTCGCTCTTACCTTCAGATTCTATTTTGATATCTCTTGTGGGACCTCTTTGATATGGAGTTGGTGCAGCTCCAGGGGGTTTATCCCATTTGAACAAATACATTTCATAGCGGTGTTTTAACTGCCGCTCTGATGTCAGTTTTGGATCCTAATGTAAATATGTTTATACATAAAAATACCCACTTGTCCTATGAGGGCGGTCCAGCAGAGGCCTGGGAACCTGAGAACCTGCACAGGTGTTAGCTGCTCATAGCGCTGTCCTCTTCTGGACAGAGGTCTCAGGTGTTGTATCTCTCCCAGGGAAATGCTTCACACTGAGCTTTATATTTAGCTTTTATTGTTTTTTGTAAATTAATGCCTATCTGTCTCGAGGACACGTCCACAGGATCCCAGCTATTATCGTATCTGGGTCAGGTACGCTGCCGTTGGAATTTACCATTGACATGACATTTTTGTGTGTGGTCTTCTTTTGTTTTCAACCTAGGTAGATATTGTTCCTCGTGTTATCTACCAAGGGCTACATTCCATTCTCAGTGGTGTCAGATTAATTTTTTTTCTCAGGAATGAACTCCCACATATGTGCAGATGGATGCTGTGTCAAGAACCTGCATTTGATACCTTGTCTTCGACGGGGCCCTCAGCTCTGGTGTCAGTCTTTTGTCAGTCAGCGAGGCTCCGGGCGACAGCGAGATTTTCATATAGGAAAACATTGCAGAAGAGATGTTGGTTACAAATCACCGTGGGCAATCAGCATCTCTCCCTCTTTCTGTGATTTCTTTGATGACTTCACTGGCGTTGCCTGTGTTTCGGCGGTTAACCGCAGCCTCGCACTATTGTCTTGTTTTTCCTTCCCGTCTCACTATCCCACCCCCTCCCCTTTCCCCCCATCTCTTGTACACATGTGACACAGTTCGACTGAATTTCACCTCTTGTCATTGCTCCCGTGGCTTCGACTCGACGCTCCACGCCGACACTCCCATGCACACACACACACAGAAGCACACAGCGCGTGGTGTGAAGTGTTGGAAGAGCAGTGGGCCAGTCATGACAAGGCCTTCATGCTTGCACCTGGCTGTGCTCGTGTGTGTGTGCGTGTGTATATGTGTGCGTATATGTGTGGGGGCGCGCGTATCAGAGTCAGACACCTAATGCCAACACCTCGCAGACACACACACGCTGTCAGGAATACAGATGCATCCATGGATAGCTTCACACATACACACCGACACTCACTTCCTTTTCCCCCCGGTACAAAAGAGAGTGAGCTCAGGTAGCTGTCAGGTGCTCTCCCACAGGGAACAGTGGGCAAGTCAAAAATCCCCTCCTCGCCTGTCACACACACGCACACACATGCGCACACACACAGTTGCTCTGTGTGCTTTGGTGTGAGGAGACAGACTGAATGAGATGCCTTGGGCAGATGCTGGACCAGTTGTCTGCGCCGCACACAGTTTGTGTACGCGCGTGTGTTTGTGTGTCTATCACACTGCTCGCTGGTCTGTCCAGTTACGGCAAAGAGCCACCTGCCAGTGAGCGGACATGCTGCCTTGCGTTTAGTCCTGGCCTGGGCGCCAGCGATAAGAACTGGTGTGGGGAGTGTGACACGTATATCTGCAGCAGTGACACTGTTGTTTGTCTTTTTAAACAAGACAACTTTTTTTTTTGAGAAGGACCTTTATTTTTACAATCTTTCATTTGTTGCATGCACCGTGCGGTCGGCTACCTGCGGCCGTCCTCCCGCCGCCTCGCCACCGGAGAGGCAGGGATGTCACGCCATCTGGCTGCCCAACAGCCCTCAAAGTGGGCGCAGGCCCACAGCAGGTGTAGCTGCCACGGTGCAGGTCAATTATTCTCTAAGCAGAAGTCGTGTATACACACACACACACACACACAACAAACTGTCTCACTTGTTAATCTGACCAAGTTCAGAGTTTGCTGTTTCACATCTGATCATAAGCTGGGGAGTCAGTGGGAGGTTAGGGTTCAAAGTCGTGTTGTTGTTGTTTGACTCTCGGAGCCTTGAAGTGCGTGGCTAACCTTGGGTTTTCTCCGTGCCGTTTGTTCCGTCCCTCCATGTTTCCCCGGACGGTGGATCATTGAAGTTTCAAACACTGCTGTCTCGTCAGAGCACGAAACTGAGCTGACCACAACACCGAAGGGTTGGTCTTTAATGTTGCGGCTGACTTTTTACAAATTTGATCACCGAAGCTTTTCCATATTCTGCAAAGGGCTCAGCACACCCAGCAACACACACTGTGCCTGCTCTGCATGGGTGGACAGATTCTTCCTGGATGAATTGACAGCATCTGTGTGCTTTACGCTAGGATCACATTTAATCCCCGATGCATTTGTGTTGCTGAACTGAGCAGAGCTCTGCACAAAGACCCCAACGGCTAACGCGTAGTGAGATTCATTTGTTTGGACGTGCCTGTCTGGTGTTAAAGCATAAACACAGCATAACATAAACTCCGCTAAGAAGAAGTTATGTGCAAAAAAAAAAAAAGGGGGTTTGAGTTGCATGTGCAATGGGGTAGATGCAATGCCAGAAACACTTTCATCAAGGGGATCAGACTGCTTTGAGAGTTGGAATGTATGCAAGAATATATTGATATAGTTTGTTAAACATAGCTGTTTTTAACCCCCCCCCCCCCCCCCCCCCCCCCCCCCCCTCTCTCTCCGTGTTTGTTGCAGGCTGTAGAGGAATGCTGTGCGGTTTCGGTGCTGTATGCGAGCGGGACCCAACTGACCAGGCCAAGGCAGAGTGCGTCTGCAAGAGAATGGAATGTCCGTCCTTGGTGGCCCCCGTGTGTGGATCCGATTCTTCTACCTACTCCAACGAGTGTGAGTTGGAGAAAGCCCAGTGCAACGCACAGCGGCGCATCAAGGTGCTACGCAAGGGACCCTGCTGTAAGTACCGACACCTATCGTCTCATGTACTTTTAATGCGTAACACTCGTTCCAGGCTTTTAGACCGGAACTATGAGACACGCTTACTTGAAAAAGGAAAATGGAGTCATCTTGAATTTCCACATTTAAATACTCTGCTCGCTCGCTGATGAAGTTTTGCATTTTCCCCTTTTGAAGACAAAAGAGATTTAGATGATTTTACTGCTCCATTTCGTGTGCCGGTATTTAGCACATCGCAAAAAGTCGGCTTCTAAAAACAGACATATACTTTGAAGGCTTCTGGCTCAGGCGTTTATGTCAGCACATGATTTTTGATGTGTTACCATTAGTTTTGCTGGTTTAAACATTTCGAATGAGATGAAATCGCAAAGCGCTTTTGATTCGGGAAAGATCGACCCCCTGAATGACCACTGAATCTTAAGTATTCCTAAAAGCAGTGTGATGGGAGCCTGGCACTCTCCATTGCCTGCTGCGAGAGTTGAATTCAAAGGCTGGGAAGTGGGCAGCTGCTTAAAACATGCTGCACCATCACTGTGTGGGGGGGGGTGGGGGGACACAAACAGGACATGGGATATTTTGGATGTTTTGGACAGGAGACTAGCAGCTGAACACAAAGCTACTAGCCTCTGAGTGACGTTAAATTGCTTGTTATTGTCAAGTAAATGGATTTCTATTACGCTCTGTTCTAATACAGCAGGCTTTGCCTCTCTATCTTTACCCGCCAATAATAAAACACATCCCTATTATGTTCAATCTATTGTCTTTCCAATATGGCTGCGTTCCCAGTGCTTAAAAGCCACCTGCACTCTCACCAAAAAAAAAGTGTGCCTCTCAGTGCTCCCATTGGTAGCCATTCAGTGTGTGTTTTATCCTGCAGCCTCAGGTGGGTGCCTACACTCCTGCTGTACCTCTCATTGTTTCTCTTCAGCAAAGCCCATCAAGATCCCCGGCTCGGAGCAGAGCAGCGGATTCCTGCCAAAGCTGCAACATTGCAGCAACCTCAATAATAACCAGAGTGAATTGTCAGCACTCTGCCTGCCTGCCTGCCAGTATGGGCCCATGGCTAATTCCAGGGGTCTGATTACAGCACGGGCCTCAACCCGGCACTAATAACAAGCCTGGTGACTGTTCACCGCTGGCAGAGGGGAGATAAAGAGATAGAAAAGGATGGGAGGAGGACAGGAGGAAACAAGTCGATCCGGAGAAGCATCTGGAGAGAGACAAATGGACCAAAATGTGGTCCGACCAGGCGAGGGAGTCTCAATCAGGATCAAACTGGACAAAAAGAAATAAAATCATAGGCAGCTCACAAGATTTAGTTGATGCTGGTCATAAAAACCAGAATGATATTACAGTGATGATACACGGGTTTATCAATCAATCAAACTGTATTGGTATAGCCCATATTCACAAATCCGTCACAGGCACAGACCAGTGCAGATAAATGCTACAGAGAACAAAGTGTGCTCCTAATTTACAACGTGAAGCCTTAACCTCACTCGTTCCCATATGAACAATATAACTAGACATGCACCTCGGCCCAGACTTTGAACAGTGACAAACAGAGAGTGCTTGTACTGCAGTGATGGTTCACAGAGGGGTTCAACGCCATCAGAAGCAGAACCGTAATTATCACTGGAACCGACAGCAGGCAGGCACGATTATAAAATAACACAATAATGATGATACTAATGGTAGCGCTGATGATAAAATCCAAAATACACCCCGCCAGAACAGAGACGTTCCCTCTCGTGAGATCACATCTACGGCAGGAAGTCGAGAGTTCTTTTCATCCCTCTTATTCCAGCGTTTTAAACAGGCCAGAGTAATTGATGTTAATGGCAAGGCCATTTGTCATCGTTGACTCAGGCTACTTTTTTTTTTTTAAGAGAACACAGAGATCCTGACACGTGAGGTTTGCACACAGGTGTGTTCTGGGTGTTTTATTATTTTTGTCCATTTAAAAGTTTCATTTCACCAAAATGGAAGGTGACTTGCCATAACCCTGAGGTCACCACTGCAATCAGGGCAATAGATGTTCAAAAACGTGTTCATTAGAGGAATAAATAAGAACGCAGATATTAAATGATCATGTGGAAGCGAGCTCCTTTGATTATTGTTATTAGGATTATTGTCATTATAGAATTTTTAGGTCCATCACCAACGACAAAAATCACCACCAAATCTCCCCAGGGAAAGTTCTCCATTAGCAGCAGGATGGTTCACAGAGCTGTTTTTAAGGGAGGAAAGGGAAAGAGCGTGTTAGGAGGTTAGCCGAGTGACAGGCTCTTATTCTCTCTCAGCCACAAATAAATTCAGGCGGCACGCAGCGCCTGGACAGGTCACTCTGGCTGAGATTATGAAGTTGTCAGGCCTGATGGAGGAAAAGAGAGGCAAAGACGGGAAGGACGAAGAGTGGGAGATGGAACAAGACGAGAGGGAGCTGAGAGAATGAGAGGGCTTTTAACTTAAAGAATGGTGTGGGCGGGTGGATTGCTGCTTTTCTGCAAAGCCTCATTTGACTCATTGGATTTGAATGGTGGGTTTTTATTGGGGTAAGTGAATTGGCGACCATTCTGAGAAGCCGTCATGTCCAATGCAAATCAACTCAGGAGTCTTATCTGGCACTCAGGAGTGCCGCCACAAAAGGAGTTTTCTCCCCCCAGATTATCCCTCTTTTTAAAGGGACTGGAGTTAAATGGAGCGTTTTGTTCGTACTAAGTACACGTCTGGGGCCTGGGGTATGTTTTTTTTTTCCAACCAGAGGGGAACATCACACTGCAGATCTCTGATATCTGGCGGGTTCTGACACCCCTACATTTTTTCCCAGCGTGAGCAAGTTGGTGCTTTCACGAAGAAAGACTGTGTCGCTTTAGAAAGATCATTCCTCAACTACAAGTCCAACACTTGCTCACTTCACACACTCGCAGGTTTGACTGTTACAGCCACTTGGTCGGAGGTTACCAGGAGCTAAAATCAATATGTTGGGTGACAACTGACAAATGGCGTTTCTTTACGTGTGCTGTAGGTTCACTTCATATTAGCATTCAAAAAAATTCACGTGGCACAAAACTAAATAAAAATGTATAGTAGCGACTCATAAATGACAAGACTGTTGTTTGTTGTTGTGACATACAGATAAGGTTCAGTCTTCCCTGTGTGTTGCACCTTATATTGTTTGTTAATATGGTTCCCTCTGTTGTCCGTCTCCGGTTGATTCTCAAAGTTTCCCACTCGTCTGCCTGTACAGTTCAGTTTAGCTCAGATCCCTGCACCTTCATTCATTTAACAGCTCACTCATAACACTGAACTTGTTATTACAACATTTATGTGCCGGGTTGACAGCCCAAGTTTCCAAGGGCTGGACAAAACGAGCCACATGCTGCCGAGGCGTGGGCACTTAGTCGCCCCCCCCCTCCCAGTGCTCCTCTCTAATATTCACATAACCTGGAACCTTAATGGTTTAGACCGGCTCCGGGCCAGTTTCTTCATTATCTCACTTCTGTTCTAGATGGACGATTTGGGATTGGCGGGGGTTAGATTTCCGCCGGTCATCCGGTCAAGTGGGCAGGCGGTGAGCAGGTAATGGCCTCAGATAGCATCGAAATTAAAAGGAGGAGCTGCGTTAAAATTGGCCTAGCAGGAGCGACTGGTAACACGAGGGGAGGGGGAGAGAGCGTGAAACAGCCAGCAGAAGCACTTTCTGGTTCAGAGAGACAAGAGACATTTGGCCCTGTGTATCTCTGTATTAGAGTGTGTGTGTATGGGCATGCACATACCAGAATTGGCCAGGGAACATGCACCGTGTTGGCTCTTCTAATATTGAACTTGGAACAGAGTGGTAAATACACTCCCTCTCCCGGAGAGAGAGAGCTGCAGAAGGGTTGCAAAACTCATCTTGTGTGGCCACTCTAGTGGAACAAGGAGTTTTCTTTTCTTTTTTTCATAAACCTTTTTCTCACTTTTTTTTATTTTTCTGGTCGAAGAAGTGCAACAAGTATTGCAGAAAGAGTAGAACGCGTGGGTGAAGTGACTGGGGGTTCGAGTGAGTGATCAATGGAGTTTGATTTAGTGTGTGTGTGTGTGTGTGTGTCAGGTTGGCCGTAAGCACGGCCCACTGACTTCCCCTCTCCACTCTCTCACTCCGGGCTTTGGAGAGCGTGTTATCGCTCCGGCACCGACACACTCTTGTGTCCTCACAGTGAAAGCAGAGAGGCATCAGTCCTCCACACCTGCTGCTCGATCTGCTCTCACACACTGCAGGCGCTCAGACCCAGCACTGCAGGGACCAATACCACCCCATCTTAAACATGAAGTACGTCTTGCAACTTGTGCTATGAGCCTATAAGATAGAGACGCTTTCAGAGCTATTGGTCGTGATCGCTCACGTGCTGTGTGCGTTTCGTTACGAGCGGTTTAAAGCTGTCTCGTATACAGCACATTTGCATTTGCGAGTAGCTTTTGCAGCCACTTTAACGCCAGCCAGATTACAGTTTCTATCAACTTTAGGATTTCTTTGCTCCTGGCAACTAAATCATGATGCAGTTTTATGGTTATGGTTTTGGAAACTTCCAAAACTTCCATTTGGTTAGTGTTAAGTGGGAATGTGGTCTTGGTTAAATATTCATCAGCCAGTGCTGACGTGAAGCATAAGATGGGACATGTTTTTCAGTGTTTTACCAAAAACCATATCTTTGCCCAGCGTCAGCTAATATTTAGTGGTACTGGTACTTTACTGGTGTCTGGTGTTGAAGTTATTTCTCATCGTACTGCAGTCTCTGAGTTTAACTCTGATTACACTCATATAGAATTTAATGACGCTGTATATCTTTGCATTGTATATTTTACATATGCAGAGTGCACTGAACTCATAAACGTCCTCACGCACTCATTTGGTTGCTGTACTCTTTTAGAAGACGGTGGACACATTTACTCTGTCTCCAAATCAAATGTTCCACTTCCTCTTAACTGCCTGTTGTTGTTGTTTTTTTGTTCCTGAGAATTTTTTTTATTGTTTTCTCCCAGCAAAGCTCAAGCAGTCTGAGCTGTACATTCCGTCTTTTGTCTGGTGCTGGTCTGGCCGGTTGTTACGGTTTCTGGGCCGGGCCGAGTAAAGCCCTGATTTATCCTCTCATGGTGCCCAAAGCTGGCTGGAAGGGAACGTTTCAGGAAATCTCCTGCAAGCAAATGTTTAATTCTGTAGCCGAGTTGGAGCGAGGGAGGAGATGAAAGCCAACCTGGCCCTACCTTTACCTCCACATTCTCCCCTCCTCTCTTCCTCTGCTTTAATTTTTGTTTGTGCTTTGATCCTGCCTTTTGTAACCCCGATGACAAACCCGGTTGCCCCCGGTGACAGCGGAGTGGTGGCGATAGCTGGAGATGGTGGAGATGACGTTTGCCTTTGCCAAAGCAGATAACAGCTTTCCGTTCACTCTCAGGAGCCACCGCTCCCTCTGCATCCCTCCATTTTTTCATACTTGGTACTTTCCTTCCATTTTCCTGTTTTTATTTCTCCTGTTACCTTCCTCTCTCTAATCTTCCTGTTCCTCTCTTGTATGTTCTGTTTACCTTTATCTTCCCTCTTGGTTTTATCCTCCGTATTTCTTCTTTCCCTTCCTACCCTTGTCTTCTTCTGCTTTCTCCCCTTTTCCCTTAATCTTTTTATCCTCCATTTCCTGCCTCTCTTTTCCTGCTTCCCATTTAAGTCCATTTTATTTCACCTTATCTTCATTTGCTTGCTTTGGACCAGCTAGGTCCTGCTACTTTCGCTCTTTTCACTTTCTCTTGCACTTTCTTTTGTACTTTCTCTTGCACTTACCTCTTCAAGACTTTAACACCAAATATGTTTCTGTTTCTCACGGCTTCTCTCATCACTCGCTCACACACACACACACACACACACCAGGACAGAGAGGAATCAAATTTCTTCAGGGTGATTACACATTTATGTGCATAGGCACACACACGTACACACACAGAGAGGGCGAGAGGTCATTGTAAATAACTTGCTTTCCGTGCCTTTATTTCCCCGGGGCATTGACTCTTGCTTGATATTCATAACCATAACATGCAGAACCTGACAGACTGACTGACTGACTGAATGTATGTGTTTGTGTGTGTGTGTGTGTGTGTAAAGATACCGTATATATGACACCTCTGTGCGGCATGGATACATTGACAAGCATACTTGGTGAAATATATACACTGCAGGCATTGAGCAAACAGATAGTTGAAAAACATCACATGCGTTTTTGTTATCTCACATGCATGAGGCGGTGATAGCGGGTTTTGCTGGAATATTCCATCCTTGCCGTTTCTCACATGTGCAACCACAGATAGAAATCCACTCTTCACTTTCACCAACTTTCAGCTTTTTCTAAAACCTGCAGGCAACAAACACGCTCACTTAGAAACACACAAAAACACACACGCAACCAGATCCGAATGCATGCCTGTTTAATTTCCAGACGAGAGGCTGTCTTTTGAGACTTTTTAATCTATTTATGCATTTTGTTTCTCTTGAATAATACATCATTATTTGTTATTTTCCCTGCGTACAGTTTGGGAGAATTGGAAAGAAGTGAATATAATAAAAGCAGAGCAGTGGTGGAAATGCTGGGCTAACTAGCTGCGTGGCAGACAATAGTGGATGCGTTATTTTATTCAGGGGGAATGAGAATGGTGGCAACTGCCAGGAGCCGGGTTTCTAAAGAAGCCTCTGTTCTGTTTTTCCGTCCATCCATCCCTCGGTCCGTCCGTCCGCCCGCCTGCTGAACTCTGGACGGGTCGCCACCCAACAGAGGATTGCAAAATGCATACACATGCTGGGAGTGTGGAGTTGTTACATAATGCAGACACAGTAATGAATTCATCCCCTCCGTGTTACCTGCAGAATGCATTCAGTTGGGGGTGCACTTGCTCAAAGGTCACCCAGAGAGCTCCAGGTACACAGACTCCAAAGGGAAAGATAAGATCTGCAGCCGAAGATATGAGAGGCGACTGCGTGGACAGTAAAAACATTATGGACGATAGAGCTTGCACACACATGCAGGTAATGATGGCAGTAAATTAGAGCTCTTTTAGTGTAAACAATTCTTTGGCGCGAATGGCTCCAGCAGGATGAGTCTGTGTATGTGTAGATGAAGAACGGGAAATGTTGCCTTTGGTTGGAATTGTGCACAGCATGAACAGAAGTATCTATGATAGCATTCAACTGTAACCTGCATTTGCTCCTCAGGATAATTCTGTGTTGGTGGACGCAGAGGGTAAATTACACAGTGTTCTCATTCAGCGGGAGACAGAGACATTCCTCCACCACTAATTTAAATTGTGCAAGCAGATGTTACCCCTTCCCGACTCCTGCCTCTGCTGAGGCAGCAGCGTGTGTGGGGATATTCAGCCACATGGATGTAGCCTCGTGTGTTTTGTGAATCAACCCGCATTGTCTCGCCTGAAAGCCCAAATGAAATAGTGCAGCGTTTATCGACCCAGGTCATCGTGACTCAGAGTCATGCGGGTGCTCGCGTTAGCAGTCCGCCGAGACGCTGTTTACACCTGGGCCGGATCGTGAATGTTAACTGAGTGGGAGGAGAGAAACCCTGCAGCCTTTTGTTCTCAGGAGCCGCGCAGGCGAGCGCTGAAGGAGAGAATATGTCGAGACGCTTCGCTTCTGACGAGCGCTGTTGGAAACAGACCTGCGTAAATCACTTTATTTCCTTTGTGCAGTGCACAACGATTACTCGGTGCTTTTTTATTTCGCCGGCTCATTTTGAGCGGAGGAAATCTTTAGCGCCCACTCTGTCCCTGGACAATTCACACTGTAACCCCTTTCGACTGCACCTGCAGTGATTTCTGTGAACGGAGACCTAAATCGAGACGATATAACCTCTGTTGAGGAGCGGCCACCAGCAGCAATTACAGAATAATGGCGTGTTAATGTTTTTTACCCCATGATCGCTTTATCTCGCAGCAGGGCACCCTGAAAAGAGTTGGGGACTCACAAGGTGAAAACTATACTAGGCTCGCTGTCGCCGCCGGTAATCAATACCAGTGCCAACTGGTGGCAGATAAATGGCATTTCCTGTGGCTGCCTCATAATAGGAGCTTCTCTGTTGGTTCAACAGCTGAACAGTTTTAATATAAAGCTCCAGTAGCAGGAAATGATAGTTTTCTTTATTGGAAGCCTAATGGAGTTTTAATACGTCTGACAGCCATCAGTTAACCTTGAGGTCGACTGAAATTCAATAAAATTGGAAACTGAAATGTTGAAGGGCAGCAAAGCGGTGCAGTGGTTAGCACAGCTGCCTCACAGTAAGAAGGTGCTAGGTTTGATTCCCAGTCAGGGCCTTTCTGTGTGGAGTGGTGTGTACTCCAGTGTCCTCCAAAGACATGCATGTCAGGTTCATCGGTCAATTTAAACTGCCCGTAGCTGTGAATGGTTGTCTGGAGACCCACCTCTCACCCAATGACAGCTGGGATTGGCTCCAGCCCCCAAAAGGACGAGCCTTCACTTCCCTCTGATGGTTAAAATATCCCGATCATGTATGTGCGCCAACATCTTGATTTGTCTGCCCAGTAGCGATCATGCTGACGTCTTCCCTGTGTGATGTTTGTTGCACTGCGGCATGGATGATCTCTGCTGTGTGTCCGTGGTAAAATAAACACAGGCCGAACTGTTTAAAAGCAATTTGTCGGCGCAGTGAATAGGTCAGTTTTGTCGTGTTTATCAGAGTCACTTGACGGGTGACGCTGACCATATGCTTTATTTTCTCTGGCAGCGGTGTGAATACCACATTGTTTCTTGTTTACACTGTAATCACATTAACTTCACTCTACAGTAAGTCTGTGGGGTCAGGCCCACATGGACTCATTCCTCACCAGTGTGCTTGTTTTCGTACTCCTCCAGCTAACAGTTTTATTCCCGGTTAGAATAATGGAAACACATGCACGCTCTCCGGGCCTGTGGTAATAATGCTTGCCAGAAGAGGAACAGAATAAATCCGAGTTATTTTCATCTGCTGTTTGCACTGTCAGTACACTCTGCTCCCGCTGAAGCTTCATGCTGTCTATCAAAACACCTTAAATTAAATTCTTGTACTGTTAAGCAAAGTCCTATATTGCTTGATTTGATTACAGGCGTGCAGAGGTAAATTGAAACAAGAGACAAAATTAGAAGTTCATAAACAGCACTTTGACCTTTATCTCTGGAGATTTAAACTTTAATCCATTTTAGGATCTTTGTTGTTTTGTTTATCGAGCCTCCATCTCTGGTGCTAATTATCACTGTGGTATTTTCTCCATCTACTTACAAGGGATAATTTCTTGTCTTCTCCGTTGATGAGGTTTCCAAAGATGTTGTCTGAGTGAACTGGAAAAGATAATTACAGGAAATGTCGAAGTCAGAAGTTTGTTTGCTGGTTCACATTTTGGCATCGGACCATTTACAGTCAAGCCACGAGTTCTGATGTGTGAGCTGGGAGCATTTCAAGCAGTCTGGATTTCATCAGTCAGTATGTCCTTGTTCGATAAAGTTAGAGATTTGAAGAGAGTTGCTAACTTTTTTTATTATTTAGTCTGAGCTGGTTGTTGTCAAGTCACGTTGTTTAATCAGTGTCAACCTGTTTTTGTCCTGAAGTCGTCTACAGAGAGCGTTGCTGCTGTCTCAAGGACATGGGAACCTGGAGCTGCTTGACTCAAGTCAAACATCTTGTCTTTCTACTAACATAAAAAGTCCTTTAACATTCTTTATGGGTCTGTAACACTTTACATTAGAATGAAGCCAGGAAGCGAACTTCATATCCCGCAGCAGAAATATGCATCTTCAATCTGGATGTCATTGTTCTGATATCAGAGAGAACTGTTTCACGTGTTTTATTTATTCCCATGGGTCCGTGGAGGAGAGAGATAATGGGTTTGAGTGCTCAGACATGTGTGTCGGTGTGTCGCAGCGTGACTCCTTCCAGACCTGGAATCAACATCTTTCCGCATCACAAGTGGCCAGCGGCCTCTACAGGTCTTTCATGTCTTTCCTCATGGACCAACGCCGACTGTAACTTTTTCAGCGGATGAGAACAACATATCGTGCCTAGCAGCCATTACTCATTAGCGTGTGTTGATGGCGGAGGCTAAGTGTGATTAGCCAACGCTTCGCTGCACATCAATGCAGATTTTGGCTGCTCACCACCACTGGGCCCGGCTAAATCAGCCGCTAATGAAAGGAAACTTGTAGCATATGTGCCTCTTAGCCCGCTCCACTCCCTGCGCCTCTTTTCAGGGGCCACGTTTGAGCGTGGCTTTCTGATGGAAGTTGATTTAAATGATAACATTTCTCAGTTTGCCGTCACTGGTTATTTGATGAGCGCAAAGCGGGCGATGATTGTGATTTGAACATTTGATGATTGTAAGCTTTCAAATGAAGTGTTAATGGCAAAATAATTTGTCTCGCTGAACCAGAGCTGTGGTAGTAATGCTGATGATGCTAACCAGGCCTAATGCCTTGCAGATGACTTGAATCAGGCAATATAAATGGACTATCGATCATGTGAGATTCTTAAAGAGGTAAACAAACAAGCCGATAATCACATTGTCTGCGCTGCCCGATTCATTTGGTCACTCATGTCCTTTTTGTTGATTTCGACGCGCTTCGGCCATAATTCCAGCACTGACAGCTTTTCAATAGGTAGAACTGACCGTGAATGTGACAGAAAGGCCAGGAGGTTAAACAGTCCGTCCATCAGTTAGGGTTGTCTGTCCTTTCTTCTTATCCTTCATCTTTCTGTGCTCTGAAATGAAGTGAGTTGTCGCACTCGAGCTCTGCTGACGGCTTTGACACGTGATCGTCACAAGGGTCCTTAAGAAACGCTGGGAGGACACTCACACAACGCAACACATCGAGTGTAGCCAGGGCAGTTATTTTTTACCTCTCTAACAGGGTGGCCAACGTCCCTGCAGCTTCACTGCCCCACACAGGAATCCCTCCAAACCCTGGACCCATTACACAGGGAAATAAATCAGCATAAGGAGCTATTTAATGACCATAACAGACGTACAGTGCATCTCATGTTCTGAGACTCTCAAACGCGAGGCCCAGGGTGTGTGAAATGTCTTCGGCTCGGAGGGTGATGATGCCATGTGTATGTCTGTTCCAGATGTGGTGATGTAAAGAGATGTTTCAGTCGCAGTCGGGCTGAGTTACAGACCCCTGCTGCAGGAGTTCACCTGGAGCACAGACTGAAAACACACGGCCCAACCCCCACTGACTGCTACTATTAAGCAGTTTTTATAAATATATTGTCCACGCTGCTGAAACGTCCCGCCAGTGAGTCCAAGAGACGCGCCTCATTCATACAGACAGCCAGTGGTTTGTGGAATTAGCAGCTATCTGTTTACATTTACAAAGGATTAAAAACTTAATGTGGAGTGGAGACGCTGACACAAACCACACGTGACGAGCAGTATCCCTGACGCTGCAGTTCTCCTCAGCTCCCGGTGATAGAGCATCTCTCAGCTACCTGCAACTTCTCTTTGTTTCCTCTTTAGCGTTTTAATCAATTCCATTTCCAGCAGCACAAGCAGCTGTTTACCTTTCTTCATAAACCGGCCGCACGCTCCCTGCTCAGCACAAAGACGGAGGTTAGCAAACAGCCAGGGAACGTAAAGACACATTAAGTCCATTAAGAGACAGACTTTGCTCCTGAAGGAGCAGGTCGTTACCCAATCAGCTGAAGGGGGAATATCCCACTCCTTCTCCTCGCCTGGTGACAAGGAAGCCGCCTCTGTTGTTTCTCCATGTTTGCCCGATGTGCAGATAGCAAACAGTTTGCTTTAACAACCTTAAGCAAAGCAGCGGGCGGATTTACCAGGCGACCTCTGCAAAGGTTGCGTTTGAGTGAAGTGGTTTCTGTGAAATCATACGTTGTCCCTTTGAGAGACCTGTACATCCCTGTCTGTGTTTGTCATAAATGCCACATCCAGACGATTTAATCTCGATCTGGCTCTTTTCTGTCACTCAGCAGAATAAATGGGCCCTGTGTAGTCATTTCAGCTCCCCACCTGTGCTTTACTGCAGCTTTCAAGCGTGAGATATGTGGCGCTGGAAAAATGACAGCCGCGAAACAAATTGGACTATTTTGGAATCATAAGACCTTACAGAATAGTAACATTTGAGTATTTTATCATAGGATATTTATATATTTTCCTCTCTTTATCTTTTTTTTTTACGCGGGACAATGTCCTTTTGTCTGCCAAGCTGAAGTGCAGCCGTTTAACGTCCTTGTTCTTGGTCCTTTTAAACACGTTTAAAACACGTGTTCTGTGTTTCTGCATTGACCACGACTCAGAGATTTGGATTAAAATCTGTCTGGAGTACGGCGACTTGCGCGCTCACGCGGCTCCGCTCTGCCGTGAGTGTGGCCAGCAGGCTGGAGTGGGACCGGAGCGTTCGCTTGGTTCATTTTCTATTCTCAAGGGTAAAACAGCAAAGCATGTAAAAGAGAGAAACGGCTGCAGTTCAGTGGAGCTCTTTGAAGAACTACATCAAACACAAGAAATCATCTTCCAGCAATTGGCCTCAAAGTGTGTGTGTGCGCGTGTGTGTGTGCGGACAGCCTGCTGTGGAGGTGTGCACGGGGCCGTTAATCTTTTGGACTTCCCTCAGTCCCTGCCTCCTGCTCCTCATCACTTACTTCTGGCTGCACATTTCCATCCACATCTTAATTCTGAGATCTCTCTGTGTATTGATCTCATCTGTCTACTGTGGTTATTTTCTCCCATTCTCGCCCTTTTCTCTTATCTCGCTTCCACACACTTCTCCATCACACCTCTCCCCTCCCTCCCTCCCCAGCCACTAAG